>JAJOZX010002270.1:397500-480000 GCA_023014485.1 Bathynomus jamesi | reverse complement strand
CTCTGTATATGTTTTAAAAGCATTATTCCTTTAAGGTCCGATGAGGATTTGACACGTGTTATACAATCTTTTGAAGAACCTCGGAATACAGAGGATACACTGATCAGTCAGCAATGTCACACCGAAATAATGTAAGTGTTTTTCGATCTTTTTGGGATAAGAAGACGCAATATATTTTCATAAATTTATTAAATGAAAGAAATCAGTACAATAAACGAATATACCGTTACAAATATACGAGCAAAAACATTATAATATACAACGAGTACGTACAATTGGAAAACGGTTTTTTATCTGTCTGCATACCATTTCATCGTTTCGGTGAGTGTGACACGGGTCAAATAAATTTTAAAAATTTATAAATTCTTTATCATTTGACATATGCATGAGAAATGAGACACAGTACATTCCGCAAACATTAGTAAAATATCCCTGCATACGAAATGGGTTCCATACAACTTCGGGAATATGTAACTGAGCGAGAAATTTTACAATAATAGGGTCACTCCAGGGTTGAGTACCGAGTGAATCAAAATAGTACAGGCGCTGTCTATTTTTAAAATAGACAGCTACCCAGTGAATCCCTTCATTACCGATGATGTCTGTGTTCACAATAAGACTACCGCATTCTCGCGTACTTGGCAAACTCAATGTTTCATTCTTCGCAAACACGCCGATAAATTTGGAACGTGTGATTCGCTCCATTACTTTCTGAAGTGTATTAGCATCCATTTTAAAAGTCAGTGATAACGCTCCTAAATCTATCTACTTCTATTAGGGCTTGCGATTCGAGATATACTAGTACACTAACAGGCGCGTCTATAGACTTGGCGAATTCCAGCCGCACTGAGATGTTTCCGCTCTGCTGTGGGGTTAAATGGGTATTTACGCTAGCAGATAAGCCAGGTGTAATGTCAAACGGATAAAGGTTAAATTGATTAATGAATTCTTCCTGCGTTACCCCATTACCAAGCTCATCACAATCACCTGCAATATGGGTCAGATTACTATAGGCTCTGGCACAAAGAGGTAACACAGCGTCTGATGAATAGTCCGTACCCATTGTTCCACCCAAAGCAGTGCCATTAACGTATAGAGTTATATTTTTAAGTCCGAAATTCTCGAATTTAAAGGCACTCTTTTTATATTTTCCATTCACCGAAGCATGGTCCTGCATGCCGATTAATATCCTTTTAGGAAGATTTCCCAGGGCAATGTTTTCTATCTGCTTCGATGCCAACCCTGCAGGAACCGTATATAGTTTGATTTGCACTCTGTTAATAGGATATTTCACTGTAGCGTTTAGTAAATTTTTCTCAATTTCTAGTTGTTTTGGTGAACTTAATTTCACTCGCCTTACGCGGAGGTATGTGTCCATAATGTGAACCACAACGGGCTTTGCACCCTCTTCTTGATTCGCATCCAGATTTAAGCAGATCTCAGGACTCGTGCGGGTGAGCTTTATTTTCATATCCACCCCGTTGACAAACAACTTCTCCTGGAAAGTGAAATCTGTGTGCAACCGTCCAAAACACTCGTATATTTTCTTTTTAGAATTTTTAAATTTGTCCTTTATACTACTTTCATCTTTAGTTTGATAATATCCCTCGGCACTTAAAAAGGTAGACTTCGCTTCTTTGGAAAAGTTGAGGACATTTTCAAGATAGGCTCGTAGATGATAGTACCCCGTGCCTGCCGATATGTTGGTCTGATTTAAATATACGTCACACTGGTTGAATATGGAGTGCAGAAAGTTTGTTTCAGGGTATACAGCATATTTGTCATCGCAGACCGTTCCATCAGAATGGGCTATACGTAGCTTAGCGTACATGTGCACACAGCTTGGATCAAAAAGTAAGGACCTGAGCTGGGTATCACGAATTCTATAGGTGCACTCGGGGAACTAATTGTGTTTAAAGGGTTAATTGTAATAAAGTCACTGTGCTCAATAGAAACTTGGGTTGGCGGGAGCTCAAAAAAGGACAGCTCCGATTTACAGCATTGTGAACTACATGGGTGGATGAAGCGTGCCATGGCGAAATAGTGACTCCTCTCTCGACAAGTGGTAAACAAACTATGATTCATGAGATCAATATCCTTAGCTTATATCAGTCAAAAAAGTGGTCAACCATAGGTTTCATTCGCTTACAGCATTTCTTTTTTATAGCCTTTTACGTTTAATACCACGTGACCCCTTCTTCTTCCGGGGAGCCCTCTTCTTCTTCCCGCCACCACGCATTTTTCTCTTTGCATCTTTGATGATTTCGTTCCGTGTACGCTTTAAATGTTTTTTTTAGAGCTTCTTTAGGTTTAGCCCCGGCCAATATGTCTTCTGCAGTGTTAAGGCCTGATTGTAGCGCTTTCCTTCCAAGGTATCTGGCACCCCTCTTCAGCAAAGGAACAGCCGTACGTAGTATGGATGAAAAAATGGATCCAAGTCCACTACCGCGCTGGTATCGCATCCCTCGATAGACGGTGAAAGGCTTTCTATCCATTATAACTCAGTGCGTCGAAAGTGTAGCTTCACTGTTAAGCTCCCGTTACCGAATGGGAAGTTTTCGCCCTCAATCGTTCTTATATATATTGTGATATTGGTTATTAAATTAGTTGCGACATTCACATAATGGGGTCTGTCATATGTAATACTCAAAACTCCTTCCTCTATGGTTGGAGATGTGAGCAATGCGCAGCAGGCGTGCCTGGGTATCCCCAACAAACTGGTGCTCCACTATATTACTGTAAATATAGCACATGTTGGGGACCTTTCACCCAATTTCTCCATCTTCAATTGATACATTAATCTGGACAAGTTTACTGTGTCTCGTGAAATGTGTCTCTTGGAAGGCTGCGCTATATCGGCGTTGGTTAGAATTTTGAACTTTCTATGTTCTTTAAGACGTCTGTTAGTCTTTGATTTTAGGATTAGTGTATGTGCAGGGTTGTTTACGATTTCATATACTAAATCATTCGTAAGGTTGAGTTTCTTAAACTTACGTTAAGCCTCTCACAACATCCTCGGCCGAACCATATTGACCCGGCCCTAGTCTTACTTCTGTACTGTAATACCGTGCAATCTTAGTCCGAGCGATGCGCATAGTTTCATCCATAGCTACCCAGCTTTTTCACACTCGTCAATGTCTCTAAGAATCGTAAAAACGGTTTCTTTATGTTCAATATTAAAAAGACGGTGTCCAGCTGAATTTCGCATATCCCCACCTCATACGAATCACGACCCAATTCAATGTGCCCATGGAGTTCTGTTACAAAGTTGGCTAGCGTGTGTTAGGGTGTACAGACAGGGACGAGGAGGACGGGAGTGTGGCGTAGAAATGGTTAGGAGCCATGTTGCATACTATTTAAGCTTCATTATTGCATCAGCTTTTATATAGGTGTTGAAGCTTTCTGGGTACCTAGCCATTTCACAGGTACATTTTTCTCCTTCCTGAACCTTTGCTTCCTAAAATTTTCTCAATTTTAAACACATTTTTTTCTAAATTAAACGCAACTTTCTGCAATTCCTCGCGGTAAAAAGCCTCCTGAGATTTCTTCCCCATTCAAATCTTCAATGTAATACATCATTATCTCACCTTTAGGTCTCACAGCCCTAACTTTAAAAATCTCGCGCGTCCATCCTTGCTCAAAACCCTTTGCGAATTTATTCCCCGAACGCGACAGCCTTACATAATCATTGATTTTGAAGCGCGCAAAGTGTGTTGGTGGTGGTGATCCATCTCTTCTCGGGAGCGTACCTCTTTCTAAAACTTCGTTAGGTGTTGCCCAATCGTGCGATGGTGTGAGCGGTTGTAGGATGATGCCAATGATTCCAGAATGTCTAGAAATCTGTATGTGTTTTTATGTGTAAAAATAACGGTGCATGCGTTCCTTTATGGTGCGCTGAACTCTTTCAGCTAAAGAAGCCTTATGTATAGAATTGGTTGTGTAATAGCTGATATTAAACTCTGTCAACATATTCTGAAAAGCACGGCCTATAAACTCCTTCCCCATATCCGTACAAAAATAGCCAGGAACCCTGTTTTCTTTTAACATTAGCGTTTTGGTGGCTTTAGCAACTGTTCAGGTGATTTATTTTTCAGAGGAACTAGCCACAGATATCTAGAGAATACGTCTATTATGAATAGAATGTAGCGGTAACCATCGTTATACACAGAATATCTTGCATGTCTGTTAAATCTGCTTGCCAAATAAATCAATCGAGGAGCCGTTGTCTTGGCTGTTTTAAACCTTTTTCCTCACAGGCTTATGAAGCGTATAAGCGTCCTGTTCCCTCAAAAATCTTTCAACATCTTTTTTTCCTACTCCGTAAACACTTCTGCACAGTCTATCTACGCCGCCGTAAGAGGATGGGGTAGAAATGTCATAATAGCGTTTAGTTAATACGTTAGCCATTTGCGTATTTTAGAGGCACGTGGGTAGGGTTGGTTTAACCTCTTCTTGCTCCTCTTCAAAGGTGTTACCGCCGGGGTGACGGCGCCTTCAATTGTGTCACAGGCGTTGCATGTTCCAAGTCTTTTAACCTGTTCAGATTTCCTATCAACGTTTTAGGGACATTTATTTGTTGTAGTCTTGCTTTAATATGCTTCCATCCTGATGGTGATGGCCTATCCCACTTTCTCACCAGATCATGGACAATGTCTACGATATTCGATCCCTGTACCTTTGATCCTTCCACAATGATCTCCCTGTATCGGTCCATTGTATGGCGGGATCCTCATTCAATAGATTATAAAGACTTAAGCCTTTACTCCTCAATGTAAGTGGGAGGGTATTTTTTAATACATGTTCGATATGTTGTGTGGCTAATCTTTTTGGTTGGTCAGCTGTGTCGCCGGGTACAGATCCTATGTCGCCATCGTCCCCCGTGCTGTGCCTAATAACCACAGGAATCTCTGTAGGGCTCTTATAATTTTCGTACTCGTGAAGAAATTTCTGCAGAGCTTCTTGGTATAAGATTCTTTTCTCATCAGGTGTTTTTTCACTGTTTAATAGGGCTAACAATTCGCTTTCCATTCTTTTAAGTCTGCTTTTACGGGGATCTAGATACGTGTCTGGATTCCTTTGCAGTGAGGCGTACACCTCGTGGGGAATCACTACCACTTTCTTCATTATATTAATCTAGTCAGTAAAGGACCCAAAACTGAAAATAAGATGGGGAGAAATGACCCTCCTGTTTGTACAATAATTCGTTTTTTCTTCGCTACAGTTTGGCTTTTACGAGCGAGTGCACGTATTATGTTCTTGTAGCGGCGTAGGCGAGCCTTCTGATGGGTTTTCATTGATACATTGCAATTTATAACGTTAAGACAGATTTCACAGATGCATTTTAAAAAGTCGGCATCGATATTTTTAATAACATCTGCTGCATTGCCCGAGGCAGTCGATGATAGAATTTTTATTAATTCACGGTATTTCTTTAGTCTCTTGTCATTCTGGAATATACACCGTTTCAGGCTCGTTTGGAAATATATTCGTTCGCAGAAGCACTCAAACGCGTTACGGATATTTGCTTTGCGACCTTCATCCGCGAAACACGTTTAGAGTGCTTCTGCGAACGAATATATTTCCAAACGAGCCTGAAACGGTGTATATTCCAGAATGACAAAGAGACTAAAGAAATACCGTGAATTAATAAAAATCTATCATCGACTGCCTCGGGCAATGCAGCAGATGTTTATTAAAAATATCGATGCCGACTTTTTAAAATGCATCTGTGAAATCTGTCTTAACGTTATAAATTGCAATGTATCAATGAAAACCCATCAGAAGGCTCGCCTACGCCGCTACAAGAACATAATACGTGCACTCGCTCGTAAAAGCCAAACTGTAGCGAAGAAAAAACGAATTATTGTACAAACAGGAGGGTCATTTCTCCCCATCTTATTTTCAGTTTTGGGTCCTTTACTGACTAGATTAATATAATGAAGAAAGTGGTAGTGATTCCCCACGAGGTGTACGCCTCACTGCAAAGAGACACGTATCTAGATCCCCGTAAAAGCAGACTTAAAAGAATGGAAAGCGAATTGTTAGCCCTATTAAACAGTGAAAAAACACCTGATGAGAAAAGAATCTTATACCAAGAAGCTCTGCAGAAATTTCTTCACGAGTACGAAAATTATAAGAGCCCTACAGAGATTCCTGTGGTTATTAGGCACAGCACGGGGGACGATGGCGACATAGGATCTGTACCCGACGACACAGCTGACCAACCAAAAAGATTAGCCACACAACATATCGAACATGTATTAAAAAATACCCTCCCACTTACATTGAGGAGTAAAGGCTTAAGTCTTTATAATCTATTGAATGAGGATCCCGCCATACAATGGACCGATACAGGGGAGATCATTGTGGAAGGATCAAAGGTACAGGGATCGAATATCGTAGACATTGTCCATGATCTGGTGAGAAAGTGGGATAGGCCATCACCATCAGGATGGAAGCATATTAAAGCAAGACTACAACAAATAAATGTCCCTAAAACGTTGATAGGAAATCTGAACAGGTTAAAAGACTTGGAACATGCAACGCCTGTGACACAATTGAAGGCGCCGTCACCCCCGGCGGTAACACCTTTGAAGAGGAGCAAGAAGAGGTTAAACCAACCCTACCCACGTGCCTCTAAAATACGCAAATGGCTAACGTATTAACTAAACGCTATTATGACATTTCTACCCCATCCTCTTACGGCGGCGTAGATAGACTGTACAGAAGTGTTTACGGAGTAGGAAAAAAAGATGTTGAAAGATTTTTGAGGGAGCAGGACGCTTATACGCTTCATAAGCCTGTGAGAAAAAGGTTTAAAACAGCCAAGACAACGGCTTCCTCGATTGATTCTATTTGGCAAGCAGATTTAACAGACATGCAAAGATATTCTGTGTATAACGATGGTTACCGCTACATTCTATTCATAATAGACGTATTCTCTAGATATCTGTGGCTAGTTCCTCTGAAAAATAAATCACCTGAAACAGTTGCTAAAGCCACCAAAACGCTAATGTTAAAAGAAAACAGGGTTCCTGGCTATTTTTGTACGGATATGGGGAAGGAGTTTATAGGCCGTGCTTTTCAGAATATGTTGACAGAGTTTAATATCAGCTATTACACAACCAATTCTATACATAAGGCTTCTTTAGCTGAAAGAGTTCAGCGCACCATAAAGGAACGCATGCACCGTTATTTTACACATAAAAACACATACAGATTTCTAGACATTCTGGAATCATTGGCATCATCCTACAACCGCTCACACCATCGCACGATTGGGGCAACACCTAACGAAGTTTTAGAAAGAGGTACGCTCCCGAGAAGAGATGGATCACCACCACCACCACACCTCTGCGCGCTTCAAAATCAATGATTATGTAAGGCTGTCGCGTTCGGGGAATAAATTCGCAAAGGGTTTTGAGCAAGGATGGACACGCGAGATTTTTAAAGTTAGGGCTGTGAGACCTAAAGGTGAGATAATGATTATTACATTGAAGATTTGAATGGGGAAGAAATCTCAGGAGGCTTTTACCGCGAGGAATTGCAGAAAGTTGCGTTTAATTTAGAAAAAAATGTGTTTAAAATTGAGAAAATTTTAGGAAGCAAAGGTTCAGGAAGGAGAAAAATGTACCTGGTGAAATGGCTAGGGTACCCAGAAAGCTTCAACACCTATATAAAAGCTGATGCAATAATGAAGCTTAAATAGTATGCAACATGGCTCCTAACCATTTCTACGTCACACTCCCGTCCTCCTCGTCCCTGTCTGTACACCCTAACAACACGCTAGCCAACTTTGTAACAGAACTCCATGGGCACATTGAATTGGGTCGTGATTCGTATGAGGTGGGGATATGCGAAATTCAGCTGGACACCGTCTTTTTAAATATTGAACATAAAGAAACCGTTTTTACGATTCTTAGAGACATTGACGAGTGTGAAAAAGCTGGGGTAGCTATGGATGAAACTATGCGCATCGCTCGGACTAAGATTGCACGGTATTACAGTACAGAAGTAAGACTAGGGCCGGGTCAATATGGTTCGGCCGAGGATGTTGTGAGAGGCTTAAACGTAAGTTTAAGAAACTCAAACCTTACGAATGATTTAGTATATGAAATCGTAAACAACCCTGCACATACACTAATCCTAAAATCAAAGACTAACAGACGTCTTAAAGAACATAGAAAGTTCAAAATTCTAACCAACGGCCGATATAGCGCAGCCTTCCAAAGAGACACATTTCACGAGACACAGTATAACTTGTCCAGATTAATGTATCAATTGAAGATGGAGAAATTGGCTGAAAGGTCCCCAGACATGTGCTATATTTACAGTAATATAGTGGAGCACCAGTTTGTTGGGGATACCCAGGCACGCCTGCTGCGCATTGCTCACATCCCCAACCATAGAGGAAGGAGTTTGAGTATTACATATGACAGACCCCATTATGTGAATGTCGCAACTAATTTAATAACCAATATCACAATATATATAAGAACGATTGAGGGCGAAAACTTCCCATTCGGTAACGGGAGCTTAACAGTGAAGCTACACTTTCGACGCACTGAGTTATAATGGATAGAAAGCCTTTCACCGTCTATCGAGGGATGCGATACCAGCGCGGTAGTGGACTTGGATCCATTTTTTCATCCATACTACGTACGGCTGTTCCTTTGCTGAAGAGGGGTGCCAGATACCTTGGAAGGAAAGCGCTACAATCAGGCCTTAACACTGCAGAAGACATATTGGCCGGGGCTAAACCTAAAGAAGCTCTAAAAAAACATTTAAAGCGTACACGGAACGAAATCATCAAAGATGCAAAGAGAAAAATGCGTGGTGGCGGGAAGAAGAAGAGGGCTCCCCGGAAGAAGAAGGGGTCACGTGGTATTAAACGTAAAAGGCTATCAAAAAAGAAATGCTGTAAGCGAATGAAACCTATGGTTGACCACTTTTTTGACTGATATAAGCTAAGGATATTGATCTCATGAATCATAGTTTGTTTACCACTTGTCGAGAGAGGAGTCACTATTTCGCCATGGCACGCTTCATCCACCCATGTAGTTCACAATGCTGTAAATCGGAGCTGTCCTTTTTTGAGCTCCCGCCAACCCAAGTTTCTATTGAGCACAGTGACTTTATTACAATTAACCCTTTAAACACAATTAGTTCCCCGAGTGCACCTATAGAATTCGTGATACCCAGCTCAGGTCCTTACTTTTTTGATCCAAGCTGTGTGCACATGTACGCTAAGCTACGTATAGCCCATTCTGATGGAACGGTCTGCGATGACAAATATGCTGTATACCCTGAAACAAACTTTCTGCACGCCATATTCAACCAGTGTGACGTATATTTAAATCAGACCAACATATCGGCAGGCACGGGGTACTATCATCTACGAGCCTATTTGGAAAATGTCCTCAACTTTTCCAAAGAAGCGAAGGCTACCTTTTTAAGTGCGGAGGGATATTATCAAACTAAAGATGAAAAGTATAAAGGACAAATTTAAAAATTCTAAAAAGAAAATATACGAGTGTTTTGGACGGTTGCACACAGATTTCACTTTCCAGGAGAAGTTGCTTGTGAACGGGGTGGATATGAAAATAAAGCTCACCCGCACGAGTCCTGAGATCTGCTTAAATCTGGATGCGAATCAAGAAGAGGGTGCAAAGTCCGTTGTGGTTCACATTATGGACACATACCTCCGCGTACGGCGAGTGAAATTAAGTTCACCAAAACAACTAGAAATTGAGAAAAATTTACTAAACGCTACAGTGAAATATCCTATTAACAGAGTGCAGATCAAACTATATACGGTTCCTGCAGGGTTGGCATCGAAGCAGATAGAAAACATTGCCCTGGGAAATCTTCCTAAAAGGATATTAATCGGCATGCAGGACCACGCTTCGGTGAATGGAAAATATAAAAAGAGTGCCTTTAAATTCGAGAATTTCGGACTTAAAAATATAACTCTATACGTTAATGGCACTGCTTTGGGTGGAACAATGGGTACGGACTATTCATCAGACGCTGTGTTACCTCTTTGTGCCAGAGCCTATAGTAATCTGACCCATATTGCAGGTGATTGTGATGAGCTTGGTAATGGGGTAACGCAGGAAGAATTCATTGATCAATTTAACCTTTACCGTTTGACATTACACCTGACTTATCTGCTAGCGTAAATACCCATTTAACCCCACAGCAGAGCGGAACATCTCAGTGCGGCTGGAATTCGCCAAGCCTATAGACGCTCCTATTAGTGTACTAGTATATCTCGAATCGCAAGCCCTAATAGAAGTAGATAGATTTAGAAGCGTTATCACTGACTTTTAAAATGGATGCTAATACACTTCAGAAAGTAATGGAGCGAGTCACACGTTCCAAATTTATCGGCGTGTTTGCGAAGAATGAAACATTGAGTTTGCCAAGTACGCGAGAATGCGGTAGTCTTATTGTGAACACAGACATCATCGGTAATGAAGGGATTCACTGGATCGCTGTCTATTTTAAAAATAGACAGCGCCTGTACTATTTTGATTCACTCGGTACTCAACCCTGGAGTGACCCTATTATTGTAAAATTTCTCGCTCAGTTACATATTCCCGAAGTTGTGTGGACCCCATTTCGCATGCAAGGATATTTTACTAATGTTTGCGGAATGTACTGTGTCTCATTTCTCATGCATATGTCAAATGATAAAGAATTTATAAATTTTTTAAATTTATTTGACCCGTGTCACACTCGCCGAAACGATGAAATGGTATGCAGACAGATAAAAAACCGTTTTCCAATTGTACGTACTCGTTGTATATTATAATGTTTTTGTTCGTATATTTGTAACGGTATATTCGTTTATTGTACTGATTTCTTTCATTTAATAAATTTATGAAAATATATTGTGTCTTCTTATCCCAAAAAGATCGAAAAACACTTACATTATTTCGGTGTGACATTGTTGACTGATCAGTATACCCTCCCTATTCCGAGATTCTTCAAAAGATTGTATAACACGTGTCAAATCCTCATCGGACCTTAAAGGAATAATGCTTTTAAAACATATACAGAGTATACAGACAGACAGATCCCCATTATGTGAAGATATCTTTGGTTCGATGACGCCATATTTCGATTTTAGCATAATGGGGAAATAACATTGATGACATTTTTGGCGAGTATCTATTTGACGAGATACTACAACTCTCCATATATATATAAAATTCTAATTATAGACACTTACATTTCTATGGTAGTCCCTTGCGTCGGATTGTAAGGAGCGTCACTGCAAATATCTTCTACGGTTTGCGTTGAAAATAATTCGCCACGATCAATCGCATTGAAAAGACTAATTGCGGTTAATGCTGCAGTATCACGTTCTTCATACAAGTCTGGGGAGACGTACAGGTCCATGGTGGAGGATGTGTGACACTGCTGACTGATCAGTATATCATCCATATTCCGAGGTTCTTCAAAAGATTGTATAACACGTGTCAAATCCTCATCGGACCTTAAAGGAATAATGCTTTTAAAACATATACAGAGTATACAGACAGATCCCCATTATGTGAAGATATCTTTGGTTCGATTACCAATTTCGATTTTAGCATGATGGGGAAATAACATTGATTGACATTTTTGACTAGTATCTATTTGACGAAATACTACAACTCTCCATATATATATAAAATCGAATTATGGACACTTACATTTCTATGGTAGTCCCTTGCGTCGGATTGTAAGGAGCTTCACTGCAAATATCTTCTACGGTTTGCGTTGAAAATAAGTCGTCACGATCAATCGCGTTAAAAAGACTAACTGCAGTTAATGCTGCAGTATCACTTTCTTCATACAAATCTGGGGAGACGTACAGGTCCATGGTTGAGGAATGATTATTCACTGATGCGAAAATAGCTACTGTTACTCCCAACTGAAAAATATCCCCTTTTATATGCACATTCGCCAAGCTCCGCCCAAAAGACCAGATGTTCGTCGTGATTGGCTGCCGATGTAGCTGGGTGGAGCTATGACGTGTACCATTCCGCTATAACGGGTACGGACGAGTAATTGCATCTTTATATTTTCACTAATAGATTTAATGCTCTTATTCTCCTTTGAAAATTATTTGGTGATTCGTATAGAACTTTTGATATTGATTCCAAATATGGTTTCAGAAGTTTTCTATCACCCATAGTTTTCGAGAAAATAATATTTCCATTTACTCAGTTTCCCGCATCATTAGTCACTAATGTAATCGAGAGGGTATAAAGAAATATATCATAATTATATTTTAAAAATAACATTCGGTTTCAACGTTAAACTGTGGGTCTAAGGTCCGCCCGAATTGTTCATTCTGACGAAGGTCAAGCTTTCCACTCCACCTTAGACCTACAGTTTAACTCCGAACCATCAACAGCCCAGCGTCTTAACCACTAGGACACGTAGGGTACCCATTTATCTGCCAACCACTTTCTTTGTTCCACTCCACCTTAGACCTACAGTTTAACTCCGAACCATCAACAGCCCAGCGTCTTAACCACTAGGACACGTAGGGTACCCATTTATCTGCCAACCACTTTCTTTGTTCCACTCCACCTTAGACCTACAGTTTAACGTGGAACCATCAACAGCCCAGCGTCTTAACCACTAGGACACGTAGGGTACCCATTTATCTGCCAACCACTTTCTTTTATTATGTGTAATGACCACCTTAGACCTACAGTTTAACGTGAACCATCAACAGCCCAGCGTCTTAACCACTAGGACACGTAGGGTACCCATTTATCTGCCAACCACTTTCTTTTATTATGTGTAATGACCACCTTAGACCTACAGTTTAACGTGGAACCATCAACAGCCCAGCGTCTTAACCACTAGGACACGTAGGGTACCCATTTATCTGCCAACCACTTTCTTTTATTATGTGGAATGACCACCTTAGACCTACAGTTTAACGTGGAAACCATCAACAGCCCAGCGTCTTAACCACTAGGACACGTAGGGTACCCATTTATCTGCCAACCACTTTCTTTTATTATGTGGAATGATGAACAGCTGGGCTTTGCTGATCTCTTACATATAAACCCATTCACTAAGAACATTGGCTTTCCTTTCTCACTAGAAACAAACTCTGCCATAAGTAGAATTTAATTGGATTCATCTACACTATATATATATCTATATATAATATATATATCATTATATTTCTATATGACACCATACAAATTACGCGTAAATATTTTCATTGTAGAAGTAATAACAATGACAATATTAATATCTGAAGTCAGTGGTGGTTTCTGCTCGATAGCTTGTAGAAGGATAATCCCTCGACCCGAAAAAGGTCTCTAGGGACACGATTCGAACTGATTTAGCTTCTGCCTTTCATCGTGTGTGTGTGTGTGTGTGTGTGTGCATGAGTTGTTACTCGTTTATTATATATATATATATATATATATATATATATATATATATATATATATATATATATATACAGTATATATATATATATATATATATATTGGGGGCAGGTCTCTCACCCATCAGGTGTTCTTCGACCCGACGCCGTTTCATTGTAGAAATAATAATAATAATAATAATGATAATAAGAATTGATGTGCAAGGTGTTTGCAGTTAAGATGTAGTTTGTGTGTAAAAAGTTATTTATTAATAAGTAGAATTTAATTGGCTTCATCTACACTATATATATATATATATATATATATATATATATATATATCATAAGCTGTTTAAAAGACTGTATATATATATAATTATAGTAAACGAAATAAACTAGCTAACCGTAAAAATGAAGTTTTCTATTATTAAGTTTTCGAATTATGTGTGGTAAACTATGTTATTTGTTTCGAAAACTTCAAGTTCAATGACGCTCAAGTTAATGTTAAATTTGCTTCTAAACGTTAAACTAAAATTAAATGTTAGAATATGAAAAATAAATAATATATATATATATATATATATATATATATATATATATATATATATATATATATATTTACCTAACATAAGATGTTTAAAAGAATGTGTATATATATATATAGCATAATAATATATATCTAACAAGAGCAATCCGATCATTGCAAAAAAAACTGGAAAGGTATGCAATTAATAAAGATTGATTGTGTATTTATTTAATAAACAGAATTTAATTGGAATAACTGCCGTCATATATGTGTTACACAATGGATGATTAATGGGACACATGGCGCTATCTGGCAACTGAACACATTGCGCTATCTGGCAACTCAGCCAGAATAGAGGCTTATAAAAGACCGAGAAGCTGGTGAAGACTCATTCCCAGCACGGCTCCAGCCGAGCAAGGAGCTCTGCTCCTTCTCTTTTTGGCTCTTTGGTAAAACCCCTTAGTGGCCTCTTAGGTTAGGAAAACGAAAATAATATGCCTTGCTATCAATGGCAACTACTCTCTCTCTCTCTCCTTCAGGTATCTCCCTCCTTCAGGTATCTCTCTCTCTCTCCTGCATGTGTACCTACTGCATGTGTACCTCCTGCATGTGTGCGTATGTGTGTGTGTACCTCCTGCATGTGTACCTCCTGCATGTGTACCTGTCCCTTGGCTCAGCCAACTGGCTGATTAGGAGCGGATAAAACAACGCCTACTCGGCTGAAGTCTTAATGTGCACTTGGCTCCTGCCAGGTGAACACCTCTCCTCCTTTCCTCCTTTCTCTCTGGCCCTTTGGGGGGAATAGCTTGGGGGAGGCCCCCAAGTTGCATGCCCCTTGCAACCTAGGTTGGCAACAAAGGCCAGTACTCTTTCTTTTTTTCTTTTTCTTTTTTTGCAACCCCCACCCCCATTGCAACATCCCCACCCTCCTTTGCAACATTACATAATAACCTGCAACATTCTTGCACTCTCCCCTTTTGAGGCTATACTACTGAGGGGAAAGTACTGTATGTATAGACTATAGAACATACATTAAGAGGGAAATTTTGCAAATAAAGGCACTGTTCCAGAAAGGAAATTATATGAGGAAGCATATTAAACACACAGACACCCACCCACAATATATATATACAGTATATATATGTTAAACACAGACCGTGCATGGAACAAGGAACTCTTCTGGGAAAATTAAATCCACTATAGTCCGAATAAGTAATGGTAAATGACAAATACCATAGTTTTTTCTTTTTCATGATTTTAGCCCGACGTGGGCAACGGGTCGGGCAACGGGCAACGGGCTAACGGGGCAACGGGCTAAAATCATGAAAAAGAAAAAACTATGGTATTTGTCATTTACCATTACTTATTCGGACTATAGTGGATTTAATTTTCCCAGAAGAGTTCCTTGTTCCATGCACGGTCTGTGTTTAACATATAATTGTCTCAGGGAACCATTCTGAATTTGTGTATATATATATATATACAGGGCGTCCCAAAAAAATGTATACACACTTTAAATAATTATAAAGGCAGTGTTTATTAAAATACATTTCATTTTCAAAATGTAATAGAATCTACAGACATTATTTAATTGTTTTGTCAACGCCTGTTTTCAAACTGACGTCCGTTCTGGTCCAGGCACTGCTGATAACGCGAAGCAATGGAATCGCAAACATCACGAAACATTTCGTTTGGTATTTGTGTGCATTCTCGTTCAATGGCTGCTCTCAATTCAGCGACTGTTGCAGGTTTTATAGCGTAGACTTTGTCTTTTAAGTATCCCCATAAAAAAAAGTCTAGTGGTGTGAGGTCTGGTGAACGCGGAGGGTATTCTACGAAACCCCTTCGTCCAATCCACATCCACATCGTGCCAAGTACCACTCGCAATACTCCACTCTTCGGTCCGGATCATCATCTTCATTAATAGCATGGACTAATCTTGGAATGTAACTTTTCCATTGACAGCGCTTCAGAATGGGTTGGACAGACGATTCTGAAATTCCTACCTCACGACTCGCTTGCCGCACAGATTTTCTTGGACTTTGGTGATACGTTTCCAGTACTCTTTCTTGCTTTCTGGGGCTTGTCGATGTCCGTGGTCTTCCGGAACGCTTCTTGTGGACATTCTGAACAGTTCCATCAGCTTCAAACTTATCTCTAATTCGAGTGATGGTAAGTCGCGTTGGTGGATCTGTTTGAAACTCCCTCCTAAACTGTCTTTGCACTTCAACTGCGTTTTCACACTTCCAGTAGCATTTTAGAATGAATTTCCTTTGTTCAAAGCTTAGTCTGACTGCCATTATTAATTCTAATGGGTTTAACTTGGAAAGAAAGAAACATCAATTGAGCTATCAGCTGTTAAAGTGTGTATACATTTTTTTGGGACGCCCTGTATATTTTCAATGAAGCGCTTCCGACGATAAAAAAGAAAGTCATACGATCTTTAGACAAGAAACATGTTACGTTTCGCTATTGTACAGTATGTATAATCTGACGACAGAGTATTTTCAGGGGCGGTTTTAGGCGGGTGCTGGAGGTGCACTGCACCCGGCCCCGCACTGCATCCGGAGTCCCGAACACGCGCTTGGGCTGGGCTGCTGGCAACACTGAGAGATCGCGTGATACAGACAGTACTGTGGCCTTGTTGGAACTAAAACTACTTCATAGCCAATCTCGTAACACCGCTTCCCGTTGATCAGCGAAGTTAAGCGACAGTGGGTCTGGATAATAGTTGGATGGGAGGCCGTCCTCCGTGTCCAGATTATGTAGCGACCCGTGGTTCGGATCCCACGTAAAGCTGTAGGTCCCCTCCGTCATATGATATTAGATGTTGCGAAGGAGGTTAAACAAACCCAATCATTATTATTATTATTATTACTTTCCTCGGCGAGAGGGATACCAGAGACCAACGCTGGCCCTACGTAAGTCCTTAGAGGAGTTAGAATACTCGTATATATATATATACACACACACACAATGGTATGCCTGCTATTTGGGCTTTTATAAGATTCGTTCTTCCGCTTTCAGACCACTATCAAAGATTATCTATATCTAGTTGTTGTTGTTTAGCCGATCAGCCCACCCTGATCGAGCAAGCCGGCGGCACGCAGGTAACCGATCGCTCTCTCCGGAGTGGACCAGAGGTTCAGCGCACTAGTGATGTTGTGTTGTGTTCGTTGTTGTGCTAGAGCGGTACAGTCTGTCATAATGTGTTCAAATGTTTGTGGTGTGTCCTGGCACAGGTGGCAGGTGTCGTCTGTGGAGTTGTCTAGTCTGTGTTTATATGTCCGTAAGTTGGGGTGATGTCCACATCGGAATCGTGCTAAGTTAACTCGATCCGATCTGCTCAGGCTGATCTCTGACCTGTTACTGGGTGGCGGCTTCGCACCTAGGACCGCATTCGAACCGAGTCGTGTCAGTGCTTTGTGGGTTAGGTGTGTGTGTATGTGTTTTCTGTACTGTGTGATGTCTGTGGGGCGTGGTATGGAGTATTTGGTTATAATGTCTCTCTGGTGTTACCTTGATGGTGCGAGGTGTCGGTGCATGATTGTACATGTAGTAGCAAGGGTGTTGTGGGTTAGTTGTCGCTGCTGCCATGAATTGTGTTCCCCTCATGTCTAAATGTTCCCTAACTTTCAGTATTTTTGTTTCTGTGTGCAGGTGTTCTATTGGTGTTGTTTGAGTGCATCCTGTAATGATACGAAGTGCGTTGTTTTGTATTGTCTGTAAGGTGTTTATGTGTGTGTTTGAGATAATGGGTGCCCAGCATGGGCTAGCATAGTCCATAACTGAGCGAATATATTGTTTGTATATGAGTGATGTTGTTTCCTGCTGGTGTCCAAAGTTTGTGCTTATTAGTACCCTAAGCATGTTAAGTCTTGACGTACATTTGTTTTTAATGTCCTGAATGTGGTTTGCAAAAGATAATGATGTGTTGTATGTGACCCCAAGTATTTTGGTCCTGTGAATGTGTGGAATGTTGATGTTGTTTAGTGTAAGCTGTGGAGTTACCTGGTGTTCTTTTGTGTTGCTTGTAAGCAAGGGGATGGTTGATTTTGTGGGCGCTACTTTGAGTCTATTGTGTGTGAGCCAGTCTTGTATACTGTTTATGCATGTTTGTAGGTTATTTGTAGCGGTGTCGATGTTGTTGTGGGTGGATGTTAGAGTGATGTCATCTGCATATGATGATAAGATAAGCTTGTTATCTATTCTATGGGTGTTGGAATGTCATGCATGTATAAGTTGAAGAGTGTTGGTGAGAGAACAGAGCCTTGAGGGACCCCGTTCGGAAAAAGCTTGTTTTTGGAAGACTTGCCATTAAATGTGACATGCGAGTATCTTCCTGAAAGATAATTGCTCAGCCACCTTTTGGTGTTATTGTGCATGTTTGTGTTGAGTATTTTGTTTATGAGAGGGAAGCGTGGGATAGCATCAAATGCTTTACTAATGTCTATTGTTGCTAATAGTGTACGTTGAGCTGGTCGTCTGGAGTTGATGCCATCCATGATGTGCTGCGTGAGGTTAGTGAGTAATGTCGTGGTTAAGTGGTGAGGTCTGAATCCATGTTGAGTAGGCGATAGTGGTATGTGTAGGTTGGTGATTTGTAAGATTAGTCTTTCTGTTACTTTGGAAGGTGTGCATAGTAAAGTAATGGGTCTATAGGAAGCTGGTTCTGTTGGATTTTTGTTTGGTTTGAGGAGTGTAATAATTTTACCTTGTTTCCATATGTCAGGAATAATACAGTGCTGGTATGAATATGTGCTGATATTTGTGAGAGCTAGTATTCCTTGTGGGCCCAAGTGTTTAAGGTGTATGTTAGATATGTTGTCTGTGTCCAGTAGCCTTCGAATTCTTAATGTTTTTGATGATCTTGGTGGTCTGGTCTGTATTGAAGGGTGTAATGGTCGTGTCGAGTCTGTAGGTTTTCTTGTGTCTGGCTGTTTGTCTGTCTGCGTGTTTCTGGTTGTTGTCTCTGTTTAAGTGACTTATCTTTGCGTAGTGATTAGCTAGAATGTTAGCTTGTTGTGTGTATGTTGGGATATTATTTTGGCTGCGACAGATAGCCGCGTGTGAGGTGTGAATGCCGCTGTTAGAGTGGGTAATGCTGTTTATAGTCTTGTATAGCCTGGATGTATCTGTGGAGTGGTTTAGTGTTACTTTCTATATCTAGTTGGTCCACGTTTGCATTATAACACGTAAACAATTTCACACAGACAATTTTGAACATAAATTTTTAAGCCAGTGAGACCTTAACTTTTACTTTAAACTCACGAATCACTTAGATTCTGAGCGTAGTTTTACAACTGACTTTGGATGAGAAGCTCAAAATTTTGATGGTTATGGTATATTTGTAAATATATGGACTGACTGACTTTTCCTCGATTTCACGGAACAGTATGAAATTCTGTACAAACGTGCTATGACTAGATATCGATAGACTTTGCCACTATATTGTATGATACATCTAATGGCTACGCTCATTGTGAGTCGTGTAAAAAGTAAAAATATATTTCAGCATAACTGAAAAACTTTTTGAAAAGGAAATAGGCACATACATTACTAATAATTAATCAAAATTATCCAACTTTAGGAACGAGAGAATTGGTGTTGAAAAAGTCGAGGATGAAGCATCTACTGCACTCCGACAAGAAATCGAAGAAATCATCTACTCCCGTTCTGTTTTATCGAAGACTTTTGATGACACTAAAGAACAGGTACGTTGCACGCAGATTTTGCGAGATAGGACGTATATGTACTCATTGTACTGCCTTCCGCAGGTGCATGAGCAATTCCTAAATAAAATCCGGATTCGAATTGGATTTCACTCTGTAAGCCAAAGAAATTCGCATTTGGCAGTTTGTTAAAGACTGTTGGATGAATAAATTCAGATAAGGAATTGGATCAGGAAAATATCTACCATGCAGCTCTTTATATGCATTTTTTAAATGGTTTTAAATCGGACTTAGATTTTTATTTGTTTCCGGAAATGCTTGCCTCCGCTGCTTTCAGCTGGTGTTTGCACGTCTCTTAGTGTGCTAGTAGCGAAGCCAAACTTTCATGGTGATAAATAAGTAAAGTTATGTTCACATATATTTTAAAAGCATTATAATAATAATTGTCAACATATAGGCCTATGCGATAAGAATGAAATTTCTTCTTGTCTATTTGTGGAACACTGTGACAGTATAAATGCATACTGTACTACCTTCTTTTAACTTAAACCTTAGAAAAAATGTGAACATAAAGGAGAATAAAATACAGGGTTATCCAAATAAAGGTGTTCCAAAAATAATGTGCAATAAATTATTTTTGGGACACCTTTCTTGATCATCCTGTATACTAAACCCAGTGTTTATAAAGTGCTGTTTATACTTTCCTAGGTAAGGAAAGTTCTCTCTTGTCTATATCACCTTGAGAATAATGTGAAAGATAAAAGAACAGCCTCGGAAGTAGACAAAATGGCGTCAGAATTGACTCCTTTGGAACCGCCATCAGGAATTATTCCTTCTCAAGAAATTGATCCGAGGTTTGTTCATAAAAGTCTCTTCCACCTATTTAAATATACAAGTCGATGAGCTTATAATAGTTTAGTAGTTGTGTTTGTAAAGGTATCATCCCACTCAGTATCATTCCATTTCATTCCATGCCCAAGAGTGAGAAATTCGCGAGGGGGAATTGCAAAGGAAACAGTTCTCAAATCGACTTATTCTCATTTTATGCCATTAACATTCTCAACCACAGCTTTCCTACTTTGGTCCAGGTTAGGTTAGGTTAGGTTAAGTTAATTTCAGTTAGGTAAGGAAATATTAGCCACTCACATTTCGCGCCTTTACCGTGTATTGGAGTGATATTCTCTCCCAAATTAAGAAACTTCCTTCTCAAATTTGGATTCTTCACTTTGGGTATGCTTACTTGCAGACCGCGAGTGGGAATAGAAATGACTGAGTAGGAATGGGAATGACATTGAGTGGGAAGTAATCTTAGAAATTTATACATTTTCAGTCCTCTATCAGTAGGCGATTGGAGAAACAATTCTCTTAATCTAGCTAAGAGAGCTGATCGAGAACATAACTTATTTGTTCAAGTAAGTGATACTCTTTACACCCTTTCTTTAAAGAATTAAAATTAATTACCCTTTCATGCCTGGATTATGTTTAAGATTAAAACAGTTTTATACCTTATGTTATTCTCCATAAGGACTAAAATCTCGTAAAAATTGTATGGTCAAATGTACAACCATGGGCATGAAACAGTCAATAAAATTATGCATTGTCTTGTGTACGATTGGTTACATAATTACACGATTTAATCTCTGTGCTAACAGCAGAGTCATATGACGAAGGGGACCAACATCTTACAGTGAAATCCGAACCACGGGTCGCTGCACCACCTGAACGCAAAGGAGGGTCATCCATCCAACTACTGTCCATAACCAATGTTGGTTACCTTCGCTGATATTATAGGAAAGATTGTAACGACATTTCGAGTGTGAACAATTATATAAGAATGTTGTTGCTAAACTTCTTCAGGAAACACCTGTTATACCAATACTGAAAAACTCTTTACAGATTGCATCTGCTGGAGAAGCTATATTATCTGCTTCTGCAAGACAAGTAAAGGAAACGGTTCGACATACAGACGAAGCTCTATACAAGAGAATTGAAACTACGAGAAATGCAAAGTCAAAACTTGAAGAGGAACACTCGAAGGTCGGTATGAAACGATATGTTTGAAATGGTATTTCTTAGCCAGTGATTCTAACCAGGTGGTACGCGAAGCTCGTTTAGATAATATGCCAAAGGATTATACATACAGTATAAAATTTAAGTGATAATTAGTTTCATGATACCGTTTTCAAGGGGGATACTAGTAGTCCCCTCATTATGGTTTTAGTTGGATGGTATCACTTTCCTTATTCACTGATAGTAACAAAAAGTTGTACGTGGACTCAAAGAGGTTGAGAGCTGTTGTTCTAGACAATAGTTAGCATTCAATAATAATAACGCAAGACAAGGCACTGAAAAAATAACTTTATAAAATTTAAAATAAGACAAATGGCGTTTGGTATGTTAGTGATATAGCATGATGTATACAGAAAAGACCAAAAGTCCGGGCCCATTTAAGGCATTTAACAACATTCTGATCTAATTTTCTCTACATGAACCCTAAGTGGTCCTTTAGCAAAAATGATTGACTACATATCACAGGAAAAACTTTGAACATTTACTGAATTAAGTATTCCACATATGACCGGGCTTTTGGTTTACCCTGTATGTGGGGGTGTATGTTCATTAAATATATTATCACCTGAAGATTGTTCAAGAAGAAAGCGAGCTTAAAGGGAGCATTGCTGAATTGGAGAACGAGTTGGAAGCTAAAAGAGAACCATTAGCCATTGCTCAGACAAGACTAAAAACGCGTCAAAGTAGACCTACCAGAGAACAAACAAGGTTAGTCGGTTGTCTTTTAGTCATACATAACATAAGTGAATAGATAACATAAGGCCATTAGACCCTATCAAGGTTGGCCTATACCCATTCGGTAGAGGCATGGCCGTAACTACCTATGAGGTCACAGAGGTCCGGACCTCGGTAATTATTTCCTAAAAAAAAAAAAAGAGACTGAACCGTTCTCCGTGTATGAAACGCATATTACCGCTTTTCTTTTGAAAAGAGGGAGCGTCGAGCGTTTTGTGTTTTGTGTTTTGTGTTTAGTGTATAGCTTGGGTTGTGTTTGTAGATGTCATTTTGGTCTGAATTTTGCTCGTCCCGCCGCGCTCGAAAAAAATCTGGACCTCACTAATTTCTAAACCCTAGTTACGGCCCTGGGTAGAGGGAACGTTCGATCGACACTAAACAATTAATCTAACCTAACCTAACCTAACATAGTCCATACCTAACCAAATATAGCCTAATCCAAGTCAACCAAACCTGCCCATGCTAACCTAACCCAACCTAACTTAATCGAACTCGCAACTTGTCGATTAAGTGTCACGTAGCGAGAATGCGTCAGTTTGATTAAGATTATTTATCTAAGTCCCCCAACCAATCTTAAAAATCTGCATCCTTTCTTGATTTCTGTCCTTTTTATTGGATCATATACCTTGGTTAACTTTGGTTGGTTTTGCTACTACCCGAATTGTTCATTCTGACGAAGGTCAAGCTTGTCACTCCACCTTAGACCTACAGTTTAACGTGGAATCCGAACCACGCCCCACCAGCAGCCCAGCGTCTTAACCGCTAAGCTACTCAGGGTACCCATTTATCTACCAACCAATTTCTTTAGTGTGGAAAGAATGAACAGCTGGGTTTTTCTGCGCGCCGCCTGCCGTCACCGGGTCCGATCCCGGGGTCGATGGATTCGTAGTCAGCGACGCTAACCACTACACCACCGATGCGCATATCATTAATTTTATTGCTGAAAATGAAGTGTACAGTAGATTCAAAAAGTCCTCTCGCGAAACTCTATGTTTCTTTGGAGAGGAAACACGTAACAAAATTAATAAATTTTTTTAGTACTAAAAAAGTATTTCCAATATTACTATTAGTACCGAAATATTTGCCCATAAAAAAATTAAAACCTTTAGTCAGTGCGTATATCACTTTTTGTGCTTTACCCCAGTGGTTTTCACACTGTTTCTCGGAACCCCGGGGTTTCACGAGAGGTCTTCAGGGGTTCCGCGAAAATTGTTTTCGAACTGAAAATTTAAATATTTTAAATCAGCTGATATTCACCTAATGATTTTTTTTATTTTTTTTTATTTTACATGACTGAATGCTACCTTAAAAACTAATTTCGTGTGACTGCTTTGTTTGTCGACTTGCCTTTGCAGTAAATGCAATGACCTGTATTTCTAGCAAGAAATATATTTTTCTTGTGTAATTTGATGTATTTACTCAAATCTAAGCTTCATTTGTTGTGTAAATTTCTTAAAATATGATTAAAAGTTAGGTTAGAGTAGGTTAGGGTAGGTTCCACTTTGGAACATTTGCACAACAAATTAGGCTCAGATTTGAAAGATAATTTTACGTTGTTAGGTTAGGTTAGGTTAGGTTAGATTAGATTAGGTTAGGGTCTCTTTTGGAACATTTGCACAACAAATGAAGCTTAGATTTCTATAAAGCACATCAAATTACATTAGAAAAATATATTTCTTGTTAGAAATGCAGGTCATGGCATTTAACCGCATAATTACCGGAATGAGAACATGAACCACGTGAAAACTATTTCAAACCCTGCTAAGGCGGTTTGATGGTATACTACAGAACTTTTGGGGTTTACTAGAATTGCATGTAAAAATAACAGGGTTCCTGTCACGTGGGTCGAAAATTTGAAAGAGTTCCTTAGTCTGAAAAGTTTGAAAAACCACTAATTTAACTAACCACAAAAATTAAAATAGCTTCAAACGAGAAATTGGGGAGCAAGTGTAGTTTACGCACCTCTGTGGTGCCTAGTGTAGTTTACGTTCCCCGACATTATCCTAGTGTAGTTTACGTTCCCCTACATTATCCTAGTGTAGTTTACGTTCCCCTACATTATCCTAGTGTAGTTTACGTTCCCCGACATTATCCTAGTGTAGTTTACGTTCCCCGACATTATCCTAGTGTAGTTTACGTTCCCCTACATTATCCTAGTGTAGTTTGCGTTCCCCAACTTTGTCCGCGTATATGTAATCAAATAAAACGTTAAGAATAACGAAAATATTACGACTTAACCTAACCAATCGTCATATATATATATATTGTTTGGTTAGGTTAAGTCGTAATATTTTCGTTAGTTTTAACGTTTTATTTGATGGATTCATTTAAAAAATGTCTCCTAAAGATCCTAGTGTAGTTTACGTTCCCCAACTTTGACCTAGTGTAGTTTGTGTCCCCTTTTGCGTCAGGGGGGACGTAAACTATACTTGTTCTGAAATTGGCTAAGAAAAAATAAGTATCACCTGAAGATCAGGGACCCCATCCTTCTTTAGTTAGCTTTATAAGGCTAACTAACGAAAATATCACGGCCTAACCAACCGTCAAGGGCGTACAGTTGACCTAACGATTGGTTTGGTTAGCTCGTTATAAGGCTAACTAAAGAAGGCTGGGGGTCCTGATCTTCAGGTGATCCAAAATAGGTCGAAGATAAAGTGGTAAATATATTCGGTAATTCAGTGTTCACACTTCTACCCAGTACATAATATTTATGTTAGAAAAATATTTCATAATTTTTTATAACTACTGTTGAACTTTAGATGTACTTTTATAAAAAAAAAAGGGTGCTACTGTAGTATGCGGTCTACCTACGATTCGGCGGTCTACCTTTTAATTATAGCTTCCTATCTTGTTTACTAATTGTTTGTTTACATCCCATTGTCAATCGCCCTTGACGATTGGTTAGGTTTAGTCATGATATTTTCGTTAGTTTTAACGAAAATATCATGATTAAACCTAACGCTGCTTTCAAAATTATAAACCATTTCATCGAGAAATACTTAGGTTAGGTTAAGTTAGATTAGGCTTATTAGCATTTGATGTTTTCTAGGACACTGTTTTTCTTTCGGTATTAATTAAGTTATATTCTTGTAAAAAATTTACTGTATTTTCTTCTGTCTCAGTCTTCCTATATAATTCTATAAAATTAAATTTGTCAGTCATTGGAAAGTAAAAAGATGTTGAACTATAGTCTATGCTTGCAGCGGAAGAACAAAATAAATGTGCAACGCCACCGTTTAAAAAATGGCCTAGCCTATGCTTGCAGTGATAGTCTATGCTTGCAGCAGAACAACAAAATAGATGCACAACGCCACTTTTTAAAAAATAGCCTAGCCTATGCTTGCAGTGATTACACCGTTCTAGTACTTTCTGTAGTATTCTATAATTTACTTTCATTTCGAAAAAACTTATTTTTAGAATCAGCGTATTATTTTAAAATTTCTATAGCCTACGCTGTTTCAAACATTTGCTAGTTTCTGCACATTATAACTTCTTGGTTACATATTTCTCGATGAAGTGGTTTATAATTTTGAAATCAGCGTGAAAAACTGTACATATCACGTTGTTTTCATAAAAATCGGAAAGTTAATGAAACAGGAAAGATCCAAAAAAGTACTAGAAAAGTAAAACACTTAAAAGTTTATCCAAAAGTTCTATTTAAGCAGTTGCACACAGATAATTTAAAAAAAATTGTATCACATACATTACTTGTAAAGATTCATGCCGAGTTCCAAAAATCCTTGAAAAATTCTTATAAAGTCCTTGGAAAGCTTCTAAAGAGTTCTTTCATGGACAAGCTCGGCGTCACACACACACACACAACAAAAAAAAGCCAAAAAATAACCTGTTTAAGTTAATTTAATTCCAACACTTTTTTAATACATCTTCAATTCCATGTTGTGAAGACACTGACCACATATGCAATTCAAGGCTCAGAAGATAGTATTTTGAAAGATAACCTCAACATACTTTACAAATATAGTTTATAAATTTAAAATATGGTGCTCAATTAAGTTTGATTCACGAGTCAGATAAAAATAACTTTATTGTGCTTTGATTTTTTTTTAAATTTAAGGGATGAAGCAGAAGCTGCTCTCTTGAAGGAAATCAATGAGCTTGAAATGACAAAGGATCGTCTCTTGAAAGCTTTGGAGCTGTCTCGTCGACAGCTGCAATCTGTGACGTCATCAAAGTTCTCTTTAGAGTTGGACATTAATTTGAAAACTAAAACGCTTCATCTTGACGAGGTGGAAGTCCTCGGACTGCGGTCCACAGTTCACATCGACCAGTGTTAAGAAATACGCTTCATCTGGTTGGTTGACTTTGTCTAATGTTCTAATGTCTTAACCATGAGAGTTATTAAAACAGGGGAGGGGAGTTATCAGAATAAATATGCTGTCCCCCGCACATTTGAGGCCAAAGATATTATGGGCGGGGTCTCTGCCCGGTTTTCCCAACTCTGCTAATTTTCAAAATCAGTTTGAGACAATTTATAGCCGAGTTAAGGCTTTGTTTTCTATCCATCAATAGGCCTAGTCAAAAGTGATGCAAGTTGGTGTAAACTAGTTTGTTTGTTTGATTTGTTTTAACTCCATTCTGGAGAATCATTAAGACTTATTTATTTACAATTTATTGACGAGTTCAAACCTTTAAAATATTTGCTGAAAATGATAAGATTAAGAATACATTCGTGATATGCTCTCCTGACTGATTCCCTATATGCATGATACAATAGAAACTAAAGCGCAACGATCTTTCAAAATGAAACCAGTTTGCAGGTTAGGTTGGGTAAGATAAGGCTGGTTAGATATAAAAGAAAAATTAAACCATGCATCTAACTCAGCGTTTTCCAAACTTTTTCATCCAACGGCCCCTTCAAAATGAAGTCAATCCTTCACCCCAGCCCGTTTATTTCAACAGCAAATGGCATTCATGGAATACAAGTTATTGGTACCATAAGTGAAGTAGCATTAAAAATGAATGCTTCATTTATTAAATTACTATATATAGTACGTGACACATTTAGTGACAGTGAATTAAATCCTTGAGAATATCCAAACTATTTTATTTTTGTTTTGCTAATATTTTCACGTCCTACCTCAGCAGATCTTGCGTCCCACAGTTTGAGAAAGGCTGATCTAACACCTTCAAACATGTTTAGAAGAGACTTGCCTATTGCTGAACTTGTTGGTTCTTGGGAATTCGATCATGCATGGTTAGAAACTAATGTTATATTTGTAATAAAGAGGATTACATTATTGTTCGCTTGAACCTATTCTCAAAGTTTAAAAAAAAAGAGACCCAAAGACATATTTCTTACGTTTAAAGGAATTTTGGGGTCTTTTCCGTTTGGGGGCTGGCAGTGAATTTTAATGAAAATCGGTATTCTAATCTAGTTTTGGTCACCGATTTCAAAAATATAACTTCTTTTTTTTGAGAAATGAAAAACAAACATGTTAGAACACTTTAAATAATTAATATATGTTTTAACTAGCTTAAACTAGTTACAGAGGATTGTTAAATTTAGCCAGAGTCACAAACTGGTACTGTTTATGAAAAAGTGCTCTAAGTGTGGGAAAGTGTGTTCCTTTGATAAAAATACCCAGTTCTTTCGTTGCCAAAAGCGTCGGTGAAACGGTAAAAAGTGCAACTTTACGAAGAATACGTTTTTTGAAGGATCCCGGCAGATCTGTAAAAGTAGCAGAAAAATATCAAGAATTAATGCCCAGTTAGGTCAATTGAATGTCCGTTTAGGTCAATTGAATGCCCGGTTAGGTCAACTGTATGCCCTCGACGATTGGTTAAGTCATGATATTTTCGTTAAAAACACTAATTATTTAAAGTGCTCTAACAGGTTTGTTTTTCATTTCTCCAAAAAAAAGTTGTTTAAAATCAGTGACCAAAACTACATTAGTATACCGATTTTCATTAAAATTCGCCGCTAGCCCCCAAACGGAAATGATCCGAATTTTGGACATGGTTTTAGCAATGTAATTACTTCTCAAAAGTTAAGTAAACAAACAAACCATCATAAAGGGGCCTATGAATGTGATCTCTTAGTAGACGTATTTAAAGTTTAGGGTATTGAAAAAATGACTAATGATGAAAATTCTTGGTGGAAGACGCGGGAATAGGGGTTTTTCCCGGTCATCAAAAGCGATAGCTACGGCTCTGAACCCCAGACATCATTATTAGTGAAAATTACAGCTAGCTCTAGCTATTGGGTAAACAAAGCGATTGCTGTAAATGTTATTCTTTTAAAGTAATATTGGCACAAATAGCTGGTCTGCACCAAATGTTATTGTTCTTAGAATTTAACCTCCATCGTAGAGACAAACTGTTACAGAGGAAACATACACTCGTACAGCTGAACGTGGAATTCGAACGACGACTCCACGGTTGAGAACTTTAATTAGTCGAATATGTATACAAAGAAATACAAAGGATATCAAACAGCAACAGACCGGTTGGTCCCTACGAGGCTATCTGTTTAAGGAGGAAAGTTAGTGAGAATTTTAAAACAGCAAAAAAAAGATTAAAAGAAATGAAAAAAAAATTAAAAATAAATGAAAATTTTGAAGCAGACGAGAAAATCCGAGTGAAAATTCTACAATATTTTTATATGCTGACAAATGTTTCTAACTTGGGGTTTAAGGCAAGATAAGCATCTAGTCTCTTTTTAAAGGACTCGACCGAGTTACTTCAAACTACGATGGTTGGCAATCCAGTCCACAAATTAACTCTGCGACTGAATAAGAAATGCTTAGCTTAATTAAAATTAAAATGTTTAGAGACTAATTTCAGACCATTACTGCGAGTTCTATCTGCATTTCTGAAAGTGAAATATTTTTCGGCGTCGACGTTATTAAAACCTTTAATCATTTTAAATGTATAAAAAAGTATTTTCGATTACGGTGTAACGTGTATACAAGATTTAATGTATCACCTTTCAACCAAGGAGGAGATGCATCATAAAACATTTGACGATACACCTCCCTCCTTTCGGCGCCTCCTCCTGGTGGCGCCCAGGAAAGTCGCCCCACCCACCCATCCCTTACTACGGCATTATTGCATTTTTTTCATCTCTTTCATAAGCTATTTGGGATCCGAGCCACGGGTCGCTACATCATCTGAACGCACAGTACTGTTATTAGGAAATATATAAGCCTTGCCTCCGTAGGCAGATTCCTTTAAAAATGAACATTTCTCGGATTTTCTTCAGATTATAAGGATATACTGTATAATATATATATATAATATATATATATATATATATATATATATACACATTTAACTGCAATGACCGCGCAGTATATTAACGTATAGAAAAAATACATATATCATTAGAAAGAGGGAAAATTTAGATTTAATACGATTCCTTATTTTTTTTAAATAATATCTTTTAAATGACCTCCATTACGCCTAGAACATTCATGAACTCTCGTGAGCATGCTTCGCATGACATCAGAAAGGACGTCAGATCCGATCGATTCGATTTCTTCAGAGATATTGCGTTTTAGGTCTTGGTGTGTTCTTGGATCATTTCTATACACTTTATTTTTCAAATATCCCCACAAAAAAATAGTCAAGGGGGGAAAGATCAGGTGATTGGGCCGGCCACTCAATATCTCCAAATCTTGAAATTACTCTCCTTGGAAAGCGATTCCTTAAAATATCCATGCAAGTCCTTGATGTATGGCACGTAGCGCCATCTTGTTGAAACCAACAATTATCCAGTTGTAGCTCAGAGATCTTTGGAACGAGAAAATCACGTAACAAATTCTCATAACGTTGGGAATTAACAGTTACAGCATTGCCATTTTCATCTTCAAAAAAATATGGTCCTATGACTGTTGAAGCAGTCATTCCACACCAAACAGTTACACATTCAGAATGAAGAGGGACTTGCGTAATTACTTGTGGATTATCAATGGACCAAGTTCTAAAATTTTGTTTATTTATTGGGCAGTTTAAATAAAAATGTGCCTCGTCTGAAGTTATCAAGTTAGCAATGAAATCTGGCGCACCCGAAATCTTTTGTTCAAACCAATGTGAAAAACACATTCTTCTTTCATGATCTCCCTCTCGAAGTTACTGGACTACCTGACATTTATATGGATAAACTTGTAAATCAACTCTTAACATTTTTGTACAGTCAATTTTCCTATTTCAAGTTATTGCGACAGTTTTCTGACGGATTTATTAGGATTTTCACGCAATAAATGTTGCAGTGTTTCAATGTTCCCTGTGTTCGTTGCGATCGGGGTCTCCCCGTTTGTCTCTTCTTTACAATACTGCCGTCTTCATTTAAATTCCGATAACATCTGTAAATTACCTTTTTCGATGGAGAACTATGCACATTGAAATGCAATTTGAAATTTCTCTGAGCTGTAATCACACTTTTGTTGCACTTAAAGTACTGCTTAGTATTGTACACGAGATGCTCGTTTGTCCAGTGCTCCATCTTGAATGGGAGGTAACATTTCATCTCGGTTAAGTTCTGCATATTCTTGTTTAAGCATGAATGAACATGAATCATATTAAATCTAAATTTTCCCTCTTTCTAATGATATATGTATTTTTTCTGTAGGATTAAAACTTTACAAATTATTGAATTTTCTTTCGGGTCCCATATTTAATGGACACCCTGTACATTAATGAAGGGCGTGCTGTTAATCCTTTAATGAAACACCAACCAAGTAGGCTACAATTTCTAAATATTCAAAGGGATATCTTAAAAACTATTTTCTTACAATCTTTATTTCATAAAAATAAGTATGGAGTAATTTATAAATACATCCCACAGATAGACATTTTATATATGTATATGATAACCATTTAGTTAAATATTGTAAAATGTTAAGGGCACTCGTATATATATATATATAAAAAAAACTATTTACATTTACAGATTTACATTTTTAAAGAAACAAGCTTATCAGGATTCCAACGTACTAGTATAGCTTTGGCTAAAGACAAAGATTGTAAATATGATAAAATATTTAGTGTCAATATTCAACCTATTCAGACTAGGACGGATAGAATCCAACTATATTCAGCTTAACCGAGTAACTAAAAAATTGTTTTTGGTCACTCTCCACGCATTACTCTGTAATCTTGTTTATTGTAATCCGCATAAATGTCTTAGATTATATACACAATGTGTTCTGTTTGAAATATGCAACGTCTTTATTAACTACTTTTAAACACTAAATATAAGGTTGTATTTTGATAAATGTAAAAGAAAGTAGTAAAATAATATTTAAACTAGTTAAAATGTTAACACATTTAATTTCTGAACAATATTTGTATAAAGGATTAATTATCGTATCCTTAGGATTTTTTAATAATCGAATTTCATACTTCACTTTTCTCTTTAAAAGAGAGACTCCTAAAACGTAGAAAACTCCGTTTTCTTTGCGATTCTACCACATACTAGAAATTTGAAATGGAAAGAGCTAGAGGGGAAATTTAGAATAAAAGGAGATTCTAAGAAGGGAGAATGATAAACCCCTACACACTCGGAAAATATGTTAAAGAATACTAAGCGATAAATCTGTAATGTTTTCGATAAATATGTAGTTAAGTGACCACCTACTTTTTTTTGTAAGGGGAAACGCCCGTGACACCCGATTGACCGAAAGTTCCGATGATGTGGAAAATAACTAACGAACCTAAGATACCTACCCTAACGTAGTATAGCCTAAACCGGGCATAATATTCGTTATAAGTGGCACGACGTACGAGATGGCGGATCACCAAAATCTGATGGCCACGAAACTACATATTATCCATGTTCTGAAGTACCTACTTTTGTCACGAATTCAGCACAAAATTACTTTGAAAACGCATTCGTGTGCCAAAATATTTGATATATATTTTTATATAAAAACAACGCACCATTTCCTTTAGTGATAACTTATATCGGTTCTTAAATCCGTTTACGGTAGTACGACCTTATTTACAAGTAGACAGAGTAGTAAAATGATGAAATGTCGAAAATTCTCAAAAGGTTACTCGCGTAAATTTAACAATACGGGTGAAATATATAAAAGATGGATGGAATATTTTATACAAATTTTGAGATACAAGAAAATATCACAGGTTTAAGACAAGTTACATCATACATATTTTCATTTTTAAATAACGGATAATAAAGAAATAATTGTGTAAAACAAAGACACCCGTTATTAGTTCATTATCTTTTGATTAAAAAGGTCGAAGATATTTACAATCTTCCTTCTGATATAATGATCCATATTATAAATTATATTTCCCATATTTTGTAGAATAATTTGCCCTCAAAAAAACTTATATATATAAATAAATATATATATATAATATATATTACAATTTAATTTACAAAGAGGTATATGAAGGCATGAACGCTTTGGTAGCATTACGACTTAGGAAACCTACCTACGTGTAGAAACCAGCTTCAACCTATTTAATATTTTGGACAAAAAGTTAAAATGTTTTAATTTTTAGTATAGAAATGCGCGTACACGTTAATGTAACACTGAAGAGTAGGTGAATCTGTTTCCATAGCAACACCAACATTAACTCATAGACGGATAAATTATAAAGGACGCAAGTATGTAATAATAATGAATATATTTATCACCTATAAACTATCTTACGTATGTACTGTACATTGGAAAACTAGCGTCATACCCATCAGGGTAGCCTAGTGGGTACGACATCGAGCTCAGGCGAGCTGTACAGTTCCCGGAAGAAAGTTCGCCGAGAAACAAAATGTTTAAAACAAATAAAAAGTCAGTAATGATTGGCGTAGCCAGACATTCAAAAACTATACGCCCGAGGTCGTGAAAATCGAAAATACATCAAACGTCACAAATAACTATTTATAAAGAAACAAATAAATAATAAAGCAAATAAATAAACACACAAATGAATAAAACAGAATATTAAACTTAATTTGAAATTTTAATAATAATTCCAAAATAATTATTATTAAAAGATGACCCGAGTACAGTTTTGGGTATTGTGCAGCAGTTGGATTAGTTATAGAAAAAAAATATGCAATAATTAGTATCAATATTAGTCAAAGTTAATTACAATATTTCTCGTTCTCACATATTACTAGTAATGTGCAGCTGTGAATTGATATACACTAATGGTGTAATAAGGACTAGTGACACGGGTTTTGTCTCGGGATAAGGCACGCACCAACCATTGTTATGAGGTTTTGTCGACTAACGTTGTGCGTATAGACACGTATGCATGTTCGTATAAAATGGTAGAATCGAGACCCAGTGATTCTCAAGACACTAATATACTGTAAATGAAAATGTTATTCGGTAATCGGTCACGAATTTTTTTTAAACTGTACGCACGTGCGTATAATGCGTATGCCTAGTTACGCCACTGGTTTTGCTTTTAAGTTTTTATTAATGTCACCAAGAATTATGAAATATACAAAAAAAAAATTACCAATTAGTAATTTCTGCTTTTCTTTTTATAAAGTTTGTTTGTAGGCGAACTTTTTCAGAAACTGTCTATCTAAAGTCTAAATCTAAATCTAAATATTGAAATGCTCGAGTCAGACCGGGCTTGAAATGTAGTACTCCAGTTTTTAGCAATTACGGTGCTCCCACTCGGTGATGGTGGGGTGTGAGGGTCATGGGTCGGACCACGTTATAAAGCTGTAGGTCCCCTTTGTGATACAACTCAGGTGTGACTGAAAGGGAGATTAACCCTGGACAGTATAGGTCTAATTTTATTAGCATTCAAAACAAGTAGTGCTGAGGTACCTGGTACCCAACCTATACTGTCTACAGTTAAACTTAAATTATCATTACAGGAATATGGCAGGAGTTGGTACACATTCCGATTCGTCGAGAGAAGTAATGGCATTAATTCGACGAAAGTATTTCAAGAATTTTATTTTTAGATAATAATTGTTAATGTAGCTACTTCAGAATCATTATTAAATATATATATTTATAAGGTTATTCTTTCTGAAAATTAGTACATATAACTTTGAATTAATTTCTACGAAGTTATTTGGAAAAAAAGCCTAGTTTGTAAAGATTATAATTTTCTTGAAACTTGCTCGTTCTTACTTTAACCAAAGCCTAACCATATCTAGTCGGTCCACACACTCATTATAACGTATAAATAATTTCGTGCACGCAGTTTTGGGTAGAATGTTTTAAATCAGAGAAACCTTAACATTTACTTTTGGTTCACGAGCCGCTTAGATTTTGAGTGCAGCTTCACAACTTTTAACCCATTGGCTTTGATTACGAAGCTCGCTTTTATTTTATGCAGGAAGGAGAGACCAAGGGCGAGCACCCGCAAAAACCTTCCGATTACCCCTTGCGGTAGAGAGTTGGACAGAAAAGGGTGGCTTTGATATTTTGTAAATTTATGAACTAATTGGCTTTTCCTTTATTTCACAAGAGTATGAAATTTGTACAAGCGTTTTCTGACTAAATATAGGTAGACGTTATATTTAATCTGAAAAAATTTCCAAAGAGTGAGTAAGCAGTGACAGGCCTAAGTTAGGCTATGCCTAAGTGCGCTTGTGACGTCAAAGACGTTTCTCCTGCCATACTCTAATATAGGTCAAACTGTTAAGAAAAAGTATCATCCTCATCCTAGAAGTTTCATAGCTAAATTCTATATATAGCAAATATTAATACAAAACTATTTCCCATTTTGTTCACTATCGTACACACTACACAAAATATTTACATGTGCAAAACACTGCACTTATCTCCCACTTTTACCGAAGAAGCTAATGATACAAGAATAATAATACCAACAAACTCACTATTAGCCTAATCAGTAATCGTGCTTCTGAAGCCGAATTTCCACCACTGTTTCGCGCAGCCATAAACACTTAAAATAATTTTATTTATTACTTATTTTTTATCAACATTAGTTTATTTTACTGTACTAACACTAAGTAATGATAACAGTAGTAGAACATTCTGTAAAACTAAAATTACATCTAATGATATACAAAAAAACTCAATTTCGGCTTATGCCGAAATGGCACTACAGCCTCAAATGTACTGTGGCAAATATAATGTGTAATTTTATAGTTACCTAACTGAGTTGTTGTTGTTGTTTAGCCGATCAGCCCACCCTGATCGAGCAAGCCGGCGGCACGCAGGTAACCGATCGCCCTCTCCGGAGTGGACCAGAGGTTCAGCGCACTCGTGATGTTGTGTTGTGTTGTGTTGTGTTCGTTGTTGTGCTAGAGCCGTACAGTCCGTCATAATGTGTTCAATTGTTTGTGGTGTGTCTTGGCACAGGTGGCAGGTGTCGTCTATGGAGTTGTCTAGTCTGTGTTTATATGTCCATAAATTAGGGTGATGTCCACATCGGAATCGTGCTAAGTTAACTCGATCCGATCTGCTGAGGCTGATCTCCGACCTGTTAATGGGCGGCGGCTTCGCACCTAGGACCGCATTCGGACCGAGTCGTGTCAGTGCTTTGTGGGTTAGGTGTGTGTGTATGTGTTTTCTGTACTGTGTGATGTCTGTGGGGCGTGGTATGGAATGGAGTATTTGGTTATAATGTCTCTGGTGTTACCTTAATGGTGCGAGGTGTTGGTGCATGATTGTACATGTAGTGGCAAGGGTGTTGTGGGTTAGTTGTCGCTGCTGCCATGAATTGTGTTCCCCTCATGTCTAAATGTTCCCTAACTTTTAGTATTTTTGTTTCTGTGTGCAGGTGTTCTATTGGTGTTGTTTGAGTGCATCCTGTAATGATACGAAGTGCGTCGTTTTGTATTGTTTGTAAGGTGTTTGTGTGTGTGTGTTTGAGATAATGGGTGCCCAGCATGGGCTAGCATAGTCCATAACTGAGGGAATATATTGTTTGTAGATGAGTGTTGTTGTTTCCTGCTGGTGTCCAAAGTTTGTGCCTGTTAGTACCCTAAGCGTGTTAAGTCTTGACGTACATTTGTTTTTAATGTCCTGAATGTGGTTTGCAAAAGATAATGATGTGTTTTATGTGACACCTAGTATTTTGGTTCTGTGAGTGTGTGGAATGTTGATGTTGTTTAGTGTAAGTTGTGGAATTACCTGGTGTTCTTTTGTGTTGCTTGTAAGCAAGGTGATGGTTGATTTTGTGGGCGCTACTTTGAGTCTATTGTGTGTGAGCCAGTCTTGTATACTGTTTATGTATGTTTGTAGGTTATTTGTAGCGGTGTCGATGTTGTTGTGGGTGGATGTTAGAGTGATATCATCTGCATATGATAAGGTAAGCTTGTTATCTATGGGTGTTGGAATGTCATGCATGTATAAGTTGAAGTGTGTTGGTGAGAGAACAGAGCCTTGAGGGACCCCGTTCGGAAAAAGCTTGTTTTTGGATGACTTGCCATTAAATGTGACATGTGAGTATCTTCCTGAGAGATAGTTGCTCAGCCACCTTTTGGTGTTATTGTGCATGTTTGTGTTGAGTATTTTGTTTATGAGAGGGAAGCGTGGGATAGCATCAAATGCTTTACTAATGTCTATTGTTGCTAATAGTGTACGTTGAGCTGGTCTTCTAGAGTTGATGCCATCCATGATGTGCTGCGTCAGGTTAGTGAGTAATGTCGTGGTTGAGTGGTGAGGTCTGAATCCATGTTGAGTAGGCGATAGTGGTATGTGTGGGTTGGTGATTTGTAAGATTAGTCTTTCTGTTACTTTGGAAGGTGTGCATAGTAAAGTAATGGGTCTATAGGAAGCTGGTTCTGTTGGATTTTTGTTTGGTTTGAGTAGTATAATAATTTTACCTTGTTTCCATATGTCAGGAATAATACAGTGTTGGTATGAATATGTGCTGATATTTGTGAGAGCTAGTATTCCTTGTGGACCCAAGTGTTTAAGGTGTATGTTAGATATGTTGTCTGGTCCAGTAGCCTTCGAATTTTTAATGTTTTTGATGATCTTGGTGGTCTGGTCTGTATTGAAGGGTGTAATGGTCGTGTCGAGTCTGTAGGTTTTCTTGTGTCTGGCTGTTTGTTTGTCTGCGTGTTTCTGGTTGTTGTCTCTGTTTAAGTGACTTATCTTTGCGTAGTGATTAACTACGTAGAATGTTAGCTTGTGTGTATGTATGTTGGGATATTATTTTGGCTGCGACAGATAGCCGCGTGTGAGGTGTGAATGCCGCTGTTAGAGTGGGTAATGCTGTTTATAGTCTTGTATAGCCTGTATGTATCTGTGGAGTGGTTTAGTGTTGTTATGAATTCCCTGAATGTTTCTGTTTGTTTTTCTTTGAGTTTGTTGTTTATTTCTGTGTTGAGCTGTTGTATCTGCTGCTTTATGGCTTCTGTGTGTGGTGTTTGTGTGTTATGTTTGAGGTTGTTACGTTGCCTTATGAGGTGGGCTATTTCTCTAGTGTAATTTGGGTTGTATTTCCTAATGTTGCCCTTGGGTATGTATTTGTTTGCATTATTGATAATCTGATTAAATGTCTTGAGTGTTGTATCGATGTTTATGATGGGTGTGCTGTTTAATGTGGTGAATTGTTCCTCAGTCTGTATTTTGAACTGTTCCCAATCAGCTTTCTTGTAATTTCTGTAAGTGTGCCTAAGGCTGTTGGGGCAGAGTGTAGAATGTGTTGTAATGATGATGGGCAGGTGGTCTGATGACCTAACTGAGTTTTCATCTATGGGTGTTTTCTTTACATGTAACAGATAATTGTAGATACAAGAGCAGTAAACCATCAGTAAAGCTAAAAATTACAGCTATAAAATGTACATCATCATATACATGATTCATTAATATCCTTATACAATCCACATCCCCAGAAAAGGAAGTTTTTAACTGTTGTAGGTCATTCAATGGAAGCGAATTCTTACACCAAAACTACTGAAGTCGAATTTTTTTTTCTATAAATTATAGAAAAAAGTATCTATCGTCATTGAATAATTGTTTAGTTTATTATCTTTTTTTTTGCCTTTGATGTTTTCAGTGTTTTTAATCTTCTATTTACTGTAATTCTTATTAGCATTATTATGCTATTACCATTTTATTTTATTCATAATTATACTACAGACAGTTGAGATATGACATTGAGGTCTGCACGGGCACGAGTAGGACCGTAAGTCTGTGCCGGGCTCGGCCCAATGGGCTGGGTATGGGGGGGGGGGCTTGTTGAAAGCATGACGTACACGGGTCGAGTATGGGCTGAATTAAAATAGTGTTTGGCTACGGGCCTGGGCGGGCACGGGCTTCAATCTTTTTCAAATGTGTAGTGAATGACAAAAAATATTTTTAAAATCAGTTTAAAGTATGCAATTTTTTTTTTAAATGCTGCTAACATTACTTTTATAGTTACTGCTTGTCATAATACATTATTTCGATAGTCGATAGATGGCACAGTGTTACAGAGCGGTGATAGTGTCAAATGCGGACTGGGGAACATGTTTCATAAAATTCTTACGAGCTGGGCCGGATACACGCTTCAAATAAAAATAACATAACTGGCAGGACCAGGCCTGATAAAGTAGGCCCGTGCAAACCTCCAATATAACCTACTTCCTGCCCTGTTTTGGCTACCCTCTGCGAGTTCGTGCCACAAATGGATTCATCATATGCAGAATAACTTTAAATAAATGCCATCGACCATGCTTCCTCCACAGAACATGAAGGAGACGCACATTATTTTGTCCGTGGAAGAGTAATACCCGGCCCTAACACCCATTCTTGTGCCTTTGGCTAGTGATCCAGTTTGACAAATCTTGTTTTATAATGAAATTCGGTCCAAAATAGAATATATTTATCGGCCTACACCCAAGAGTCTCCCTCAGAAATGTGACTAATCTTATTTCGTTAGTGATAAGGAACCTTGTTACTATGAAAGATAGCTTACAGCTAGAAATAAAATTAGAGAGTAAAATAAAATTTACTTCTTTCCTATATGAAAAATATATACTGTACAATTATTATTTATATAAAAAGTAATTAAAAGAAGCCTCGATAAAGCTAAACGGTACATTCTTACCTTGCAGTGAGAAAGGCCCTGAATTCGAATCCTTCTCCTGCAGTCTGACATACTGTCCAAACTCATTTTATGAGCAGCTTTGAGGGAATCTTTCAGCAAATAAATCTTAAACGAGTTTCAACTCAATATTCCTTAAGCACTAATAAACGAATTATGATATGGGTATATATATATATATATATATATATATATACACACACAGTGGAAGGATGAATCTCCTCACCTTGTGAAAATTCTCATTTTACACATCTTAATCTACATTAACTAGATTTGTCACGCATTTCAACACCAAATAACTTATATTAACATAGAACAATGACGTAGTAACTAATAGAACATTTACAATATTAACAAAACAGCATACGAATGTGTGGTATCTTAAGAACTCCAAACTTTGATTAAAGATTTACTTATCAAGTGGGAGAAAAGTTTAAACTATGACGTCACCACTTATTATTATTAAATATAAAATGGAAGAAATATCAGTGTGTTTCGTTCTACGTTAAACATACTCTATATAGATGTATACCACTCTTACATCGCCACCTATTCGTTATTTGTCATGACATTCTTACTCAGCCACTCCTCCGTTGTCATGTTACTTCATTTTTACCCTGCCACTAGTTTGTTAATTGTCACTTCATTCTTACCCTGTCATTAATTCGTTACTCACTAGTTCGTTCTTACCCCGCCATTAGTTCGTTACTCGTCATGTCATTCGACCCTTACTTACCTCGCTTCTCATTCGGTGTTATTCTTATTCCGCCATTTTTTTTGTTTTTGATAGGTTGTTTAACTTTAACTCTTTTCGCAACATATAATATCGTATGACGAAGGGGACCTACAGCTTAACGTGGGATCCGGACGAGGGGGTCGCTACATAATCTGGACGCAGAAGGATGGTCCCTCATCCAATTACCACGAAGACCCAATGTCGTTTAACTTCGCTGATAGGTGGAAGTGGTGTTACGACATTGGCCTCAATTTGTTAATTACTTTCCCCCACACTTTTAACTCCCATCTCTAAATTATCTTTTAGTCTTTTTTATTCACATACATTTTAACAAAATTAACCCTTTAAGGACTGACGGTACAAATTGCTAACGTTTCAAATACACGCATTCATAATTTAACCCTACTAAAAATTCAGGACTTAAAGGGTTAAGCGATATGCTATATTCCTTCGTGTTAGTGCAAATATCTACGAAAACTTAACTACAATTTATTGTAACAAAATTAGTTAATTAGAAAGACTTTTCCCGCCATTATTTACCGTTAGTCATGAATTTCGATATAAAATGTGAATTCACAATTAAAAAAAAATAAAAATGAGCTTTTAGTAACCAAACAAAGCAGTAACAGTCAGTTATATACCGTTAATACTTTATATATATAAGCAATCAAAAGGTCAACATCGGAAAAGGAAATGACCAGCATCAAAAACTAGATTGCAGATATAAGGAAAACCGTAGGCTACGCCAGTCATCTTACGCCAATCAGCAGGAACATTTGCTTCGCTCGTTTTCCACATTGCTGACATTTTCGTTCTCAATGGAAAATTTGTCGGTGTCCGAAGACTCGTCAATCATCAGTCCTTCTTTTTCGTTACTCAAAATCTGATAGAGAAAATTAAATATATATTTTAAAAACGATATTATACATTGCTGACAAAAGTAAACAGACACCTTCGGTTTTTCCATGTTCTTTTATTTGATACAAGTCAATAAATAATAACAGATTTACTGAATCTATATATTCAGAATAGTGTTCCTTTCACCTTTGCATTATGTAAAGCTAACACATTAATTCTGGTATTCCATTGATGAGTTTTACCATTTGTTGTTGAGGGCAATCATCGTTACGTCTATTCACTTTTGTCAACCCTCGGTATATTTTCTTTGGGTAAATATTTTAGTTTTGTGAAGACCAGTGTTGCTGACAAAATTGAAATTTGTTACGGAGATTGTGGTTGGCCGAAATTGGTCACCTAGTGTAATCTGATTCTCCGTGAAACTAAATATTAGCCTCTTTCAATAAAGTACATACGTACCTACATATATTCAAGTAATTTATAAAATTCTGATTATTTCTATATCAAATTATATTAAAGTTTCAAAACTGCTTTTTCAGTTATCTATCTATCTATCTATCTATCTATATAGGTTTGAATCAGTGGCGAGGAACGTCAGCGCGCAAGGAAGGGGCCAAATAGGATTAATTAGCATACTACTAGAATACTTTCACTAGATTGTGTGAACATGCTAAAGTGCTACAGCTACGAACTTACAATTTACGAAATATGTTACATAGCCCAAAACACAAAGTAAATATTTATTTATGTTTTTCAGTTTAAAATGTCAAAATATCTTCGCCGGCAAGGGGGGCTTAGCCCCCCCCCCCCCCGCCCGTCAATTTAAGAGGAGGCCGCCGGCCCCCATCTCTCCTCGTTCGGCCGCCTATTGTTTGTATATTATGTAAACGATGAACTAAAGGGTCTTGGAGAAGCCTAGTCTAACGGAATTTGTTTTATTTATCTGATAAGAGTTATATAGCAAAGAGATCACCGACCTTCGAAATGAGAAATTTTGTGGCTTCGTCTATATTGATGTTTTCCTTTGCCGATGTTTCGAACCATCCTGCAAAGTTTCTGTCCCTGCAGAAGTCGTCCATTCTGGAGGGGTTGCACACCACACCTTCTTTCGGCTGGTCACACTTGTAAAAGAAACCAAATATTCATACAAAACGTTGAACTGCAGGTGACAAACATTTGCGATTATACAAATTCGTTGTTTGTGAGGTAACCTAAACATTATATCGATAAAAGGGGTTTTTAACAATGTTTTCCTATTTTTTAAGTATCGAAGAATGGGACACCAAGATTTCCCATTTTAGGTAATGTCAATTAGCAATAATTAAAGGATAGGAATTTATTTCAGTAGCCATAATTATATGGTTTGGATGTTAGGTTAGAATTTGACGCTTGTGCATAACAAAAAAAAAAAAAAAAAAAAAAAATTACCATAAATATTCTTATACAGTCATTTAGTATCATTTGAAGTTAGGGCTCTTATTCTGGCTTCCGCATAAATCATTTTCCATTCGAGCATCCTTAATAGTTACAAGTTATTTGACACCCTCAAGACGAAGTACCGACACGGAAAGTCACGTGATCGAAAGTCTGAAATCTACATTTTTGCCTCAAGAGGGCTTCCGAAAGTACCTTATTGGCTAGCAGGATAGCTGGGATGCAAGATCCGTCAGGCAAAGTGACTTTAGTGTCCAAATCTGTCTTCCATTTTGTAACTGCGTCGAATGTCTTCGAATTTGTGACGTCAAACACGATGAAAGCACCCACTGCTTGCTTGTAATACACTCTCGTCATATTTCCGAATCTCTCCTGACCTAAGAAGCATCGAAGTTAAAAGTGATACGAGAAAATTACCATGAAATAAAGAGCGGGACCTACAACAGCTTTTCCCGAGATCCGAACCAATGCCCCACCAAGAACACTCAAAGCTGCACCTTTATCCATACCTAATTTTAGTGTGCGGTGATAACCAATTTGCGCAGTAATAATTTCAATTTGTGCAGTGATAAATTGAAAATCTGTGCAGTGATACATTAGGTTCTATATCTCGGATATAGAACCTAATTTATCACTGCACAAATTGGTTATCACTGCACACTAAAATTAGGTATGCCTTTATTGCTGAAATCTGAAGTGTGAGTCACGTAACATATATACAGGGTGTCTCAAAAGTCACTATCTATTTTGAAAAATAATGGGAATTACGAAAAACTGGTTTAAGACATGAAAAAAATATTTATTTCAAAGTAAGTGCCACAAAGAATTAGTGCTATTTATTTATCTGTCTCCACATGGCGACCATCAGTGTCTCTACAGAGCTCAAAGCGATAAGTTGTTTCCTGGAACACACTTTCCAGCATTTGAGGTATTTTCTGAACTGCATCGGTAATACGATTTCGAAGTTCGGCTACATCACTAATTCTTCTACCAGTGTACACCTTAGACTTAATGAAACCCCAGGCGAAAAAATCTAATGGTGTTAAATCGGGTGAACGTGCTGCCCATGGTTGTGTTCCTTCACGACCAATCCAGCGACCGGGGAAGCGTCTGTCAAGATAATCACGTACAATTATTGCATAATGGCACGGTGCTCCATCCTGCTGAAAAACTACTGTGTCAAGAATGCCATCTGTAAGAAGTTGAGGTTCGAGGAATTGTTCAAGCATGTCAAGATAATAAACCAATTAACTTTTTTTAAATACACAAATTTGCACCAGAAGTACATATCTTTATGTCAGCATAGCATTTTTTTAAAAAACATCTAATGTCACCGAAATAGATAGTGACTTTTGAGACACCCTGTATAATCACAAATATCCGTTACACAATCGTGAAATTCCTTTTAAGCGTCAGTTTTTCAAAAATACAGATTTTGAGTATGTTTTCAAAATATGAATTTCTATTGGTTATGAAGAGAGCGCGAGAGAGAGATAAGGACATGTGGAAGCCTCAGGGACCTTTTGGTCCACTCGAGGAAGTTTGTTATTAAACTGGTTCATTTTTTAACTATTCTAGCAGTAGCAGAAAACTGGATAGAAAAGCATAAAGCATAAAAGGTTGAAAAAATAATTTTAGTCTGGAAAAGTAGCCAAAGGAAATTTTAGAGAAAAGGTGGGAATATATAAACTAGCTCTACAATTACGTTATGCGCACAGATATCGTACACTAGATAGCAACCCTGTGTGTGTGTGTGTGTGTGTGTGTGTGTGTGTGTATATATATATATATATATATATATATATATATTAGGGTGGTCCAAAAAAATGAAAATATATTTCTCATGACATTTCCCCATATTCCACAACCACTACCGATGTTGGAAATGAAAAACTGGATCGATTCGTGCATATTTAGAGGTGGCGCAACTTGAAGCCTTAGTATCATTATACAGTTTGGGGTGGCAAATTTCTTCAAACTTGCGGAACCCTTAAATATTAATGGATTTAACTCAAAATCCGGTCTGAGGTCTTTTTTCCACATAAGGAATGGGAAAATGCATCAGGAGTTCTTATTTGTGAATTTTAATTTTTTGATGAGATTAGATATAAAATAATATATTTGCATGGTGAGGGACTGAAGTCAAAGAAAAATAAGTGAATCTACAGGCGTTTCCAAAACTGGTGTACAAAAAATCTTGGCTCGTCACAGCTCAAATGGAACCCCAGCTGATTGCTCTAGATCAGGCAGGCCCTCTAAGCTTTCTTCATCTGATCTACAATATCTAAAGATTACTTCCCTTCGAGACAGACGCAAATCCAGCACTTCACTCGCAGCGGATCTCGAAAAAACAACAGGTGTCTCAGTTGATCCTTCTACTGTACGAAGGAAGCTTAATTCAGTAGGTCTCAGATGTCCAATACTTGTGTTCCAAAGCAAATTTTCTTCTCTTCTCTGTATTTTCATTCCTTAAAAGTGGCTTTTTTTGCTGCAACACGTCTTTTAAGACCTACTGAGTTAAGTTTCCTTCATACAGTAAAGGGATCAACTAAGACACCTATTGTGTTTTCGAGATCTGCTGCAAGTGAAGTGCTGGATTTGCGTCTGTCTCGAAGGGAAGTAATCTTTAGATATTGTAGATCAGATGGAGAAAGCTTAGAGGGCCTCCCTGATCTAGAGCGATCAGCTGGGGTTCCATTTGAGCTGTGACGAGCCAAGATTTTTTGTACACCAGTTTTGGAAACGCCTGTAGATTCACTTATTTTTCTTTGACTCAGTCCCTCACCATGCAAATTTATTATTTTATATCTAATCTCATCAGAAATTGTACTTTTTGTCATTTCTTAAGCCTGTGAAAGGAAAAAAAGAAGCATCAATTAGGATTATAATGAGAAACGTTTTGGATAAATTTGTTTTGCAGAATTTAAGTGAATATGTCAATACTTTTAACTGTAAATATTGATATAACAATAGCTTAGGAGCATTTACTGCAGATCCATCAGTAATAGTTCGCTAGATCTTTAAACACATGCGTTATAAGTAATATAATGAATCAACCCTCAAGTCCAATTTATACAGACTAGAGGGTCATCCAGCTTATACACTTAAGTAATAACTTAGTTATACGTTAATATGAACCAGAGGTTCTAGTTAATATGTATTTTAGTATCAAAACCAATTTTCATACGACAGATTATCTAAAGGTTATTAGATCGATAGAGGTCTCTGACTTTTGCACATTACTGTGTGTGTGTGTGATACATACATACATACATATATATATATATATACACGATACAACTCAGAATGGTCACCTGAGAAACTTTTGTTACACAGACTGCGCATAGAACAAGGAACTCTTCTGGAAAAATTAAATCATGACCCATTGCTCACGTTGGGCTTCCATCACGAAAAAGAAAAACTTTAGTATTTGTCATTTACCATTATTTATTCAGACTATAGTGGATTTAATTTCCCCAGAAGAGTTCCTTGTTCCATGCATGGTCTGTGTGTAACATTATATATACGAGTATTAGGGCTGTACCGAATACTAAAATTCACCGAATACCAGGGGCGTATACAGCATTTCTTAAAGTGGGGGGGGGGGGGCGCACACAATAAATATACGTGTGTGTGTGTCAGCTCAAAATTGATGATTGATTTGGAATCAAAATGAATTGAATCTTGGAAGGCTTCAGTCGTATTTTATTTCCAATTTATGGGCAAAGAATTAAATTTACACAAATTAATCGTACGTATAAAAGACATGTATAAACGTTCCTAAGCCAGCCAAAATTGCTTTTGAGTTAATAACATGTCCTGATAACCATGAAATAACTGAAATTCCAAATGACCAAGATTTTTTTTGTGGTAAATGTTGCAAAAGTTATCGATTTTTGAACATTTCTTTCAAATATCTTTAATGAGTAGTAGTAGTAATTTTTACAATGGGGGCCTATGCCTCCTATGCCCCCTTATGTACGCCACTGCCGAATATTTTGGTGCAAAACTATTCGGCCGAATATTATTTTTATTTGGGTTATTAGGCGTCACTATAAAAAACTAAAGCCTTTATCAGTTTGACAGCACATAGAATTATAGTAAATATGAGCAAAAGCAGCATGTTTTAGCCACCAAAAATCTGCCACATTCCCATACTCATGAAAAATTGGCAACTGCATTCACTTCTATATTGCAAGAATGGTCAATAAAGAGCGATCGTGTGCATGCAATTGTGCACGACAATGGCTGTAATATTACTAAAACTGTTAGCGTTCTCAAAATTACTCTGTTGCTCGTGCTAATCATACTTTAGCACTCGCAGTTGATGAAGCCCTTCTTAGCCAGAAGTCTGTTTCAGAGATATGTGCAATTGCCCGCCCAATCTGTTGCATTTCAATTATTCATCTCCAGCCTTTGACAGACTTAAGGAATTCCAGAAGCAACATAATTTACCCGAAAACAAACTTATGAGAGACGTTATCACCCAGTGAACTCTACATTCTATATGCTACAACGACTTCAACGAAAAATGCGGTTGTTGCATACGCCTCAGACTATGACATACTGTAGCAACCTTCAATAATAATCATCAGTGGACTCTAATTCAGTGTTGTAAAGCTTCTTAGTCGATGTGAAAAATTAACGAATGACTTTTCTTCTGATTCTTCTTGTCTTCGCATGGTGTCTCCCGATGTAACGGGTCTCGTGATATTTTTGCCTAACATAAGTGATGATGCGGGTGTTCATACTATGAAAACGATTTAATAGAAAATTTACAGAATCGTTTAGGGCAGTGGAAGGCAGACATTACTCGCATGATTTCTCGCGTTTTAGATTCTCGTTTCAAATTTGCTTGCATAACAGTTCCTGAGTTTGTAAAAAATGAGATAATCATTGTCTACATCACCTAACACTAGTCCTGCACATAATATAACCTATGGCGATGAAGAAACTGATTTTGTTTCACGAGAAGATCAAGAACCTTTGAAAAAGAAGCCAAAGGTTAAATTTATGGAGTTATTTCCGACGAGGTTGTGCCTCCACCCATCAAAAATAGTCCGAAAAGTTATCAAAAAGAATCTTGATCCCGGGGCCGACGGATTCGTAGTCAGCGATGTGTGTAAAAAGAATCTTGATCCCGGGGCCGACGGATTCGTAGTCAGCGATGTGCGTGTGTGCGTGTGTGCGTGTGTGCGTGCGCGCGCCACACATGTATAGCAAACATTTAAAATGCACAAATAAGAGCTCCTGCTGCATTTTCTCAGCTCTTTTATGGTAAAAGACTTCAGACCGGAGTTTGAGCTAAATCCATTAATATTTAAGGGTGGCGCACTTTTGAAGAAATTTGCCACCCCCAAACTTTATAATGATACTAAGGCTTCGAGTTGCACCACCTCTAAATATGCAGGAATCGATCCATTTCTTCATTTCCAACATCGTTAGTGGTTGTGGAATATGGACAAATGTCATGAGAAATAATATTTTTCATTTAACTTTTTTTGGACCACCCTAATATATATATATATATATATATATATATATATATATATATATATATATATATGTGTGTGTGTGTGTGTGAATGCGTCTCGGTGGTGTAGTGGTTAGCGTCGCTGACTACGAATCCATTGGCCCTAGGATCGAGACGGTGACGGCAGCCAGCGCGCAGCAAAACCCAGCTGTTCATCCTTCCACACAATAAAAAAAGTTGGTTGGTAGATAAATGGGTACCCTGAATAGCCTAGTGATTAAGACACTGGGCTGCTGGTGGGGCGTGGTTCGGATTCCACGTTAAACTGTAGGTCTAGGTGCAGTGACAAGCTTGACCTTCGTCAGAATGAACAATTCGGACGGAAGCAAAACCAAGGTTATGAGAGAGAGAGAGAGAATATTGACAAGGCACTTGTTTGTGCGTTTATACAGCTACATCTATCCTCAATGGATAGTCCAGGGAGGGGGGAGATGAAGGAGCTGCCCCCCCCCCCCCCATCTCGATTTTTTAAAGAAATTGAAAACTACTAAGCCTGAACGAGTCGCCCGAGATGTTTTCCTCTATCGATTTTTTTTTTTTAAAGAAATACGAGCATTGTGATTTGATAAATTGAAAAACGGTGTTCAGAGCGAGTTTTAAAGCAACATATTTGGGTACTGCACAAAATGAACTAACAATATCTGATCGACGTGACAAAAACGACAAGTTTTCGTGGGTTAGATTAAATTAAGTTAGGTTTAGTTAGTTTTTTAGGGTGTTGATGTTATGGTCTCGTCAACAAAATGGTAGAGATAGGTTCGCGCAAGGAATTTACCATTTAGGAAACCTATCCTACTATTCATATTTTCCTACGTGTAATTTTATCCAGATGGATCTCTGGTATAAAAGAATAGTTAAAAAAAAGTCGACTACTACTACATGTCCTTAACCATACTCGGTATCTACAGATCATGTACATTTTCGGAAAAAAATTCGCCTACAAAAAATATTACTGATCAGAAATGATTGAGTTTTGTTCTGGAAATTCTATGTGCACCACTCACTACGAATCCACCGGCCCCGGGTTTGATTCTCGGCGATAGCAGACGGCGCTTAGTTCACCCAGCTGTTCAGCCTTCCATACAAAAGATTTTGTTGACAAATAAACGAGTGCCCTGAGTAGCCTAGTGGTTAGGACACCGTGTGCTGATCGGGAGGTCGTGAGATCGAGTCCGGGCGAGGATTTTGTAATTTCTGACCACACGTGGTGGATTGTTTAGATTTTACGTTAAGTCGTAAGCGAGGTAACAAGCTTGACCTTCGTCAGAATGAACACTTCGGCCGGAACCAAAACCAAGGTTACTGTCACCAAAAATAAAATACCCCCACCCAAATCAGAATACTGCAAATTAGTAATTTTTTAAAGTTTTTACAAATGTTTACAGTTGAACAGTTTACCGAAACTGTATCCACTGCCATTGAACCTCACCTACCTTAGAACCCGGCGCATCCCGATAACCGAGGGTATCTTACCCTTCCTCCAAAATATTATTCGTTCATTTACCTGCAATGTCCCATAACTGAAGGCGAATAACTGTGTGTTCATCCCAGTTTAAAACTTTGAGGGCAAAATCCACTCCAATTGTCGCTCTGTAGTGTTGGCAGAAAAACTGATGAACGTAACGTTTGATGATGGATGTCTTCCCAGCTCCTAACTCCCCGATGACCAAGATTTTGTACAGATGTTCACGTTTGTCGGAACTGCTCGCCGCCTGGAAAGAAAAATGACATTTTAAAAGTAATATTTTTAAAGTACGTTAAACTTCATTGATAAAAAATAAATCCTACGATTCATTGAAAGGACCTACCATTTTCTAGGACGTTGACGTGTGACTAATAATTTTTATACTCGGTATATTTTATTAAGATGATAAAGAATTAATAGGAAAAAAAAAATTAAAGTATAATGCACGTAATTACATCAAATAATAAATAAACAATACAAAGTCAAATTTAGTTTCAAACTATATATATGATATATGAAAATTAGATTACTTCACTTATAACGGGATTTTAAATGCAACTAAATAAATAAGTTCAATTCAATTACAATTTAAAAATTAGAATTTGTAACAAAAATAATTTCACATCGTACATGAATTTGGATCAACCAATTTTAGAGAATGCACTTAAATATTAGTTAGTTACTCCTGAAATAAGTTGTCTTTAACATTTCACTAATTAGATTATTATAAGAAATCTTCAGAAAATATTTACATACCTTATATTTTATGTATAACCACGTAAAAAGTAATAAAATAAATCTAGTAAATTAGCAAAAATAAATTTGTGGGATCACCTGAAGATCAGGGCCCCTAGCCTTCGTTAGTTAGCCTTATAAGGCTAACTAAAGAAGGCTGAGGGCCCTGATCTTCAGGTGATCTAATTTGTGTGCCAAACCTTAAACATTGTGTACAACCAGAGCTGGGCAGTATTTAAATACATTGTATTTAAATACGTATTTAAAACATTTGTGTATTTAGAACTGTATTTATAAATACATTGTTTTTCATGTATTTAAATATAGTATTTAAATACTTTAATGAGTATTTAAATACAATGTATTTAAATACTCAAAATATAAAATGTAAATACTTTTACTAGTTTAATACACGTTCTGTACTAGCACAGTACGACGCGTCGACAGTATAGTACAGCATGGTTCATGTTTCAACGTGTCAGTTCAATCAGTTGTGTGCCACTCTTAGTCGAAAGCGGTTGATTTCTTTATCGTGTGCACGTCATGGCTTAGTGAATTAGTGAATGCATATGTTAAAATTTGTATGTATGTAAAATGTATTTACAAATGTATTTAAATACAATTGATGTATTTTGTATTTAGTATCTAAATACATTCGTAAAATGTATTTAGTATTTAGTATTTAAATACATTTCTCCCATGTATTTAGTATTTAGTATTTAAATACATTCAATGTATTTATTGCCCAGCTCTGTGTACAACCAACCAGCTCCGTGCATGTGCACAATAGTACACATCTATTTGTATACAACCAAGCGAGAGGTGACCAATATATATCAGAATACTGTAACTAAATGTAATTAGGGTACTGTCTGACACCTGGAAAATGGGGGCGTAACTAATCTGGAAACTATGAATAAGTTTGGGAAAGGGTGAAGGAAAGGATTACTCAAAGGTGTGTAGTAGTAGTAGTAGTACCACAGTGGTGGTGGTACGTCACGTGCAGAGAAAAAATGGATCCCCTGAAGATCAGAGCCCCCAGCCTTCTTTAGTTAGCCTTATAAGGGTAACTAACGAAAATATCACGACCTAACCTAACCAAGAGTTAGGTCAACTGTACGCCCTTGAGTGGTTAGGTTAGGTCGTGATATTTTCGTTAGTTACCCTTATAAAGCTAACTAAAGAAGGCTGGGGGCCCTGATCTTCAGGTGATCCGAAAAAATCAGTACACAAAAGAAAAAAGCAAACACTTCCGTGTAATCTTAAAAAAAAAAAATAGTAACAAAATTAATTTAAAAGTAAAACAATGGAGTTTATGCTAAATTTAGCATCAGGAAACCACATATTGAATTTTGAATCCTCCTCCTTGTCACGTGCATACACTACTTTTTTCTATCACCAACCTAAGGCTTCAATATCCGTGTGGAGCCTAGTGTAGAGTACATTATATTATCATCTGTCATACATAAGACTTCTTTGTTTGACGTCGAAGTTATGAAAAAAGTTGCCATCACAAAAGATTTTATTTTATTTATTCATTTGTTTATAAATTACATCGCTTATATAATTTAGCTAACTAATATGTTTCGTGAAAAGAATGCAATTAATAATTATTATAGATGTGTTAGGATTTTAAATTTCTTTTATATCGTACTGTTTTTTGTCAATTTCGTGATAGATTTGCAGTTACAACAAATTGAAATACGTCACGCAACACTATCAATTTTATCGATTTTTCTTTTCATAGGAAATTAAATTGGTTGAAAATTTTAATATTGTCTTTACGACTAAACATTTATTTCATCTAGACAAATACGAAGTAATACCAAACCTCCTACGGTACATACATGGGGGAATACCATGCAGTAATTAGGCTTAGGTACAGAGAGAGAAACTACTACTACAAGAAAAATGTCCACTTAATTTCAAAAATTCGTATAAACACGAAGAAATTTACAGAACGAAACACAAGTTATAAACTAACAAAGACAACAAGACTTTCCTGTAGGTTAACACATGATAAAAACTATTAAGTTTCCCCTTGTCATATAAACGTCGGTGGTTTTCTTAATTGGACAGAAAGAGGTAACAAATAGGGGCTTATATAAAGGCCATTCAGGCTTTGAGGCATATTTTTTTTTGTTAAAATTCTATCTTTTCAAACTTTTTACTCTCAGTCATTATTAGAAATGGGAAAGAAGGTTATTTGGAAAGCTTTTTATAGAGTATTAAGGGAGTAATTCAATAAAAGTTTGTTTTTGTGAGGAAAGTTTAAGCTCTTCCCAAAGGAAATGTAATAATGAGTAATTAAATGAATGTTTACTGGTATATTTACATCCGTATCCAAAATATTACATATATATATATATATATAGACGCAAATGGGTTACAAAATTCAAAAATTATTACAGGCTTAAGTCAAGCGTTTACGCAAGTTAGTAAATGATACAGACCAGTGTTTCTCAAACGGTGGGTCGCGACCCCCCCGGGTCGTAGTTTGTTTACCCCTGTAGTAGTGATTTGGTGTGGAGGAAAAAAAACGCCGCTTCGTGAGTTTGTTTACCCCTGTAGGGATAAGGGGTCGCGCCGACCTAAGACCTTGACACGGGGGTCGTGGGCAAATCCGGCTGAAAAACACTGATACAGACAACCTCTTCCTTCTATATAGACAGCTGAGAAGCCATTACTGCAAGCTCTAATTTCATCGTTTGCCCTACCCACGAATCGGAGAGATGCCCGGAGGATTCTATAAGTGTGTTCCTATCCGTATTGCCGCCGCCTCCCCCTCCTCCGTTTTCGTCAACGGTGGAGTAGGAAACAGGAGGAGAGTCGCTTCGACAAGGATAATCCTCGTCAGTAGTAAAACCGTCATCTGTGTTACTCGAGAAGGAATGGGAGAAACGCTTATGGTACCGCCTTTCAGTCGGGGTCACTGAACGACGCGCTTCCCCGAATGGAGCGTAATGCTCGAGTGTCAAAGGTCTAGGAACTTTGTTTGAAGGAGAGAGGGATCGAGAAAGTTGTTTTAAAGTATTTACACTCGTCTTAATTTTATAGTTCTCGTAACTATCATTAGGATGCGTAGTGGTAACGTTACTCGTCACCTTATCTTTAACTACCGTAGTAGCATCCACAATATCACCGTTGGTCGAATTTATTAATCCGGAAGCGCAAGGCTTCGGTATTTTAATCGAAGAGGAAATAGAAGTAGGAAAAATGGGGTGAACTTTACTGTTAGGAGAAGTTGAACGATCAAAGTGAGCGTAATTAGTTGGAGTTATAGGAGAAGATCGAAGTTGGCCTATAGAGCTTTTCGAGTGAGATGGCGTGGAATTAGTTGAACGTTTATCATCCTTTAGAGAAGGACTCACGACAGTTCTTTCTCTTGCTTTGCTAATTATGGTTACCGATGTTGTCTGTTTCCTAGCTGTTACCTCTGTTTTCGGTGGCTTGGTTGGTCCTTCCACTAGTGGTGGTGTTGTTGTTGTTGGAGCTGTTGGTTGGTTATTCGCTTCTTTTAACGCATTTTCAACTTCCTCAGTCTCTTGTGCAATGGATTTTTCTTCAGTTCTGTATACTTTCTCTCTACTAGATTTACTGTCAGACCTAAACGTCTTAAAACTTTTAATGGGAGATTTTGGTTCTATTTTCGGCTTTACCTTCGATTCCGCATGACCAAACTGTATTTCATTTTGAAAATGGTCTTGACCTTTGCTGTCAACTCCTTCAACGGGAACACTTTTTTCGCTCTTCGAAATATGCAATGTTGAAACGTAAGTCTGCTTCTTACGATCTGAACCCGATACTTCTGGTTCTTTAATCACAGAGTCCGAAACTCGTGCATTTCCACCGGTTGTTTGCGGTGACAGATCTTGTTTCAATGCTACGTCCTTTCTTATATTCGATGCGGAATCTGCGGCATTTGCGGTTGAAGACTCAGGTGATATTCCTTCATTATCGTCGGCCAGATCATTCTTCGTCTGAGCTGACTCACGCGACACAGACGATGTCAACACACTCGACGAAGATGTTATTGAAGCGGAAGATGAATCTGCTTTTATTTTCTTTTTATCGTCTTTCTTCAGTAACTTGAAATTTCCGTACCGTTTTTCGGTTTTCTCTTTAGTGTTTGCTTGTTTGGGGTCATTTTTCGGATTTCTTTTCTCTCTCTCCAGCGAAGAACTAAGATCGTTGCCTTTCTTTATATTTCCGGAGCCCTCCTTCCACGATAGGATGACGCGTTTCTCGAGCGTCCCCTGAGGTGTAGTAGAGGCGCTAGAGGAACTTAAATCGGAGTCGGCTCCCGAATTCGCTTCGTCCCCTCCGGTAAGAGTTTTGTTTTTCTTCCTTTTGAAAGATAATTTTAGTCCTCTTTTCTTCTTCTCCGATTCCTCTTTCTTCGGAGGGTTTAAATCCTTTTTAGGAGTTGCTCCGCCGTTACTCGACATCATATACACGTCAAGAATTTGCTTTATTATAGTTTTGGGGGCTGCTGCTGCTGCTGCTGCGAGTTCGAAGTATTATTCGACGGTTTTAAGAGTTCTGGACTCTGTAGGCTTCTCTGCTTCGAATTTTCGTTCTGGTCGTTTTCGTTAAGGACGAAAGTTCGTTGAAATGCTTGAAGTTCTCTATACTTTGAAATTCCTGCGGATTCAACGATCTAAGTCTCCCACTCGAAGGAAAATTTGGAGGAGAAGAAACAAAATCGTTGGACTCCGCGTCCAAGGAATAAAATGAAGCTGTGTCACTATCACTTTCGTCTTTCCCACTGAAGGTCCCCTTTATCATGTCTTAGCACTCTAGAATGAAGTAAATTCAGAGTGCCTCTTCCGCTTACATAGATCTTAAATCGTATAAAAATAATATTCTAAACAGACCACCCTCAGCCACTAGATAAAAAACCACAAACTTCTAGAGAGAGTATATATTTTCTAATCAAGATTTGGACATAAACTGTGCAACATTTATGTCTAGTAAAATCTCACGCTTCCTCGAACCTCACGTAACAAAGATTACAAAAAAAAAATAATCAGTTAAGTTCGATATAAATCTTTCATTTGATTTAAATCGCACGTAAGTGCAAATGGTATGTGGCAAATACTACTTAAAAATATGTCACAAAAAAGTTTGATAAGCACCAAATCCTCTATTCACATCTAATAAACACGCATTCAGTACCCGATATTAAATTTCTTTTAAAAACTTTTAAAATTATTTTTCGATAAATTTTTTAGTAAATTAAAATCATTTTTAAATTCTCTTAAACTCTCTAAAAGTCGCGTAAGGACTGGAAGATATATTTGGCGACTGAAGTTTTCAACCGTGCGAATTGAGTCGCGTTCGGCTACAGAATGGTTTTATGGCTTCATGGACACTTGAAAGTTATACTTTGCAAAAACATAAACATTGAAATAAATAAATAAATAAATAAAAAAAAGGACTGAATTATTAAAAAAAAAATAAGAGTATCAAATGAGGAATTAAGAAATACACTTAAGTACGACCATGATAAAATATAATTTAAAAAAATATAAGAATTATAAATGAGAATTAATAATACAAAATATGGTAAAAATTTTACACATTAATTACTTCACACCATCGCGTCATTGGATCTGGGTTAGTAGCTGAATGAGTGATTGTCTTTAGTGTCCAGATGATGTAGTGACCCGTGGTGGTGTGTTTAGATTTTGCGGATCAAGTAAAGATAAGCACCCCCAACCTTTTTTAGTTAGCTTTATAAGGCTAACTAACGAAAATATCACGACCTAACCTAACCAATCGTCAAGGGCGTACAGTTGACCTAACGATTGGTTAGGTTAAGTCGTGATATTTTCGTTAGTTAGCCTTATAAAGCTAACTAAAAAAGGTTGGGGGTGCTTATCTTTACTTGATCCGATTTTACGTTAAGCTGAAGGTCCCTTCTGAGCTATGATTACTTTAGCTGTTAGTCCGAAAGATGAATTATATGATTACAATATAAAATTAATGTTCGTAAAACGAGAAATTAAATTAGTATCCCATAAATTATAAATAACGTTTAACGAAAATTAAGTAATATTTTCGTATAAGATAGTTAATTATTTTAAAAATGAATAACTATTCAATTATCAAAATTATTTCCAAGTTTTACATTTTTTTTATGTGCTTTTTATGCTATACTTTTCAAGCTAGCGTGATATTGGGTGACTGCAGCGTGCAGTGACGATCCCGCTGTGTACAGCGGATTTATCTTAACTTAGTTTTCCTATTAAATGGAGATTTTTCGTTGATGGCATTACCATTCTCTTTCAGTCCTCTCAGCTGGACGTAAAACGGACCAACTAAGCGTAGCAACTTTTAAATAAAACTGATGTGGATAGTTATAATATTCATTAATTTAGTGAAAAGCCTAATATGAATATATCTCTAATACATGTTAGTTTTTTAACAATATTATTCGTAAATATAACTGACAAGCTTTGAATTATATTTTAGAATTTGGACCCTTGTATGCTACTGTACAAATTATATAACACGCATAATACGATGGAAGCCTACCTATATCTAGTCGATCCGCGCTCGCGTTATAGCATGCAAATGTCATACAAAAGACTTTAAAAAGAAAAAATTAAGCCAGTGAGGCCTTAACTTTTACTTTAAGTTGGTGGGCCACTTAGATTTAGAGTGTAGCTTCACAACTTTTGACCCATTACCTTTGGATGGGAAACTCAAAATTTTGATGGCTGTGGTACTTTTGTAAATTTATAGTCTGACTGGTTTTGCCTCAAGTTCACAAAAGAGTATGAAATTCTGTACAAGCGTGGCCTGACTAGATACAAATAGGCTTCAGCGACACTGAAATAAATTTCTGTATTCAAAAGATCATCATTCAAATAAATCTAGCATGACCTGACTAGACATAATTCAGCCTGATGGCGTAAGTTAGGTTAAATTACGTTCTGATGATTTTAGCTTTTAACAACTTGGTCCGTTGATTCTTTTTCCATTTGTCTCGACCCAGATTTCCTATTTGATGGGAACTAATTTTCTCTTGGTGGCGTTACCATCCGTCTCAGTACCCTCTGCTCTGGTTAATGTAAAATGGAATCAACTAAGCGTAACAGCCCTTAATTAAATGAGATTTGAATAGTTATAATATTCATTAATTCATTCAAAAGTACAGGGTGTTCACAATGTCTTGTCACCCCAGTAAAATACTAACTGATTTTCTGAAAGAAAAACTAAAATCAGTTAGTATTTTACTGGGGTGACAAGACATTGTGGACACCCTGTACAATATGAAAAAAACTTATTTATATATATATATATATATATATTCCAAAATTATTTGACTATTGACAAACGATTGGAAAACCTTAATTTATATACTTCAGTATATCAAAAAACAGCAAATATTAAAATGTCTAAGAGGTTTTCCAGTTACTTAAAATAACTGGACTTGTTCAATAAGTTTAATGTGAAGTTACAGTCGTGTGTGTACGTAACTATAGAATCGTATTGACTGCACTGTGCTGTGCATGCAAATTATGGAAAATATAAGTTAGTAGGGGCTATTTTCAGCCATGCTAAGATTAACAAAATTGGTAAATATTTACTATTACACCGGTCTCCGGTAGAAAGTTTTAAAAGCTGGTTTTCAATGTTTTTCAATGTGCTGAAAAACAAATTTTGCCTTCAAAATTGGCCGAACCTAAAACAACCTAAGCAAACCTAACCTAAAACTAACTGATTCAAATTAAAATCAGTCTAAGCGCCATTTTTTTTACCCTTTTCCCGTTAGTGTGTTTAAGCTTCAATAACTCTAACAAATCATTTGTGACGGAAATGAGTATCATTTTTGAATTCAGCACATTGAAAAACATTGAAAACCAACTTTTAAAACTTTTACCGGAGACCGGTGTAATAGTAAAGAAATACCGCAAAATTTAACATGGGTTTTGTTATGGTTGTTTACCCCCTTCGCAACATCTAAGGTCACACGACGGAGAGGGGGGTACTGACAGTCCCCTCCGTCGTATGACTAACTGGACGTTAGTGTGGAGGCTAAATCATGCAGTTAAACAACAAACCAACACGATACAAGAGTCAACAGACAACCTAAGTATATCCCACAAGGTTACTTCTTGTTTTGTTTATACTATGATAATGGTTGGATCACCTGAAGATCAGGGCCCCCAGCCTCAATTATCAAACGATATCTTCGTTAAAACTAACAAAAATATCATGACTTAACCTAACCAATCCGGTACAATCGTCAAGGGCGTACAGTTGACCTAACGGGCATTCAATTTAATTTATTATTATATTTGGTACTGTAAAGCAAAAAACAAGAATACATGGGGGCCCTGATCTTCAGGTGATCCGAATGGTTCACTGATAAGAACTAACACTTACCACTGGATGAATTTTAAATGTTCGTACATTACTTTTAGTTTACGTCGCTAATTATTAATTTAATGTAACTTTATAAAAAGTTGCACTAAACAGTTACTTTTCCTTCTACAGTAGTTACCTGTATGAACAGGTATACACAGACTGCCGCATAAATTAGCTTCATATAAACTTTAAATGTGCCAAAGAAAAGAATAGACTATTCTGATAGTTTCAAGTTCGGTTTAACATACTTTGAAGTTTTGAACCAATACGTGCCGAGCTTTCATTACTATCAGATTAAGCAATGAATGCTTATGTAATTTCTGATAAAGTGAGTTGGGTAAATCTCTAGGAGCGCTCCATTTTTCGATATTAAACACACACTCATAAAACATACCATTTGAAAGCTCACATTTTTCCGAGTCTAAAAATGTAGTAATCGAAAAGTATCAATAGCAAATAAAAAGTAACTAGGTTTAAATATAAAACCGGGTGCTGGTTAAGTGTGCGGTCTACCTACGATTCGGCGGTCTACCTTTTAATTATAGCTTCTTATCTTGTTTACTAATTGTTTGTTTACATCCCATTGTCAATCGCCCTTGACGATTGGTTAGGTTTAGTCATGATATTTTCGTTAGTTTTAGCGAAAATATCATGATTAAACCTAACCAATCGTAGGTAGACCGCACACTTAACCAGCACCTAAAACCCTATAGGCTACCGATCAATTTGTGATGCGTGATCTTTACGGGGGCTCCGCCCCCGTACCCCCCGAGACCTAAATTATACAACGGATAATGTAATAACATTCATGTTAGGTTAGCGTAACAATTACCAAAAATACCATCTTACAACACACTGAAGATTATAACTTAGCCAACCTTTACAATGTAGTTAATGACGTCACGCGTCACAATTAAATCGTTGCTTTTTATTTGCTATTGATACTTTTGGATTACTACATTTTTAGACTCAGAAAAATGTGAGCTTTCAAATGGTATATGTTTTATGAGTGTATGTTTAATATTGAAAAATGGAGCGCTCCTAGAGATTATCCGCGTTGTTAATTTTCAGTTTTAATAATATAATTTAATGTGCTTTAGCAAGAACCTAAAAATTAATCCAGATAATTCAATATACATACTAATTTTAATTATTCTTAATAGATTTTCTATACGTAACACACCGGAAAAGAAAAGTTTTGATTTTTTATAAAAACTGACAAATTATACACAATTTCAACGTTACAAAAATCTTAAAATGAGTTTACAAAATAGCTTAATTATACACACCAATTTCCTCCGAATATCGTTCCTTATAGGTTTTTTGTGACTTTTGGCACTGTTATGCATAGCAAACACTTTTCTCACTCGTTATTCTAAGCCTCTTGCAACACTTACTGAAGTTCAGAAAGCCTCTACTTTTTGAAACTGGAGTTTCTACGATAATGTACTATATCGTACGCGTCAGATAGGTTTATAATGAGTGACGAGAGGAATGTTCCAATTTAGTGGATACATAAAAACATGTTAAATTTTAAGTTTACGTTAAAAAAAAGGAATAAAAATTGTTTAAAATAAGTTTAAAAATGCACTTCTGAAAGGAGGAAATATTTTTACTCTTTCGTTAGTTATTTCTGGATTTTTCATAATGAAATAATAAATATAGAAGTGGTAATTAGCACAAATATTACTAATTTAATTACTATACACTTATGCAACTATTCAATGATTAATAAAAAAATATATTTCTTTGACGTTATCGCGTCACACTAATAAACTGCGTTCACAAGTCATATAAACAAAAAGGTAACAGCGCAAATTTCCAGTGTCCGACCTATTGGAAATAGAACCAAATGAATGGCAAGTGCTTTGAGGTTAAGACCGAAAAAGTACAATCTTCCTAAGTACTTACATCCGCTATATTGTCTCTTGAAAACAAGAACAGTTACGTAAAATTTATGTGAATAAATATCTGTCATGATTTAAATCAATATACGAAAGTCTTTATTTTTTATTTTATTAAGAACATGCATGCATTTGTATGATATGGTTTGATCTTACGCCTGGCAAGGGACCCAAATAACAATCTTATGACTAAAATTCTATGACAAACGATTAACATTTTGTAAGATGAGAATATATTACAAAGAAATGTTTACTTTACCAATGTTTGTATTATATTTAAAAAAACTGTTTAAAATCTTACTCATTACAAGCATAATGTTATTGTAAAATTAGTTACGATTTATTTAGCCTATCTATTTAATGAAATATGAACACATCTGTGGGTTTTTTTTGTTGTTTTTTTGGCAAAGTACATCTCATTTATAAATGTGTAATTTTTGACTGGAAGAAAAAATATATGTACTTAGAATTATATGGATTGTTTATTGAGTAATTATTACTGCAATTATACGTGTGGATTATATGCGCAGCAGGTTTTGCAAATGGGTCAATCCAAAATTCTCTGCAGTCCAATTAGATAATACTGAATTATAAATTTAAAATATACATAACAGCATCAATTTCATTACATAATTAACTGAGTACAAACAGAACATTTATTTCTATTCCCAATTTAATAGCTAAATTGTAAAAACTAGACGCATCTAATGTTAAAACATATTTAGTTATCTAAATCTTATATTTAATATTTGAAGGTGTGATACTCAATTTTTTTTTTAAATCAACCTTCATTATCGCGTGTGGTATACATTTTACCGAATTTTATATCACATACTGTAAATTTCGATATCATTTCCCGTCTGAGGGGAATCGGATACAGCCATATTGATTTATTTTTATTTTCCTCAATCTCTTCCTCACTCAACTGCGGTAGGTTTTCATAAACTCCGTTTCCACGTTGGCGTTTGGCAGAGAGCTCGACAAATATTGGACCAGAAATTTCGGTACGAAATGTTTTTCAGTTCATAATTGTGAATAAATGATATATTTATTTGTTTATTCGACTTACCTTTGTACTGTTTCCATTACTGGAATTATCCATTACGACTTTTGTTCGAAATTTGGTTCACAGACGCAAAACATGACACCTCAAATTCATGATTACAGATGAACTAACTGATGTTAGTTGGGTTTTACAAGTGATAACAGATAACTTCTTATCTGTTAATACCAAATTAGTAATCTTACGGTAAATGTGAAGGTAGATAATGTTGTGTACTTAACAATGCAATTTATACTGAAACAGGATTTTTAATTATCAAAAAGATGTTAAAACTCACCTGATAATAAAACCATGGTGTATATTAGTCATTTTAATATTTCTCTAAAAGCTAATGACTAATTTTGCATGCGGACAGTAACTACGATAATGCATATAAATATGTATTATTATGGAGCAGTTTAGAGTTACTTTAAGTTTATATACAATGTACAGTATATACAAACATCCTGTTTTTCTTGTAAAAGGAAATATAGCCTCTGCCGCTTTGGCTGTAAGGACATTGAAAATGTAATTATACAATGCAGACTTCTTTTTGTAATTATAAGTGAGTTGCAAAACAGTTTTCTTTGCATTCATATATCTTCTAAATCTTATTTCAAATCATTGCTATTCATAGGCGGATCCAGAAGGGGGCCAGGGGGCTTAATTTGGAGGCCCCATGCATTCTGGTTAAATGAAATTAGGTAAAACGTTTGAGTGCTAATGTCCACATTGCTCCCCGTTTTGGATTCGCCTATGCTGCTATTAAAACCTATAATCATGCAATGCCGTGATTATAGTATTTTTACTTTGGGGGAAACCAGTTAAATTAGTGAAACTTCAAGAAAAAATATCTCACTCGTGCAAATGCTAAAACAGGAGAAAGGCGGTAGGCGAACCAAATTAACCAAGATATTTAGAAGTCTATACATACCATGTTTATATTTAGGAATGAGGCTACGCCATGAAGCAACTGAATGTTAAAAAATAATAAAACAAGTATGAATTATAATTCTGGTCAGTGAACAAATATTCAAAATATATTTTATTATTTTGTACTCGTAGTATATTTACATTGTTCTTTTTTAAGTAAATAAATAGATTAATTATATTCATTGTCATATTTTTTTTCATGCAGGAAGGAGTGGCCAAGGACGAACACCCATAAAAATGTCCCTCCCACAGTCCCACCCTCTCCATAGGAGAAGGAGAGAGCCGAAATCAACTGACTATATGATGCAAATATTGTTAGTAATAATAATAATAATGATGTTTGGGTTTGCTTAACATCATTCGTAATGGCAAAGGTCATGTGACGGAGGGGACCCGCAATTTCATATGGTATCAGAGCCGTCTAAGGGTCGCTACATCATCTGAAAGCAGAAAGCGCTTACCCATCCAAATGCTGAATGGACCAATATCGCTTAACTTCGCTGATCTCATGGGAAGCAGTGTTGCAACCTGACCATGGCGTAGTCTGCAAATACTGTTAGGTCAGCTCATAATAATATATAATATATATATATATATAAAACCTTCCACTCTTGATATTTACATAAGACTAAGTATTTCTTAAAATCTTTCATAACTTCAATTTTTCCTTACTGCTTTTTTTTTGAAACATTAAAACGTTAAACATAATAATGATGAACTGAAAGTTAGTAAACTAAAAAATATAATATTAATTAAGAATCACGGTTAACAAATGAAATTCTATTCGAGTTGTAAACTTGATTATATAGAGTATTTTCAAAGAAAAAAATCCCGGTCTCAACCACAAAATCTACAACTCCATTTAGGTCCAATTACGTTCGATTTATTTTATCATCGATGAGGCTCCTTTACCAAAATTACAGAGTACAAGCTAACGAAGTATCGATGATCCTAGGTTAGCCCAAGAGAGAGAGAGAGAGAGAGAGAGAGAGAGAGAGTTACAAGGAAAAGAAGTACCTCAAAAGGCCTTGCGGCCCATACCGAGGAGGTACCAATGGCAACGGGTGCCACGGAAAATTTTCTACACACTCAAAGAGTGTGCAAAATTTGGTCTAACCTTTTCTTGAACTGATCCACAGAGGAACTGTTCACAACTTCCGAAGGTAACCTGTTCCATGTGTCACAGATCTTATACGTAAAGTAATTCCCACACACACTAGTCCTAAACCGTTTCAAATCCAACTTCCAACCATTGTTGCGAGTTGGGTTATCATTTAAACTAAACATACTTCTAAAATCGACATCGTTGAACCCTCGTAAGAGCTTGAAAACCTCGATCAGTTGACCGCGCAGCCTCCGAGTTTCAAGCGAAAACAAGTTCAGGGCGCGTAACCGTCGATTGTAGCCCATATGCCTAACGGAAGGGATTAACTTTGTGGCCCTCGCCTGCACTCGCTCCAGCCTCTCAATATCTTTCCTGAGGGTGGGCGACCAGAACTGCACAGCATACTCCAGGTACGGCCGAACAAGGGAATTGTACAGTGAGAGCACAATCTCCTTGTTCCGAAACTGAAATTGCCTCCTGATATAACCCAATAGTTTCTGGGCTTTCTTTTCCACCTCTACACACTGTTTCGTAAACTTAAGGTCGCTGCTAATTAGCACACCCAAGTCCTTTTCTAAATCAGTCACCTCGATATTACTGCCCAACATCGAGTAGTCCGACTTGGGATTGGCGTAGCCAATGTGCATCACTTTGCATTTACCCAAGTTAAACGGCATTTGCCATTTTTCGGACCACTCTCCTATCCTACCTAGGTCCGCACGCAGTTCCTCGATCGCTTCGGGCGTCCCAACATTGGCCCCAAGCTTGGTGTCATCAGCGAATTTGGCGATCCGACTGACGATGCCACCGTCGATATCATTTATGTAAATGGTAAACAACAGCGGCCCCAAAACGGAACCCTGAGGAACCCCACTAGTGACCGAGGCCCAACCCGAACTAGCCCCTTTAATTACCACCCTCTACCGCCTATTCCTCAGCCAGTTTTCAATCCACCTACCTATTTCCCCACCGATACCCAGCGCGCGCACTTTCGCCATTAGCCGGCGGTGAGGTACCTTATCAAAGGCTTTCTGAAAGTCGAGATAAAGTATATCAATCGCCCTACTCTTATCGTACTCACTCAACATGACGTGGAAAAACTCGAGCAAGTTGGTGAGACACGACCTATGCCGTCTAAACCCATGTTGGGAGTCCCCAAGCAGCTTGTAGGAATCCAAATGGTCAACGATTCTATCAGCTATTATCCTTTCTAATAATTTACCTACAACTGAAGTGAGACTAATAGGACGATAGTTCCCTGGACTTTCGTGATCCCCTTTCTTAAAGATAGGGGTCACGTTGGCCTCCCTCCAGTCACCAGGCACCTGGCCCATCACCAACGATTTGTTGAAGACTGTAGCCAGGTGGGGAGCCACCTGGTCGCGCACTTCTCGCAAAACACTGGGGAGAAACTGGTCTGGCCCAGGAGCCTTAAACGCGCTCAGTTTGTCTATTCTATGAGCAACGACTGTCGCGGTACATCTAACACTATCCAGGCCAGCACCTTCGTGCCTCACAGCTGGCTTGGGGATGACGCGGGTATCCTCCCTGGTGAACACTCCCGCAAAGTACTCATTAAGCACATTAGCGATGTCCGCGTCGGAGGTCTGCAGAACGCCGCTTCCGTCCTTTAAAGGACCTATCATGCTTCTAATGGGCTTTCTACTATTAACATAACTGAAGAACTCCTTAGGGTTCCCCTTGCAGAGGCTTGCCACCCGTAGTTCTTCGTTACGTTTCGCTAGCCTAACCTTCGCCTTCACTTCCCTACACAGGCGGACATACGCTAAAGTGTTCTCATGGGAACGATTGGCCTTCGCCCTCCTATACGCTACTTTCCTATTTCGGATAGCCGAAGCGATGTCACGATTGAACCACTTAGGCTGCGTTGAAGCAGGGGTGACCGGTTTTGAAGGTATGGCAGCAGACTGCAGCACCATAAACTCGTCCCGGAATGCACTCCACACTCCCTCAACATCGCAGCCGACCTCTAACCCCATATCTCCTACGCTATCCCTGAGGCTAACAAAGTTCGCCCGCCGGAGATCGAGCTTACTGCCTCTCGAGTTACTACGCTTCACCCGAGGGACGCACACACGGAACCTAATAAGACTGTGATCACTCCCGCCCAACGATTCGTCAACGGTGAGGCCAGTGACGAGGTTGTCTTCGGTCGTGAACACTAAGTCCAGAACGCTTTCGCCTCGTGTAGGCTCGTTGACCCACTGAGTGAGGAAGTTCTCATCAGCAAAGTCAACTAGCCTCCTCCCTTCAGCATCGGCAGTCCTGTTTTCCCACTTTATGCCGCGACAGTTGAAGTCTCCTAAAACTACACACACCCTATCCCCTAGCAGGCTACTGAGTTCGGTGTACAGGGCTGTATCCTCCTCGAGGAGGAGATGCGGAGGTCTGTACACCAAGATTAACCTATAGTTCGTCCCTCCCACGTTCAGATCGACGCCAAGCAGCTCCCGTTCCGACCGGAACTGGCAGTCAACCGGACTCAACGTGTCCCTCACGTATATTAGTACCCCACCCCCCTCCCCACGGGTGCGGTCTTTGCGAAACATTCTATACCCGGGAATTTCGAACTCCCCAACGTAGTCCCTACGATCAGTATGAATCCAGGACTCGGTGATAGCAACGATATCCTGGTATTCTGATGCTAAGAGCGCCCGTAGCTCGCGAAACTTGTTCCTAATTGAGAGAGAGAGAGAGAGAGTTACAAGGAGTTACAAGGAAAAGAAGTACCTCAAAAGGCCTTGCGGCCCATACCGAGGAGGTACCAATGGCAACGGGAGCCAGGGAAAATTTTGTAAAAGTTTATTTTTCTTTCAACTATCCTAGCAGTAGTAGAAAACTGGATAGTAAAGTAGAAGGCTCTCTCCCCACCCAAAGCTCCCTCCCTGCCAGAGGCAGGTACGGAAAAAGGTTGAAGAAAATACCTTGACCCTGGAAAAGTAGCCAAGGAAATTTTACAGGAAAGTGGAGAATATATAAATAGCTCTATATTTAGCTTGCTCACAGAGACACCGAGCAAGCGAACTCCTGCAGAGTTTTCTGAGGTTTTAATCTTAAACTATGAGTGTGTTCAGTACTTTGTCTAGCCTATTTTTAAACAGATTTACACTTTGACTGGAAACAACCTCTGAGGGAAGTTGGTTCCAGATATTAACTATTTTATAGGAAAAGAAATTTCCGCAGACTAAGGTCCTAAATGTCTTTACACACTCAAATAGTGTGCAAGATTTCGTCTAACCTTTTCTTGAACTGATCCACAGAGGAACTGTTCACAACTTCCGAAGGTAACCTGTTCCATGTGTCACAGATCTTATACGTAAAGTAATTCCCACACACACTAGTCCTAAACCGTTTCAAATCCAACTTCCAACCATTGTTGCGAGTTGGGTTATCATTTAAACTAAACATACTTCTAAAATCGACATCGTTGAACCCTCATAAGAGCTTGAAAACCTCGATCAGTTGACCGCGCAGCCTCCGAGTTTCAAGCGAAAACAAGTTCAGGGCGCGTAACCGTCGATTGTAGCCCATATGCCTAACGGAAGGGATTAACTTTGTGGCCCTCGCCTGCACTCGCTCCAGCCTCTCAATATCTTTCCTGAGGGTGGGCGACCAGAACTGCACAACATACTCCAGGTACGGCCGAACAAGGGAATTGTACAGTGAGAGCACAATCTCCTTGTTCCGAAACTGAAATTGCCTCCTGATATAACCCAATAGTTTCTGGGCTTTCTTTTCCACCTCTACACACTGTTTCGTAAACTTAAGGTCGCTGCTAATTAGCACACCCAAGAGAGAGAGAGAGAGAGAGAGAGATTTTAAACACACTCGTAATATGCTCTCTCACACACACACACACACACGTGAAGCCTTTACACAGCAATGGTAGGAATAGCAGTAGTTACAGTAGTGGTAGCAGTAAAAGATGGAACAGAAATCTCTTCCTCTGCCAGCCACTACTGATAAAAAAGTTCGCTCATCGACAAGAATCATAATTGATACTTTCTTATTTTTTTACATTCAACTCATAGGATTTTTCACTTTGTTAGATTAATTATTCATAGAGAAAATACCTCTCGGATCTTTAGTTGCGCCACAGTACTTTTAATTAAACACTTTCTCATATCAGGAAACTCATTTACCAACCAGAATTCCCACTTTCCGACTGCGAATGGAAATGCGGATGGTGCCAAGTGGGAAGTCATGATAGGTCCGATACGTCTCGCTACTCAAACCGTATGTATGCAATAATAATAATAATAATAATAATATATTTCTACAGATCAGGTGTTCCCAAACAATTTTTCCTTTCTGTACCACCTACAGAAAAACAGAACGTTTACTGTAGATTTAAGCATTATCATTAATTTTGTTTCTCCAACCTACAAACTCCAAATGTATTTTCGTTTTTATTTTAGGGTTCACTGAGATTCAGTTTTTAATATATTTATGTACCACTAAACAGCAGCTCGCGTACCACATTTCGGCAACTGCTGCTATAAACTATTCTTTACACGCAGGGTTTTCTCAAGTCTAAAAAATAAAAATCAGAACCTCAACTCCAAAAAATAAGAATATCCATAATATATCGTTAACATTTTATTCTGATAGACAAATGAAATTAAAAACTGAATTATTAAGAAATAAGAACAAATAAAAATAAACAAGATGCTAGGCCAAAAATAAGAACAAATCTTAGAAATAAGGACACATGAGAAGCCTGTTTACACGACATTGCAATGTGGGTTTTCTTGGAAGATTCTGGTTTACCTTTCACTCGACACTTACTGGGGTTTACTGTGATGAGAGCTCATCAGGAATGGACTGGTCTGTGAAGTATTGAGGGATGTGTCAATAATATATCGCTGATTTTTTTTTATAATTTTTAATTCCTCAAAATGTATACTTTTGGGGATAATTTCACCAAAAAGTTAAACCTTCAAAATATCTATAAAAGTAGTTGATAAATAATTATAATCTTTGGGGGGTTTCTAAAAATTAATTTCAAAGAAAAACCCCAAAACTTAATTAGTAATTTTAGGGGGGATCTTTTCAGAGCTTAATTTTTTTTGAGAATTGTTTTCTGTAACAGCACCTCGTGGCTCGATCGGTTAGAGCGCCGCCCGACAGTGCTGAGACTCCGCCGAGTCGTGGGTTCAAATATTAGTTGTTGCTTAGAGAGTTGGGCGGGTCTTTTCTGTATCTTACGTCATGAAGCGGCGAGCGGGTCATCCCCCTTTAACTGACTTGGAGATAGGGTAGCCCAGGCACGGGTTCCTATCCCCCAACTTCCCTGTGGGTTATAGAATAAGGATATTACCTTACCTTTCCTGTAACTGTACTGTACATTTGTATGAACGCGGAATTCAGATGGCTGTTACAGTCGCCACACATGGTGACTACATTGGACAACTTCTAAAAACTAGTTTTTTTGTATATACAATATGTATGGGGCAATTGAGGTTTGCAAACTAGTTTAGAAACGGTGAAACCCCATAACTGTTTATAAAGGATACGTGCAACAAATGTGTGGATCAATGCCGATCAACCAGTTTCAATGTATGTAATACAAATGATTCATTTATATTTATTCCCCGATCCTGACAATTCATTTCGGAAACTGGAGTAATTTTATTTACCATTTTCGCCATCACTATATGAATTAGGAAAAAAAAAGTTCAGCAATCCCCACAAGTTCACCGAACTTGTGAGGTTTACCTTACACAAGTTCACTTTACGTGTCCATTATCTCACGAATTCATCGGTATCGTACATGTACGATATACTTCTATTGCCCCCGCAAGGGGGTTCTAAGCTCGTGTTCTTGAGTGCTCTTTGTGCTCGTTTGTACGTGCTTGTTCCTGGAGGTTTCACGTGCGCCCTCCCGGCCCTAGCACCCAAGGATGATAGGGCTCGACCCTGCAGTCCTTGTCATCCTTGGTCTTTTTCCACTTCGACTGTCCCTTCCACCCTTTCTTTTTCCCCTGTCTTTCCTCTCGCTTTTTCTTTGTTTTTCCGCCGAGATATGCCCTTCTAAATAGAGGCGAATCGGTTCGTCCCGAACTTAAAAAAAAAAAAAAAAAAACTTCTATTGCAATTGGTGGACAATCCTCGAAACATTCAATCCACGAGTTTATGGTCGTAAGTGAATGTATTTTTAAAAATAATGAACAGTAATTACAGTACTTAGGGTTGTGTAACCTCCTTCATAAAATTTAAAGTCATATGTCGGAGGACTTACAGCTTTACTAGAGATTCGAACCACTACTTCCCTGAAATCTGATGCCCGAGCCGAAATTCCAACCCATGAATTTCAGATTAACAGCCCGGTCCTCTAGCATTCTAGCGGTCCACTCGCTGAGGTAATGAACACCTAAAAGAAATTGGCCACTACCTCGATTACACAATTTGTGACAAAGGAAGATTTTTCTCATTTCGAGATACGAGTAAACACAGTTTGGAAGCAAAAGTAAAGAATTTTTTCAGGGCATTTTTGAATCAAGACAAAATGACACTAATAAAAACTTTATTTTACGAAGCGAGGCAAAAAAAAAAAAAAAAAAAAAACAATAAATATTTATACATAACACAAAACAGTAATCGAAAATGTAATGAAAACATTTTATATTAGAGACGTTTATAATTAAATAACTTTGAAAAACTCACTCTCTCAAGGATAAAATTGTATACTTTATATAAAATATAAAACCTATATGAAAACCAAACTAAACATGCAATTTGAAAAGCTACTACAAGATCAAATTAAAAAAATTATTTCCTATTTCCTGAATTTAAGACTCAAAACTCGCTATTACTGGCAAGTTCTACAAAAGTTTAGTATAAAAATATCTTCTTACGGTGACGAACAAATAATTACTTAAGACTAATTGTATTTATAATAATTAGGATATCAAAAGGTAAAAATGCTACTGATTTAACTCTATTTTATAGGGGCATTTACCAGAGAAGTAACTGTAACAGGCCCGGCGGAAGTGCATAAATTATTACCATTCCAAGTAGCATGTAGAGAGTTATTGGTTCGAAACCCTGACAACATTTTCGTTAGGGCGTCGCTTTTTTTGGTATTGAGGACGGCATCAGGTTCCCCTTCATACCCTTCAGCTAAGATCCGGTCCCCGGGGTTACTTTCTGCAGGAGGTAAAAGTGGTTCGACTGCATTCTCAACGGAAGCGCACAAAACCATGCCGGCAGACTTTATTCCACGCATGCTCTGAGGCTTTAAGTTGGCAAGAACCACCACCATCCTGTCTTGCATCTGCTCGATAGAAACATATTTCACTAACCCCGAAACGATCGTCCTCGGTTCGCTTTCTCCGACATCGATCTTCTCCACGTAAAGACTATCCGCATCTGGGTGACGCGACACCTCGACGATTTTGCCGACTCTCATATCAAATTTGGAAGGAACGAACTCTTCACTCGTTGCGGACGTCGAGCTCTTAGGAGGAGCTTTCTTTGGTTTCTTAGGGGGTGGAGGGAAAGCTTCATTCAATAGCTTCTTTGCAACAGGCGTATCTGTAGCCTTACGAATAGGCTCAATTAAATTCTTTAAATAACCAAGAACGGTTTCCTTAAGATCACCAGGATGAAGTTCTCCGGAACTGAAATAGTTATCGAGTTCTTCAAAGGAAGCAAACACTTTACTACCGCCATTTTCTTCCGTTCTTGATATATTAAAGCCCTCATCTCCAAGATGAGGTAAAATTACTAATTTAACCAAAGATAGCACTGGATTAAATTTGACATTACCAGCTTCGCAAAACGTTGTTTTAATCTTCTTTTTAAGACTGAATTCGTGCTCTATAAGCTCAATGAATTCCTCTTCGGGCGCGAGAGCCGGTCGATTCAGAAGGGAAGGCATTTCCTCATAGCATAAATGAGCTACAGAGTGACTATCAACGAGATGAAGACTTTTCTCAGCGAACTTGAAGATAGGCAACAGAGATGAATCGCTAAAATGTAAATTTGCTTTATTATGTTTTTCGTCTAATGCGATCATGTCCGGTACAAGTAAAGCGGAAAGAAGATTGGGATCCTTTAAAACTGTAGATACTGCTTCACTAGAATCTTTACAAGTTACAAGAGCCGTTAACCTGTACAAATCCAAGGCATAATCTTTTGTACACTGGTAGTCACTACCTTTAATGAATTTAACACTGTCTAAAGGAACTTTACTGACTTCTAATGCACACTTTATCATATGCAAGTAATAATCCGCCCTACGAGGAGCTATTTCCCAACAGACTTGGTTAGCATCTAGATGAGATACGATATCGGAAGCTAAAACAGTAACTGAACAACCAGCTTGGATAAAATCTTTAATCTTAGAAATCTGACCCAAAAGTGATATATTAGGTTTCCCAGTCACGAACACAGACCATAAAACATGAGGGTTTGAACTTAGTAAGTTTGAGATATTTTCCTTTGGATAATGAACCAAGTGTCTACAAACAAGTTCAGAGTTACTGGTATCATCAGACAATGACATTTTTGAATTGGTTACGATGGTATCGAAACTGGAGTTAGGAACAGTACTCTCTTTCTCGAGTGGATAAGCGTTTTTAATGAGCTCTTGTAGCTCTGGTTTCTGAAATTCCTTCCTGATGGGATCAAGCAGTTTGTTAAGAAATGAAATTACATCTACTTTTAAGTGTTCGCCAGAAACTTCACCCTTCATAAAAGCAGATATTAAATCGGAAGTACAAGAATATTGCTGACCATTACTACACACAAAGCAGCTGTTCCTCACATGAATGATAGGAAACACAACGTGCTTTATAAACGCGATAACACCATTATCAAGATTAGAGCGATCGCACTCTGCTCCTGTTAGCTTTTGTGAAACGCTCTCAGCAGGGTCCAATAAATCTATTTTGGACTCCATTTCTGAAGATGACATTTTTCCTCCTGTCAGACCAGGAACCATAGGATTCATCATATGAGCTCGTTTCGTATAATTCAGTTTAGGAAGATACTTTTCAGCATAAGTAAAGATTTTCCTTTGATCTACGCCACCAAACTGAGCATCAACTCCTAAGTATTCTTCATCTAAGGCTTGTAATCCAGGATAAAGAAGCCCAGACTGAAAGGGATCTTCAATCTGTTTAACGACTTCTGCACCAGCTTTCTTAGCATCATGTTGTGTTACCATGGCAGCCAGTTTATACACATCCTCTGTGAACTTGCTTCCTAACTGGTAGCTAGTTCCTATGAGCAGAGTAAAGCATATAAAAATTCAACTCCCAATCACACAATGAAATAAAGAACAGTATTTTTTTTAAACTGAAATAGTTATTATCGACCTATGGGGACTAACATTTCACTTCAAATATATTTGAATTTAAAATATACACATGGTAAAACATTAGTAATTATTAATTAATATATATACCTGAAAGTAATAAATTAGTTTACTTATTATACATAAACCTATGGGTGTGTGTGTGTGTGTATTTCTTTTCTATTATTACTTGTTTCAGTACACATATTTTTATTTCTCTTTTAGTCCTAATTTTTAGTTTTTTTAAATTTACTATTGTTTGACTTATCATTTATTACCTTCAAAAAATATTGTAGTTTTATAGGATTTATTATCCTGCCAATAAAGCTTATCATTATCATATATATAATCTATCATCAGTATCAGATTCTTACCTTGAATGAACTTTAATTTCTCTAAGGAAACACCAATTGAAGAAAGCATAGCTTGAATTACAGCTTTATAGTACTGTGTTCTAAACTGAATTAATTCCCAAGGTGCCTTCATGTTGTCCAAATAAGCATGAAGATCGGCAAATAAAATAGTTACCTGCAAGAGAAGTGTTAATACAAGTATGATACCAACTTCCAGCATTGTATATTATATTTATTAAATTTGCTTTGGTATCTAAACAAGTACAGGCCACATGCAGTTGGTTGGGTAGGCCCAATTAAAATCATAAAATCAGTTTCCACTTAAACAATAAAAGCCAACCGAATGGGTTGAACTTAAAACTTACTTCGCATCCAGCAGTTAAAAAATCTGCTATTTTAGTCATTGGCACAAAGTAAGCAACATGAGGTTTTCCAGTGGTAGCTGTTCCCCAGTAAATTTTTAAAGGTCTTTCTTTCAAAATTGAGAGAATTCTATCTGTACCAATGACTTCATCCAGTCCTCCTGTTATGAGGCAGAGTCTCGCATCTGGAGTCACAGAAGTTCCCTACAAGATACACGATTGTATAATGTTATAAAACAGAAGTTCTAGTTAATGATTACAAATTAGCATAATTACTAGTCTATAGGCTTATAGAGAGTACATGGTTTTTAAGTAAAAATTTTGAAATAGGACTTTGTTATACGAGAACAAACCTTTTCAAAGCCTTGTCATACTTACAATTTACTTCACATGCCTTTTTTTTTATGCAGGAAGAAGGCACCAAAGGCAAATGCCTGCAAAAACACCCCTCCCATAGTGGAAGAAGAGAACCAAAATCAAGGTCCAAGATTTCAGAGATGCTTGGATACTGCATTTGAAAGAAAGTCATAGACAGGAGGAAAGATGGAGTGAAGAAGATTGTCCCAGAGTTGACCAATTGAGAAGATGAAAGATTGAAAATACTGATTAACCTTTGCATTAGAGTTGGACAGAAAAGGAATGAGAATGTTAAAAGTATGGTCCAAGTATGGTCCTTAAAGGAAGAGGCATGCAGTTAGAGAATTCAGAAGAGCAGTGTCTATTATAAAAGTGATAGTAAAGAGAGAGGCAACATTACAGTGAAGTGAGATGGATTGAAGATGGTTAGTAAGGGGCAGAGAATTGATGAGATGAAAAGCCTTTGATTCCACCCAGTCAAGTTCAGCTGTGTGGGTTGAGCCACCCTGCACATGAATGAGAAGTGTACTTCATACAGGGGTGAACAAGATCCCTGTACACAGACAGCAACTAGTTGAGGTATAGAAACTGTGGAGCTGGTACAGCACACCTAACCTCTTTGAAGCTGTTTTAGAAAAAGAGTATAGGACTCTATGTTATCTTTCAAGGAAAGATCATGAGAAAAAGAAATGTTAAGAGGAAGCCTACTACCACCATATATTCTACAACCCTACTACAAAACCATATTGCTTTATAAATCAGAAAAGGATATTGTATTTAAATAAAAATGTTACCATCTGTATAGGCCTAGACCTAAATAAACTTTATCAAGTTTACAGTAGATTTATAGTACAGAAATGATGTCAGAAAAAGTTACGCCAGTTTACCTAGTAGCTAATAAAAATATCAAAGTGAATTTTTGTTGCTTACACCTTCAAAACTAGGTTTCGTATTTCTTTACTATTACACCAGTCTCCGGTAGAAAGTTTTAAAAGCTGGTTTTCAATGTTTTTCAATGTGCTGAATTAAAAAATGATACTCATTTCTGTCACAAATGATTTGTTAAAGAGTTATTGAAGCTTAAACTCTCTAATGGGAAAACAGTAAAACAATGGCACTTTTTTTAATATTTTATAATTTTGGATAACATTAGGGGTTAGGTTAGGTTTGGTTTGCTTAGGTTGTTTTAGGTTCGGCCAATTCTGAAGGTGAAATTTATGTTTTTCCTATGGTTTTTAATGTGTTTTGTATTAATCTGACTTTCAAAATCTTCAGAAAGCATTCGTTTTTGTGATTCTCCCCACCCAAAAGCTCAAAACCGGTGTAATAGTAAAATATTTACCCTAGGTTTTGTATCATCATGAGCCTGCTGAATTAGGCTCCTATTTTACACTTTTTCTCTGACAAACAGAATTAAAATTAGAGAGAGAGACCCATATAGTTCTAATGATTCTAATCACTTGCACATCACAATTTAGGTGTAGGCTATAGGTCTATTTCTTCACAAATAAACTGGACCTATTGGCCTACTGAAGTATCCTATTCATAGTCTAAGTAGTTAATGACTTACTAATGATAATGGATTTGGTACAACACCACTGTACAATTTACCATAAGCAGTATTTTTAGTGTTCTATAGACCTATACTGTATCTACTAGACAATGGTACATTAAAGTACCCAAAGAAAATATCAGACTCACCTTTGGGGAGTCAATTTTCTGTAATATATCTCGTAAATTTTGAGAGGGGGAAACTGATAAAGATGACTCCAAAGACTTTATGTGCCGACACCACCTTTGTAAATTTCTGTAACTTGTTAAACTTTTAAATTTTACTACAGCTCCATAAAGGATTAGATCCTCTGAACTTGCTTCATAACCAGTAACATAACTATGAGTTAAGAAGTAATCATCTAACTTCTCTAAATCAATTTTAGAATCACTAACTGAATTCATACTGTTAATTTACTCGAATTGAAAATAGAGGTAGAGCATAAGTAAAACTACAGAATTTTAAAGATAGTTCATTACATTTCATTTGGAAAACATGAAGCCACTCAGGCCTGTTATGGTTATCCAAGTCATGAGCTATATTTTATAACAAACTTGTGCAAAATGCCAATCTTAAGCCAGCTAATTAACATACAACCAATTAGTACTTTTCATTATAGAAAATTACAAAATGTATTCACAAAAAATTTGCAAAGTATATTTACAAAAAAATTACAAAAAATTTGCAAACTATATTTACAAAAAATTTGCAAAATTTATTTACAAAAAATTTGCAAAATTTATTTACAAAAAATTACAAAAAATTTGCAAAAAAAAAAAAAAAATTACAAACTTATTAACCAAAAATTTGCAAATACAAATCAATACATAAATAAATAAATAAATAAATAATAAACAAAAAACTTAAATTTTTGCAAACAATATTTCAATATCTACGAATATCTACAAAAAATGGACTCAATGGTGACTGTTCTCCACACTAAAACCAATGTGCAAGTTAATATGGCAGAGGAAGAAAACAGAAACCCATGTATAAAATGTGCATTAGACTGCAGCCTACATGCATTAAGATGTGATGAATGCAGACTATGGATACACTACAGTTGTAGTGAACTACCTATTTATTTCCTACTCATCCTTCAAAATTCAAAAAGAAAATTCTCATGCTTTAGATGTGCTCATCAAATTTGTGATGACTATGATAGGCAATTTGAAGAGCTTGAAGTAGAACTGGCAGGTGAGTTACAGGAGGAGGAAGTTATCATTGCCAATGCAGAGCTTGCTGAAAAAGTGAGAAACCCTCAGGATAAGACCCTAGAGAGAGGGAAACTGCAAGCAAAAAGGGCACCAAAAGAGAAAACAAGAACAGGAAATAGACATTAAGACCTTCAACAAAGTGAACAACCCCACTGTACACAGTCACCAAAAAGCCAAAAGTGAAAACAAGAAGCCAGTATGCAAGTATTACAGGAGGGGCTTGTGTAAATATGGACTTAAGGGAAGAGAATGCCCATATGGAAAAAATAGGTCCTGCTCCAACCAGAGTAGCCTAAACACAACCTAGGCTATGTTGGAGATGGAAGACCTAGGCCAAAGATGAACCAGCCTAACTATTTGTCCATAAACAGGACTTCCATACTCTTTTGTTAAACAATTATAGCTGAAATGTCAGCTTATTTAACCTAAATTTAATAATCGAAGGGAAATTTATGAACTTCTTACCTTGAAACTGTAATATAAATTTTATTTCTTGACACCAATAATGAACATTTTTATTCCGGCTTCTTTCATCTCGCGCCTCTCCCTCCCTATTATTCCGCTTATTCAGCTTATCCCGATCTTTTTCTTCTTCCCAAAACCATGTTGCTATTTCTAGCTATGGGATCTTTTTTTCTTTTCATCCCATATTTGTTTCTTCATTGGTGTCTTTTTAATTTTTCTTAGCAAGAGTTCATGTTCTCCTTCTGAGTTATTTTTTTATTATTATTTATTTTAATGTCAATATGGCTTATCCAAGATTAGGTGGGTCTTCCATTTTGGTACTCCCAAATTTTCCACAGCCCATTTGCTCACCTACCACTCTGCAAAAAATTTATACACAATGGGAATGGCATTTCTGGATGTAGATCCAATGCAAGATGTCCCTATCTTCATCCTCAAATTTGCCAGAGCTCATGGTGGGAAAGTTGTTTTAAAGAGAACTGCAATCTGGCCCACCTGAAGGGAACAATCCAATTGCAACCACATCAAAATCAATGGAGAGAATACCAGGATAGTGAGCCTGCTATCCATCAGCACTATTTGGCCCAAGGGATGCAAGAAAACCCAAGATCAAATACCATTCCTGCACCCAGATCTTATGCTGATGTAGCGGGTTCAGGTAAGCCCACTGGTGACAATAGTACAGCAAGCAACCATGAAACCCCATTGGGGTTTTACCACCGCATAAAACAAATACAAGACATTCAAAGCTCACTTGGGCTCCTCATACAAAAGCAAATGAGAACCTCAGCAGGAACCCTACAAATGCCCTACATGGTGGGAGATGAAACAAATGGCTCCACAAATGTATCAATAATTTACTTAAACATCCAGGGCCTTTACCCAAACTCAAACCATACCAAAGTACCTTACCTAAAGAGCATAGTGGAAAACACTACTAGCACATTTATAGCCCTCACAGAAACACACCTGAACCCCATGATCATGAGTAGTGAAATTGCAATCAAAGGGTACACCACCCATAGATGTGACAGAGAAGACTGTCTAAATGGTGGTGTCCTGATGTACATCCCTGAAAACATTCAAAGTGAACTGCTCATGGCATACTCAAATGGGGCTTGTGAACTCCTAATCATCATACTCAGTATAAATAAAGAAGACATAATACTAGTGAATATCTATAGCCCCCCCAGATAGCTCCCATCTACAGCTCACTGAAGTTCTGGAAAAAATCAGGCAATGCTCAGCTATTGTAGACTCAACAAGAGACTTAATCATTATAGGAGACTTTAATCTCCCAAACTGCACCTGGAACCAATATGGTGGTATGAAATCTTGGACAAAAATGTCCAAATCAAAACACCTGAATGAGTTTATGGAAAAACTACTACTAGTACAACATGTTCACTGCTCAACTAGAAAAAATAATATCCTAGATTTAGTGCCGACAAATAATGCAACTACAATTGACCACATTGTTATAACACCAACTATACACTCCAACCACAATGTCATGCACATATTCACAAACTTCTCTCTCCACAAATGTAAGCAAGACCCATGCCAAATGGACTTGCCATACTCTGACCTAAACCTGCACAAGTCAGACTGGATATCAATAAATAACTGCCTGGGAGAAATAAACTGGGAAGATGAATTAGAAAACCTAGAACCAGAAGAATGCTGGAGTAGAATACAATACCTGCTATCATCAGCATTATACAAGCACACACCAAAGAGAAACGATAGTGCAAAGAAGCACCTGACAAAAGAACACAGATCCAGAAGGACACTTATGAGAAAGAGAACAAAGCTATCTAAATAACTGACAAAGCAATTAAGTGATACAAGACATAGTAACATTCAGAATCAGATACTGATGTTAGAACTTAAAATAAAGGAGTCAACCATAAGAGAATATTGATAATGAACACAAAGCTATTGGCACTATAAAGGAAAGTAGCAAATTCTTCTTTAGCTATGCTAAACGCAAAGCAGTTATCAAAACGAGCATTGGCCCATTGCTTGCTAAAGATGGACTAACTCTCACATCTAATCCACAGGAAATGGCAAACATCCTACAATCTCAATATCCTTTAAGCTGGAGTACCCCTGTAGTAGCAAAGAAAATAAAAACTACAGCATTTTTTGATAGAGAAGAAAATGACCAAGACAGACCATTATTGGAAGATATACAAATAACCACTAGAGATATACAACAGGCAATAACAGAGCTACCAGGGAGTTCAGCCCCTGGTCCAGATGGAATTGGAGCCAAGATTCTTAAGGAATGCAAACATACTTTATCTCTGCCTTTGAAAATCCTGTGGAGATCCTCACTAGACACCAGGAGAATACCACCAATCATGAAACAAGCAAATATTACCCCAATCTACAAAGGAGGCAAAAGAAAGGAAGCCAAGAACTATAGACTCATATCCTTGACTTCCCATATTATCAAAATATTTGAGAAAGTCCTGAAAAGGCACATTGTCAGTTTTATAGAAAATGAACATCTCTTAGAAGACTTTCAACATGGCTTCAGACAAGAGAGATCCTGCCTTACTGAACTTATAGACCATTGCAATACAATCCTACAATATTCAGGAGAAAACCACAATGTTGATGTCATCTATCTAGACTTTGCAAAAGCTTTTGACAAGGTTGACCATGGTATATTATTCCATAAACTAAAAGAACTTGGTATTTGTGGAAAAATAGGAAAATGGATCCATGCCTTTCTCTCTGACAGAAAACAAATAACAATTGTAAATGGAGCAAGATCTACCGGTATAGAAAAAGAAGTGATTAGTGGAGTGCCGCAAGGTACAGTACTGGGACCAATTCTATTCATTATAATGCTAAACAATATAAATGGTAACCTAGGAAGCTCTCTCCTGTCATTCACAGATGATACCAGAATACTAAGACCAATTACAGAAAAAGAAGACTGTGTAGAGCTACAAAAAGATCTACAAACTATATATGCATGGGCAGATACAAACAATATGGCCTTCAATGAAGACAAATTTGAACTAATTAAGTATGGACCAAATAAATACCTGAAAGAACAATTCAACTACACTGGACCCACAGGAAAAGATATTGTACAAACTGATCATGTAAGGGATCTAGGGATTATATTATCTGAAGATGCAACATTCAACAGGCACATTGACAAAGTAACCTCATCATGCAAACAACTAATAGGATATATACTGAGGACATTCAGAACTAGGGACAGTATGACCATGCTTACCCTATGGAAATCACTTGTTCTTCCACGCATTGACTACTGCTCTCAATTATAGTTTTCCCACAAACAGAATGAATTGCAAAAAATTGAGGGCCTACAAAGAACCTTGGTCATTATATGCAGAAAATGACATGGCCTGAAGTTGAATTCAAAAATATATTTTTCTAGTATATTTTGGTGTGTTCTGTTCAAATATAACCTTCATTTCTTGTGCAAATGAACAGAAATATGTGTTTCGGCCATGCAATGACAACTGTATTTCTGTTCATTTGCACAAGAAATGAAGGTCATATTCGAACAAAACACCAAAATACACTTGAAAAATGTATTTTTTACTACATTTTATACAATAAAGCATAAACCTAACATGTTCATGTTACAAGATCTCGTAAATGACACATTACCACATGAAACATTCAAAATACCAAAATTAACCAGAAAAGTTTGCTCTTGTCATTTTCGTTTAAACTAATGAAAATATCACGACTTACCCTAACCAATCATCAATGGCCTACAGTTGACCTAACCGGCATTCAATTAACCTAACTGGGCATTCAATTAACCTAACCGGGCATTCAATTAACCTAACCAGGCATTCAATTAACCTAACCAGGCATTCAATTAACCTAACCAGGCATTCAATTAACCTAACAGGTTAATATTGGTTATTTCACCTAAATATCTTCTAATCTTTTCGTATTAGGCACTCACTGTCACATTTCAGGCAAGTTAAGGATGAGAATAATGCCATAATTGATAAAAACATCCAATGCTTTGTCTTCATCTAGGGCACATGACAAATCAAGTTCTCAAAGTCGAAACCACATGAATGGCACATCATAATTCTATCACAACACCATGAAACTGAATCCAATTAGAAAAAAAAAAATAGCCAGAACAGAAAAACAAACTAATTAAGTCGCAGAGTAGTGAAAAAAATAGCCCAAGATTATACTCATCGGACCAAAAATGAGTGTATATACTATATATCTATCTATCTACAGTGTGTCCGTAAAGTCATGGTGGGATTTTAAATAGCTATATTATTGCAATGAAACATGATAATAAGATGAAACAATGCCAAATTTAAGAACAACTCTCAAAATTGTATCTTGTAGTTAGTCTAGGCTAAGCTTAACCTTTATCTCGTAGTTAGTCTCTAGGCTGTCCACATGCCTATGTTGAACATGAGCGTAATAGCCCGAAAGTTAATTGGCAATAATGTCATCTTTCAGCAAGATGGTGCTCCTCTGCACTATGCCAACGTTGTTCGAGAATTCCTTAATGAAAAATTTCCACAGAGATGGATAGGAAGAGGAGGATGGAAGCCATGGCCTCCGAGCTCTCCGAACCTGACACCTTTGGACTTTTATTTGTGGGGTTACGTCAAGCAAAGCGTGTACAGTGTACCCATTAGGGATATTCATCACTTGCATGAGCGAATCACGGAAGCTATCGCATCCATCACTCCTGATGTTCTTGGGCGTGTGTGGCTGGAATTGAATCACCGCCTAGATGTCTGCAGGGCTACCAGAGGAGCCCATATCAAACTACATTAAATAAAGTTATTCTTCAATTTGCCTTTTTTTCATCTCATTATCACGTTTCGTTGCAATAATATAGCTATTTAAAATCCCACCATGACTTTACGGACACACTGTAGCTATCTATCTACATCTACTCTCTCTCTCTCTCTCTCTCTCTCTCTCTCTCTCTCTCTCTCTCTCTCTCTCTCTCTCTCTCTCTCTCTCTCTCTCTCTCTCTCTTAGGCATATGGGCTACAATCGACGGTTATGCGCCCTGAACTTGTTTTCGCTTGAAACTCGGAGGCTGCGCGGTCAACTGATCGAGGTTTTCAAGCTCTTACGAGGGTTCAACGATGTCGATTTTAGAAGTATGTTTAGTTTAAATGATAACCCAACTCGCAACAATGGTTGGAAGTTGGATTTGAAACGGTTTAGGACTAGTGTGTGTGGGAATTACGTTACGTATAAGATCTGTGACACATGGAACAGGTTACCTTCGGAAGTTGTGAACAGTTCCTCTGTGGATCAGTTCAAGAAAAGGTTAGACGAAATCTTGCACACTATTTGAGTGTGTAAAGACATTTAGGACCTCAGTCTGCGGAAATTTCTTT
>JAJOZX010002270.1:77500-392500 GCA_023014485.1 Bathynomus jamesi | reverse complement strand
ACTGGCAATAATAGTTATAATAGTGAAAGGGGAAGACCTACTTAGAGGATTCATGTGCTAGCCTAATACAATTTTTGCATGCTCGATGCTCTCATCAATTTCTTTTTGTGGAAAAATGTATTGAATTCTGCTGCCTCCTCTTAGGGTAGGACAACTCATTACAGTTAATATATGATGTCCTGGCACTGCACATGAATCCTTGTTTGATGGATAATAATATGCACTTGATCCTGATGACCCAGAGGGATGTAGAAAGTTCACAGTGAAATCATCAAACTCTTCACAATATTCCTCCACAATTCCATACCAAACTTGCATGTCATAAATGCAGCCAACATACTCTCCTAGTTTGACACATTTTAGGTTACCAAGCATTGCAGGTTCATTAGTAAAATGACTTTTCCTTATTCTTTTCTTTTCTCCAATGCCACTTGAAATGGGATACACCATCAGTTCTTCCTTGTTTAGGGGAACAAATCTATGATATTTCTGAGTTCCAGGAATAGCCCTACTATCCTTGAATCGATGTTCCAACCGTTCTTCTGCATCTTTCAAATCAGCTGTAGTTACAAAGAAAAAATTTATCTTCTTGCTCAAGTTTTCTTCACAAAACTGAAACATGTGTTCTGGTGTAAGAATTTGCCTCTCTGTAGTTCTCTGCAAACTGGCACGAGCAGTAGCTCTTTTCACTGTTCCTCCAATCCCATCACATGCATTTTTGCCATGGGATGTAGCAAAGAAGTGCCATTCACAAGACAGACCAAAATCCTCTTCATGGTAACAGAGATTTGTGAAGTTGTATCTGTTCTTATATTGGCCAGCACATCCATCTGAGAAATAGTGCACCTTCTTCAATTGTGGGCATCTGAATTTAACATATGTCATAAGCTTCAATATGAATGAGTAAACCATTATAGTGTTGTGTTTTAGTGATGCAGATAAAAACAGACACTAAAATGGCTAAGTTCCTGGTCTGCAGATGATCTATAATAGATGACAAAAGGGTGAACTGTACACTGTGAATTGTCCCAGTGAAACCCTTGGGCAGCATCCTGGACAATGAAAGAATAATTCTCAGAGAAATCACCTACTATAACTACCTCGCTCTGAGGTCGTAGTGTTTCTTTCAACTGCTTGAAGTACTGTGATTGTTGCTGAGCAACAAAGTGATGACGAACCATGCAGGATATTTTCATGCTTAGGGATGATAAGTATTCATGAAGTGGCTCCACCTTATCAACCATTGTACAACGGTCAACAGTCACCCATTGCTTGTAAGATATTTCATTTGGAGCTGATTTCACACTGTCAAGTAACTCAAGAAAATCCAGGACACCCTCTTCTCTTGGGCAATCATTGCAAAGTTGCATCATGCAAGTCTCTCTTTCTGTACTGCAGACACTGTAATCCATAAGATCCTTGTATGAAAGACCTCTTTCTCCCAATGCAGCCAGCTGCATTTTTGGATTTTGATGGTATGTGCAGACACAGACAGAATGAGTCCCACCACTACCGGCAAGCACACAATATGATGGCCGTAATTTTGCAAATGTGGAAAATCCTATTTTGGGATTCTTTTCATCATTTTTATATAGTTCAAACATCTCTCTTAAATTCCGAGGACCAATCGTTTTTGCACCTTCATTGCACCTTCAGCACTGATAACTTTCACGCAATCCTTTTGGCCAGGACACATACGACTAACCTCTTCTGACTCATAGAATCTTCCAACTATATCTTTGTGTTCTTCAGATATCACTTTTCCTTTGCTCATTAGTGGAATCTTCGGAAGGATTCCATGTTCTGATTTAAGTGAACGGCTTCTTTTCACCATGTATGTTGTAGTTTGAAAGAAACTAGCTGTTTTTTCAATTGTGTATGGTGAGAGTGTCAATATTTGTAGTTTGTGATGGTGACATTTGCTCTCCAGGAATGACTGTTTCAATTCATTCATTAATTTGTCTAGATGTTTTTCAGATTTAGTTTCAGGTTTTGAAGTATCACTTACCTCCTCGGTAATTTGAACACCATAACTGAGTTCTAGCCTCTCCTTCAGGTGTTTCTGAGCAGATGATAGCTTACCACGAGCCTTGCGCTTTTTCTGGCTTAATGACAGCCCTTCTGAAAAGAACAGAAAAAAAGGTTTCACACACCTGAATATTAGTAATTAAATATTAATTATAGTACCTTAAATGCTATATAATTGGCTATATAGTAGATCAAACAGACCTTGTAGTAAAGTATAAGTTATTATATTAATTTATTACTTACTTTTTTTAACTGGTGTTTGGTCCAGAAATGCTAGAACTGGTTCAACTGAAGTTGAAGGATTTGACTTTATCAAGCAATCACTGTCATTGTCCAGATCTTGAATTGAAGAGATGTTACTCAAGCCACTGATAGTAGATGATTCATTTGAATCCTGCTCAGACTCGTTGTTTTCAGTGGTACTAAGTATAGTGGGGTTTTTCATTATCAGTGTCCAGCAGTTCACACACAACAATGAGTCTTTTTTCACTCTTCCAGCACATTTTTCAACAAGTACATCAGTCACTTTTCTAAGATTGATTGTTATGCGTTTCTTGTGTTTTTGAATAGGGTCCTGGCAGTATTTCAAGTGCCGAACCATTGTATTTTGATCTGTAAAGATATAGGATTTACAATTAGGTTATATATATTTTTTAGAAAATATATAGCTATACACACTTAATATTTTAGGCCTTGATAGTCTTCCCCTTTCACTATTATAACTATTATTGCCAGTGTAGATTAGCAGTGAAATACAATTTTTATTAAATTCTTGGAGCTTGAGGTCAAATTGATAGCTAAGATATAAAAATTCCTTGAAATGACAAGCAATTTATAAATATGGTGTTCACTTATAAGTTAGTTACATGAAAAGTACCAACATAAACAAACTTTTTATGATTGTTTCTATTAGTCAAGAACTCTGACTTTTTTTTATATATAAAAAAAATTTTAATTTCTATAGGTCAAATTATGAGCTTAAGTGTGAAAAAATAGGTAGAATTGACGCACAACTTATGAATATGGTGTTCACTTATATGTTAGTTACATGAAAAATACTAACATAAACAAACTTTTTTTTGCTGATTCTAATAGCCAATGCCTATGCCTTCATTTTTTACATTTAAAAAAAAAATTCTCATTTGATACCCCAGAGGTCAAATCGTGACCTCAAATTTTGGTTACAGTGTAACTTTTTTATTTTTCAACCTAGAGTTCTAAAACTTGCATATTTGGATTCCTTGTCGTTTTATGATTCTAAATATATATACTTTTATATAATTATGACAATTATTACCCAAGTTATGGCTCGCCAAATGTTAGTAACCTCGCGAGTGACCTCAAATTGCCCGAGGTCATATCGACCTTATAATTTCAGAAATGGATTCAGGGCTCACAAACTCCCTATAAACCAAATTTCAGCAAAATATGAGAGATGAGGGTGTTAATTTCAATTTTTTTTGGTTGATCTGACAGAGAATGACCCAACTACAAGATACAACTTTGAGAGTTGTTCTTAAATTTGGCATTGTTTCATCTCATTATCATGTTTCGTTGCAATAATATAGCTATTTAAAATCCCACCATGACTTTACAGACACACTGTATATATATATATATATCTATATATCTATATATCTATATATCTATCTATATCTATATATATATATATCTATATCTATATCTATCTATAATATATATATATATATATATATATATATATATATATATATATGTGTGTCCCAATTTTTTTTGTTCCTGAAGTTTGTCATGCACACCCCCCTAATTTCTTCCACTCATGAAACATGCCAGCAAGATGAATTTCATTCGTGTTCTTTAATTTTAAGGGTCCCCTCAAACCATGTGTTACTATTGCTGAATGGCTACTCTCTACCTTATACTAATTGTAGCATATTTCTTTTCAGGTTATGGATACAAGAAAGCAGGAGAGTGTGTGGTTGGTGGGGGTGTTGCGAAATGAACCCCTGGAAACGCTGTGTCAACTCCCGACAGTGGGAGATGTTCTTCGACGTCTGTTGTTCTTCACTCGGAAGAAAAAAACATCCACGGCGGAAGCTGCCAATGTGGTAGCTGATGAGGTTATGGCAGTGTGGGCTCGGGCATCTATTCCGACCTCCCACAAGCCCAAGTGCGTCGAGAGGATCAAGGCCCTCTCCACGGACTAAGAAGGTTGCCAGAAACGAAACCGTGGGGGAGAGAAGCAACTGGAGCGGGAAAAGGGATTCCAAGCCAACCTGAATACACTGTTCGAAACAGCTCATGCCAACGCCATGAAACTCATCAAAGTCCCCGAAGATCAAGACTTTCTGAATGACCAGCGAACCATGCGGAAGATGTACATCGGAGGAGAGGACCTGGAGTTTGCTCGCAGGGCAGCGGAGCGGGAGAAACGCCGAGCAGCTGAAGAGAAGAGGAAGAAGAAAAGCCGCGAAGAGATGGACTCACTGCAAGCAAAAGGAACGGTGAAAAGTGGGTCGTCTTCTTCTTCGGAGTCCATGGCCGAAGCATCCAATGATGATGTCCAATATTCCTCTCCTGGTCCTTCAGTTCCTCGATCCGCTCCCAAGGATGGCCAAGTGTCGGCAAGGAGGATCATCCAATATCCCAATTTTGCTGCAGCCCTGGATCGAACTGGAACATCAGTACACCAAGCGATGCACATTGTGGCTCCAGCACTCGCTTCCGCGGGAGTTGAGTTATCCTCGGTCACCTTGTCCAAATCAAGTCTTCACCATTCATGGCAGAAGTCCAGGAAGAACTTGGCAGCCGGAATCAAGACCGAGTTCAATCCTGATACGCCGCTTGTCGTCCACTTTGATGGCAAACTCCTACCTGATTCGGATGGAGGGAAATCGGATCGCATACCAGTGCTGGTCAGCGGGAAGAATCTTGAGAAGTTGTTGGCGATCCCAAAAATCCCTGACAGCACGGGACAGCAGATGGCTGGAGCTGTTCTGAAGGTGCTGGATGATTGGCCGCAAGTTCAACCATGGATTGCTGGTCTCTGCTTCGACACAACAGCGGCGAATACCGGTATTCACAGCGGCGCTTGTACAATTATCCAGGACCAAATGGACCGCCGCATTCTTTTCCTGGCTTGCAGACACCACATGATGGAATTGGTAATCACCTCAGTCTTTGACCTGTTCTTCAGGTCTTCTGGCCCCAAAATTGCGCTGTTTGCTCGCTTCAAATCCCGATGGGAGTTCATCGACCAGAAGCAGGCTTCTCCGTTCAACGGCGATGGCCCAAGCGACATCCTTTCGGAATGGGTGGCGTTGAAAAAGGGAGATTGTCCACTTCATTGAAGACCAGCTTGTAGTTGGCCACCCAAGAGACGATTACCGGGAGTTCCTGATCCTCGCTCTGGTCTTCCTCGATGGTCATGGCAAACGAGATCTCCGGTACAATCGTCCTGGAGCATACCACCGGGCCAGGTGGATGGCCAAAGGCATTTACTGTCTTAAGATGTTCATCTTCCGAAGCCAATTCCACCTGACCGCTCACGAGGTCCGGTCACTACGCAGGATAAACGTCTTTGCCGTCACCATCTACCTCCAGAGGTGGTTCGAGGCTCCATTGACGGCGGATGCGCCCGTCAATGACCTGGAGCTGTTGGAGGACCTAGAGCGGTACAAGGCGGTGGATCATGATGTAGGTACCACCACATTGACAAAATTCCGGGGCCACCTCTGGTACCTAAGCAAAGATTTAGCCGGACTCACTATGTTCTCCTCCAAAACCACTGATGCAGAGAAGATGGCCATGCTCCAAAACCTGCACAAGAAGACCGAAAACCCAAAAGATCTGCGTCGGCTGGAGGGAAAGAGTGTCTTGACCGTGAGACGGTCAGATTTGAGCACCATGGTCACGAAAAGGACTCAAAACCTTTTTCATTGCCTGAAGCTGCTGGTTCCAAAAACCCCCAAAGATCTCAAAGGATGTGCACCATCGTTGAAGTCTGTGAATGACGCGGCAGAATGGGCGGTGAAACTGGCGGAAGATTTCAACGAGGGCCTGACAAAAAACGAGAAGGAACAGCAGCTCGTGTACCAAGTCGTCGAATACCACCGCCAGCAGTTCCCCTCAGCAGACAAAAAGATCCTCTGTCCCCCGAAATGAAATGTGCCATTAGGAAGAATCTCCATTTCCTTTAATTTAGTCATTAGAAAGAATTTACATTTCATTCTTCCATTCTAGAATGATTAATGCTGAGCATTTACGTTTGTTCATATAGGGTCGAATAAACAAGGTCAATGAGGGGACCCTTCCCCTCCTAATAGGCCAATGAAATTTCGCCCATTTTTTCCTTTCTTCAAGTGTAATTAATTAAAGGGGTGTGCGATTTGATTCTTGCAAATTTTTATTTTCACATGTGAGGCTGGGACACCCTAATATATATATATATATATATATATATATCCCGCAAGGGGGTTCTAAGCTTGTGCTCTCGAGTGCTCATTGTGCGTGCTTGTTCCTGGAAGTTTCACATGCGCCCTCCCGGCCCTAGCACCCAAGGATGATGGGGCTCGACCCTGCAGTCCTTGGTCTTTTTTCCACTTCGACTGTCCCCTCCACCCTTTCTTTTTCCTCTGTCTTTCCTCTCACTTTTTCTTTGTTTTTCCACCGAGATATGCCCTTTTAAATAGAGGCGAATCGGTTCTTCCTGAACTTAAAAAAAATATATATATATATATCTATCTATCTATCTATCTATATATATATATACATACACAGGGGTTAGACAAAATAATATGAACACCCGCCGATTTCACCGGTTATCTTTACGGACTGCTCAGACACAAAGTAAACGGTCAAATGACTGGCAAACCTATTTAAACGCGTAACAGAGAATGTATACATCATGTTATAACCCTCACGTTGTTTTTACAGATCTGAGTGAATTATGAATTAGCAGTTATGAAAGACCTGTCAGACTTCCAAAGAGGGCAAATTGTCGGAGCGCGGATGGCTGGTGCATTGGTGACGAAAACCACTCAGATGTTCAATGTATCCAGAGGAACTGTCTCTATGGTCATGTCTGCATACCAAAACCATGGAAAGACAAGCACCGACAAATGCAATAGTGGACGCAAGAAGAAGCTGTGTGATTGAGACCGCCAGGTGCTAAAGCACATTGTGACAAAGAACCATAAGACCACAGCTCCAAAAGTGACTGCAGAGCTTAACCAGCATCTTGCAAGCCCGGTATCAACCAGAACTGTACATCGCGAGCTCCATGGAGCTGGATACCATGGGAGGGCTGCAATTGCCAAACCCTTCCTTTCGCACATCAACATTGAGCGACGCAGAAAATGGTGTAATGACCATAAGAATTGGTCAATGGACCGGTGGAAGAATGTAGTCTACTCCAACGAATCCTCTTTTACGCTATTTCCATGTTCCGGTCGAGTTTACGTCTGGAGGCAGCCTAAAGATGCTTATGACCCCGACAGCCTGACCCCAACCGTTAAGCATGGAGGCGGATCTGTGATGGTTTGGGCAGCAATATCGTGGAATACTCTTGGCCCAGCTGTAGTACTGCATGGTAGGGTTAACGCCCAGGTCTATCTGTCAATATCGGCTGACCAGGTCCATCCATGGTCCAAACGCTGTTTCCCAATGGTGGCGCCGTCTTCCAGGATGATAATGCACCAATCCACACCGCTGGGGTCGTTAAAAACTGGTTTGAAGAGCATGTTAGTGAAGTAGAATGCTTGGATTGGCCTCCACAATCCCCGGATCTTAACATTATCGAGCATCTGTGGTGTCAGTTGGAGCAGCAGGTCAGAAGCCGATTCCCACCACCGGCGTCTTTGGAGGAACTGGAGCAGGGTTTGCTCGAAGAATGTTCTCAGGATTCCTCTAGCCACTGTCCAAAAGCTGTATGAATCAATTCCCCGACGCATTGCAGCTGTTATTGCCGCTAAAGGAGGACCAACTCCATATTAAGAATAAAAACTGCCATTTATCAAGGTGTTCATATTATTTTGTCCAACCCCTGTATATCTATCTATCTATCTATCTATCTATCTATTATCTATCTATCTATCTATCCATAATATGCATTTGCACAAAAAAAAGTGACAAATTTGAATACAGTGACTAAAACTACCCCAAAAAAAGTTATTTTGATTTACAAGTCCAGCCCATGTCATTTAATACATATTGACCAGAACCTTTACCTCGTATATTAAACAACCTGATGGGCAACAGGTGAGTAAAAACAAATTAAACTACTGGGATAGGCTCAGAGACCTTGACCTTTATTCCATAGCAAGGAGGTTTGAGAGATACATCCTAATCTATACCTGGAAAATTCTAGAAGGGCTTTTAGTTGCCCCCAACACTGAACCAACTGTGCCCACCTTAACAAGAACTGGCAGAATGTGTCAAAAATATCACCTCCCACCAAACAGTCTGAGAAGGATTCAAACCCTTCAATATAATAGTATCTCTAGGCAGGGTTCTCACCTGTTTAACTCCTTGCCTCAGTACCTTAGAGATATAAGTGTAGTCCCAGTAGATACTTTTAAAAAACCTGCACATGTTTTTAGCCAACATACCTGACCAACCCACAGTGCCACGGTATTCCTCTGCCAGACCAGCCCCCACAAATTCAATAGGGGACCAAATCGTATGGCAGGAGCAAGAGAAGAGAGGGGTGGCAACCCCGTCATGGCCCCGCCTCAGGAGGCACTGAGCGGACTTCGTGGGAGCAGCGCACCCTTGAGGCAGAAGCACTTCAAGGTAAATTAACAGAGCTACCAAAGTAGCCTACATAACTTAAGCTAACAATATACACTATTTACAATCTACAAACTGTCTCATTCATGAAAGCATCCAGATTTTTCTTAAAACTAAGGAGATATTTACCACATCATATGGCAAGTCATTTCAAAAATCTACTACTCTATGACTAAAAAAAGTATTTTCAAAGATCCTGTATAGAAGTCTGTTTTCTAATTTTTTTTACTATGCCCTAGTTTTTTTCCATCAGGCTCTACTAAGAAAAAGTTACGTACATCTAAATCTAAAAACATTTTGAACATCTATATCATAGCTCCCCTCAAACAATGTCTCTCAAAACTAAACATACCTAGTTCCTTTAATCTTTCCCTGTATTCCAAGGGTTGCCAGATAAATTTCATAAAAAGTAGCCAATTTTGTCAGAAAGTAGCCCAATCTAGAAATTTATTTATAAAATGTCAACAAATACAGATAATGCGATTATGAATTTAATTTACTTACTTTTATATTTATAGGGTTTCTTTACTTTTTTAAATTAAAATTCCAAAGTGCTGAGTATTTCTTCATCCTCTTCACTATGTTCTTTTTCATATATGGTTGAAGTATAGTGCAGCATGGCTTCAGTAGGAGTAAAATTGAAGCAACAAATATTTTGTTCCTCTAGTGTCACTTTGAGTCTTAGAATTGAAGAAAGGAGATTCAGCCCCATCCAATTTCATAGTTTAGTTTTGGTTGATGTTACCCTTGAGAACACCCTTTCAACTGTGGCATTACTTATTGGTAAGCTATAGGCAGTTAATGCAAACTTTGACAACTCAACAACTCACCGATACACCTTGCAAATACAGACTGACAGTTGACTGAGTGAGTCAGACTGACTATAATTTCTGTGTCGCAAGATATGCGCATGCACAATTAACGCTGTTGCAAACATGTTTTAAACTCCAGATTACGGTACTTCTTGCAAGCAAATCAATGGTAAAAAAACTCTGAATGCTATAGTGCATCTGCATACTTGAACAATGGTTTATATATAATGACTTTTTGAACTCTACAATTCATAGATTGACAAACAAACAATAATTGATAAGGTCTGTATATTAAAAAATACACCAGCAAAAAATGGCCATTTAGGTGACACTGCTGGCTATATTACTTACTAGCTCAAAGCGATCTGTATAATACAAGTGTAATAAAATTACTAAAATAATTTTGCAATTTGTTAATCTTAAGAAGTAATATAAGAAATAGGTACAGAAAGCGATTATTATTCATTTTTTGACCGTGTCACACCCAGCTATAACAGCAATATATATTGAATAAGCAATCAAAACTGAATAAGAAAATATATATATTATCTTGTGCAAATTTGTATAAAATGTGTTTTTTTTATTAAAATATATTTCCTATTTTTGGTTGTTTTTTTTTCAATATATATATATTGACTATTTGGTGAATATTTCTTATTTTTGGCAATTCTGGCTACTTCTGCGTAATTCAATTTGTCCTGTTTTACAAATAAATAATTTTTAGCAATTGTTTGTCTGTTGCACTCTGTTCAGTTTAGTTTTTTTGTGACGAAGTATCACATATCAGTTATGCATATTTGATTTTGAAGACGTGATCCGCCATATTGCCCTCGATGAAGACAAGAGTTTAGACCTTTTTTCAATCACAGAATAATTAAGACATCCGTGACCTGCCCTAAATGCAATAGTGCTTGTATTTTAAGAAAAGACCAGAAGGTCTTTAGGTGCCGTAAAAAAATCCTAAAAATAAACATGTCATTTCAGTTTAAGGGCAGGCAAAATTTAGCAGACTACCCATGCAAGGTTGGCACACGTTATTACATTATCATTTGTATAATTTAGGTCTCAGGGATACAGGGGTGGAGCCCCCGTAAAGATCACGCATCATAAATTGATCGGTCTTAATATTTTGTGGACAATTCAGTATGTGACACCAGTTAGGTCAACTGTACACCCTTCATGATTGGTTAGGTTAAGTCATATTATTTTTGTTTAAATTCGTTAGTTTAAACAAAAATGACGAGTACAAACTTTTCTGGTTAATTTTGAGGTGTTTTGTACAAAACTGCCATCCATTTCCTGTGCAAATGCGTAGTTTTCAAGATGACGATATCTCGAAAACTACGCATTTGCACAGGAGGTTAATATTCGTTTTTTGACCCAGTCACACCCAGCTATAACAGCAATATATATTGAATAACCAATCAAAGCTGAATAAGAAAATATATATATTATCTTGTGCAAATTTGTATAAAATGTACTTTTTTAAAAAATATATTTTCTACTTTCTAATATGTATGTATATAAATTTCGGTTAGTTTGTTTATTTGGGCTACCTTTTTTGGACTTTTTTGGAATTTTTCTTGGCTTTTTTTGGCTACTTTTTCTTGCTTTGGCTACTTCTTTCTGTTTCTGGTTAGTATGGTAATTTTCGTTCTACTGGTATGACGTGTCAATCTTGTGAACTTGATTTCGAAGACCTAATCCACCTTGTTGGCCTCGATGAAGATAAAAGTTGATTTTTTTTCCAATCACGGCATAATTCCGACATCCGTGATTTGCCCTAAATGTAATACTGCCTGCATTTTAAGACAAGACTCAAAGGTGTTTAGGTGCCGTAAAAAAAATGGAAGGATGTGAAATCGTGGGTTTTACGTGCTGGGAATAGACGTCCTCATTACCGGAAATATTTCGCACGATACTTGTTCCTGGCAGAACATCCTGATGATTCTACAGTTCTGCATCACTTCCTTACTGCAATTGCAGAACTATATCCTCCAAAATAAGGTGACTGGTTAGGCTAAGTTAGGTTAGGTTGTGTTTAGCATGAATGCAAGCTTTTCTGGTTGATTTTGAGGTGTTTTGCATGAATCTGCCATCCATTTCCTGTGCAAATGCGTAGTTTTCAAGATGATGATATCTCAAAAACTACGCATTTGCACAGGAAACAGATGGCAGATTCGTGCAGAGCACCTCCAAATTGACCAGAAACGTTTGCTCTCATTATAAAGAGAGACTAGGTCAAAAAACGAATAATTACCGCACAGGAAATGGATGGCAGATTCGTGCAGAAAAGTTTGCGGTAATTTTTTACTATCAGTCCGGTCTCTGGAAACTGAAAATAAAGTTTACCATAAGACTCTTTATATTTTTCTAAACAACTTTTATTAAGTACAATATGAAGGCAAATGCCGATTAAAGCTATAAAATTAATGTTAAGAAATTATTTTTTTGAGTGATAAAATCGCGGATCATGTTTTGTGAGTGATAAAATGACTGATCCCACAAAGGTTAGGAAGGTACCGCTAACAAAATTGGGTGGTTTGACCTGAACTCATAACATTTTAGTGTCACGGTGGCGTCGGTTTGCGATGGTTGTAATTATTCAGTTTAACTTCATGCAAATTTTTTGATGATGAAGAGGCTGAATTTAATTTTTATGTAGAACACAGTGTATTGCTAAAAGAATTTATATGCCCTAAGAAAAACAAGGAAGGTATTGTTTGTGGTAATAAGTATACAGGTAAGAGTAGTACCTAAAATTAGGTTAGGTTAGGTAGGTTGTTAGGTAGGTTAGGTTAGGTAGGTAGGTAGGTTGGTTAGGTTAGGTAGGTTGTTAGGTAGGTTAGGTTAGGTAGGTAGGTAGGTTGGTTAGGTTAGGTAGGTGTTAGGTAGGTTAGGTTAGGTAGGTAGGTAGGTTGGTTAGGTTAGGTAGGTTGTTAGGTAGGTTAGGTAGGTAGGTAGGTTGGTTAGGTTAGGTAGGTTGTTAGGTAGGTTAGGTTAGGTAGGTAGGTAGGTTGGTTAGGTTAGGTAGGTTAGATAGGTTAGGTTAGGTAGGTTAGGTTAGGTAGGTTAGGTTAGGTAGGTTAGGTAGGTTAGGTTGGTTAGGTTAGATAGGTTAGGTTAGATAGGTTAGGTTGGTTAGATAGGTTAGGTTAGATAGGTTAGGTTAGATAGGTTAGGTTAGGTAGGTTAGATAGGTTAGGTTAGGTAGGTTAGATAGGTTAGGTTAGGTAGGTTAGGTTAGGTAGGTTAGATAGGTTAGGTTAGGTAGGTTAGATAGGTTAGGTAGGTTAGATAGGTTAGGTAGGTTAGATAGGTTAGGTTAGGTTAGGTAGGTTAGATAGGTTAGGTTAGGTAGGTTAGGTAGGTTAGATAGGTTAGGTTAGGTAGGTTAGATAGGTTAGGTAGGTTAGATAGGTTAGGTAGGTTAGATAGGTTAGGTAGGTAGGTAGGTTAGATAGGTTAGGTAAGGTTAGGTAGGTAGGTAGGTAAGGTTAGGTAGGTAGGTAGGTTAGGTTAGGTAGGTAGGTAGGTAGGTAGGTTAGGTAGGTAGGTAGGTTAGATAGGTTAGGTAAGGTTAGGTAGGTAGGTAGGTAGGTTAGATAGGTTAGGTAGGTTAGATAGGTTAGGTAGGTAGGTAGGTTAGATAGGTTAGGTAAGGTTAGGTAGGTAGGTAGGTTAGGTTAGGTAGGTAGGTAGGTAGGTAGGTTAGGTAGGTAGGTAGGTTAGATAGGTTAGGTAAGGTTAGGTAGGTAGGTAGGTTAGGTAGGTAGGTAGGTTAGATAGGTTAGGTAAGGTTAGGTAGGTAGGTTAGATAGGTTAGGTAAGGTTAGGTAGGTAGGTTAGATAGGTTAGGTAGGTAGGTTAGGTAGGTAGGTAGGTTAGATAGGTTAGGTAGGTAGGTAGGTTAGATAGGTTAGGTAAGGTTAGGTAGGTAGGTAGGTAGGTTAGATAGGTTAGGTAGGTAGGTAGGTTAGGTAGGTTAGATAAGGTTAGGTAGGTTGTTAGGTTAGGTAGGTAGGTAGGTTAGGTTAGGTAGGTTAGGTAGGTAGGTAGGTTAGGTTAGGTAGGTTAGATAGGTTAGGTAAGGTTAGGTAGGTTGTTAGGTTAGGTTAGGTAGGTAGGTAGGTTAGGTTAGGTAGGTTAGATAGGTTAGGTTAGGTTAGGTAGGTTAGATAGGTTAGGTTAGGTTAGGTAGGTTAGATAGGTTAGGTTAGGTAGGTTAGGTAGGTAGGTAGGTTAGGTTAGGTAGGTTAGATAGGTTAGGTTAGGTAGGTTAGGTAGGTTAGGTTGGTTAGGTTAGGTTAGGTAGGTAGGTTAGGTTAGGTAGGTTAGATAGGTTAGGTTAGGTTAGGTTAGGTAGGTTAGGTTAGGTAGGTTAGGTTAGGTAGGTTAGATAGGTTAGGTTAGGTAGGTAGGTAGGTTAGGTTAGATAGGTTAGGTTAGGTAGGTTAGATAGGTTAGGTTAGGTAGGTAAGGTTAGGTAGGTAGGTAGGTTAGGTAGGTTAGATAGGTTAGGTTAGGTAGGTTAGGTTAGGTAGGTAGGTAGGTTAGGTTAGGTAGGTAGGTAGGTTAGGTTAGGTTAGGTAGGTTAGATAGGTTAGGTTAGGTTAGGTTAGGTAGGTAGGTTAGGTTAGGTAGGTAGGTAGGTTAGGTTAGGTAGGTAGGTAGGTTAGGTTAGGTAGGTTAGATAGGTTAGGTTAGGTAGGTAGGTAGGTAGGTAGGTTAGGTTAGTATAGTTTTACGGTATATATAATATATACAGTGAATATATAGTGTTCGTTTTACTACATATATATAAATGTATATATATACCTTTTAGGTCACTCATGTTGGCTGTTTCTACAATTTCCATAATTTATATATCAATGGATTCGTTTTTACATCGTGAATGCGCCCTTAGATAGTCTCTACTGAAGGAATTACCCGCATTTTAGGGTATTTTTTCACACTTATACCCCAAAACAAACTTCCTGTCCTAACTTAGTTTTGGGCCAGTTCCCTCACTTGAGACTATCCAAATCGCATTCCTGGTGTAATAACGAATCCATTGATGTATAAATTATAGGTTTTGAAGAGACCGGAGTGATAGTAAAAAATTACCAAGTTTGCTCTCATTATAAAAAGAGTGGGTCAAAAAACGAATAATTACTCAGAAAGCATTTCCCTAAGTGAGATTTGTCTGAAAATATATTATTATCTCACAAATCAAAAACTTCCACCTGAAACATAGAAAAGTAGCAGATAATCATAATAAGTAGCCCAAATTACAAAAAAGTCGCCAATACCTTTCAGAAGTAGCCCAATCTGGCAACCCTATTTCCAATGTTTTTAGGTTAGGAAAAAGCTTGCTTGGCCTACATTGCACACCTTCAAGTATATCAACATCATGTCTAAGCTGAGGGGACCAAGTTTGAATGCAGTATTCTAAGTGAGGCCTAACATAAGAATTATATAATTTACAGACTACTTCCTTACTCTTGCAACTAACATTCCTCTTAATAATACCTAACATTTTATTTGCTTTATTTCTAGCCTCTAAACCTCTAATACTGAAATTTTGTATTTATACAACTTATTTGAATAGGTAGGTTCTATAGGTATAAAACACTTGAAATCTAAAGTTACCGATGATTGATGATTAAGAAAAATTTAGACACTTTCATAAGTGAAAGAGATAATTTGTAGATTGTACATAGTGTATATTCTTGCTTCAGTTATGTAGGCTACTATGGTAGTAGTAAATAGTTGTATATTAATTAGCTGACTTGATTTTGACATCTTGCAAGATTTTTTTATTATTAAAAAATGCAGCTCATGACTTGGATTACCTCGATAGACCGAGTAGCTTTATGTTTTCCAAATGAAATGTAATGTAATGCACCATTCTGGTTTCTGACGAAATTCTCTGCTTTCAGATTTCACGCCGCATTCAGCACACTCTCAGCGAGCCATACAACAAATCCCAAACATGTGGAAGATGAGAATAGAATAAGTTATCCGTTCTTGTAACTTTGGATATGTTTTAGTTAACCAACTAAAAATTTTTTTTTTTTCTCTCATTCTGTCCAAGACAAAACGCTTTGTGCATAAAGTTAAATTTAAAGTTCTATTCTCATATAATTTTTGTTTCGCGAAAATTTTAAAATATTTGAATTTGTGTAATTATTATATTCTACTTTAAACGCAAGATGAAAAAAATCGCAAGGGCGAAATGGTGCTCTGTGAAACAGTGAAGCCTTTATTCTAACGCCGCTTTCCGTCGTCGATTAGGAAGTTAAGCGTCTGGGTAGTAGTTGAATAGGAGACCGTTTTCTGTGTCTAGATTATGTGCTCAGATCCCACGCAAAGCCGTAGGTTCCCTCCGTCATATGACCTTAGATGTTGCGAAGAAGATTAAACTCACCATCATTACTTATTCTTCTTATTACTTAATCTATTAGCCTATGTGTCAGTAATATCGCTAATATATATAATTGCTTGATGCTGTGATAAGAAACATTTCATCTGAGTATGAATTTGTGTGAATGGATTCGTTTGACTTGTTATTAGGTAGATTCTATCCTATTCTATTCTATAATTATGAGTCGCCATTCGCTCCAACACACGGAAAAAAAATCTAAGTAAATATATTTCTTACGGATTTACTTTAAATACCCCCTCAATCCGGCTATAATTCTTTCCCTTCTTTTTTTGAGCTTTGATAAATAAACTTAGAAATTTAAATTTTCCTTATAATGACGGTTATTTTACTTTTTGCTTTTAAACTTTACCATAATAATAATGTTTTTGGTTGTTTAACTTCCTTCGTAACGGCAAATGTTATATGACAGAAGGGACCTACAGCTTTGCGTAAAATCCAAACCACGGGTCGCTGCATCATCTGAAAACAGGAAGGTCACCCATCCAAGTAATAAACACCCAATGTCGATTAACCTTGCTGAGCAACGAGAAGTGGTGTTGCGACATGGGCACGACGTAACCATGTTTGCTTAAGCATTGTGATTCTCGGACTCCTAAGTCTTGAAATATACATTTTAAGAATGTAAAATAATTAAATTGGTAGCATATCTAGTAACTGTAAGTAGACTCATATTCCTGGTTGGTGTTCCAAAGTTGTTCTTCCGGCTCGCATAGTCGCATAGATGAGTCAGATCTATACACATTCTGTCGACATCTTATTATCCTAACTTAACCGAGCCTAATTTAATCTAACGCCAGAACACGTAGATATAATTTGCTACTGACGAAATGTCGTACGGCCAGGTAAGCCTCGTTCCCGATATCCTATTGTAAAAATGGTTTGGGACTTCTTCGATATATGCAGGTATGCTACACAGTAGGTTTTATTTGTTAATGCGTTTTAAATGAAATAACAGCATTTAATTGAAATGGAGAGAAAATAAAACAAAGTAGGAAAATAAAAGCTGCTGGGACTCGAACCTGCGTTGCCTGGTTTCGAAGTTAGCGCTTATACAGATCATACCATCCAGAACCCCAAAATGATTCGTTCAAGCGAGACCAGTATTTACAAATGGAGGATGGTTAAAAAGTGTAAATATCAGCCTCGCTTGAATGAACTTTTTTCGGGTTCTGGACGGCGTGATCAGTAGGACTCCGAAACCACGCGATGCAGGTTCGAGTCCCATTAGCTCCTAGTTTTCCCATTTTATTACCTTTTCCCTTTACAAGTTTACATCTTCCAGCAGATTCTGTCGTTTACCAAAAATTTTAATTCATTATAACATCTAGCTCTATAATTCTGTAAATTAACTACAAGTGGACTTTAAACACCCTTCACAAATTTATCATTGAACCTTTCAAAAATGAAGTTCTCCAGATGAACGATTACATTTAAAGATGGACGGAACTTCGCTCTCCAATTCTTGAATATCAAGTACTCATTTGCCATTTTCACGGTTGGTTGCCAATGGGACAAAGTTTAAATTTTGGTTCTTAAATTTGTACAAGATGCATGATTTCTAGCCATCACAGCTGCAGACCCCATGTTGGCAAATAGCGTATGGTACAGGGTTCACGGCGTCTTTTTGTCGTGGTTCACTTCTTAGGTTGTGTGACACTTGGAAATAGAACCTAATTGAGAAAAAGTTGGACACCGTTTTCATGGAAAAATTGGATTACATGTTAAAAAATTGGCTTACGCCCATGAAGAAATTCTAAAATTCTGTGGTTTTGTACTTTTTCATGGTAGACCGTGCATCGTACCTGCAATACAATTGTTTACCCGATAAATTCTCAAATAAATCAAATCTTAAAATATATAAGGAATACAAATATATTTCAAATGTATTAAAATTTATTCACATAAAAATCAAGACGGACACACTGAATTTATAACACAAAAAAGTTGGTCCGTTGCTTGAAGTAAATTTTTTGTTTGTTTTTTCTTTTCTATTTCTTCAAATTGCTCATTTTCTTCAAATGCTTTTCTCTTTAAAGGTTTATGTTTCCAGTCTTGGGAGGAATTATTTACAACGAATAAAACTCCTTCGTCATCCGTGGAATGGCCTCGAAATCTCTGCATTAACACCGATTCATCGATCCACAGTTTAACCTTAAAAGAAAAAAAAAATCAATATCCACGATATGACTGCAAAGATATTAAAATACACCTTAATATTATGCATTCCATGATTTGTTTTCATTGTAGCAATATACTTACTAATAATTAATTAATTAATACTACTAATAATAATGAATACAAAGCACTCATAATATTCATAAGATGTTCTGTGAATATTCTAAATAACGAGAAAGTGAATTTGAGGAATAAGGCCATAATAAGTAATGGATTTATTTGAAGCACAACCTTCAGGCCTATTCTGGTCTGTCTTCATCAGGTGCGAGTGAAAGCCTGATGGAGTGCAAGTCGAAAGCTCGTGTCTCTAATAAATCCATTACTTATTGTGGCTCTATTCCCCGAACACCAATAAATAGTTATACCTGCTGTTTCAAAAATCCACTGTTCATAACTTTAGTTTTTGAATTACTCGTTTCTCTTAGCCGCTCGCTGCAGACGAGAACTTCATTCAAGAGGGAAAAACACTTCGACAGGGAATCCACCGTTCCGTCAGAAATAACTTTAGGAACGACGCGTCCGAGACATATGAAGAATTCCGCAAATCCCGCTATGCCTTGAGTTCTCTCCTTCTCTTCTTTCCGCTTTTTAGATTTCGAATCATCTGCCTCAGTTATTTCTCCGTTGGATGTTTTCCTTTTCTTTGTTATTCTTAGGGAGGGTCCTACGTCATCATTCAAACTCTCTTCGACTTTCCTTTTCGCTCCAGATCCAAACGTAGATTCTACTGGCGTAGAAGTTTTGTTTAAGTTTATCTTTGTGGTTTTCCAAGTTCTCCAAAGAGAAATCAAAACAGCAACCACGGCGTCGATCCAGTGACCAGCATCTTCAGGCGGACAAAATGTAGTGGGTTCTAACGCAAGGGGAAGTTCCACCAGGAGACTTTGCTGAAGAACCAGACTTTCGGCGCCATCCGGCACTTCAACCATTGCTTTTAAAACGCTCAAAGCCAAGATCTGGAACAAGAAAATATTGTTCGTTTAGTTAATTTAATAGTAAGAAACAAGATGTTTCCATAACCATTCAAACTCAAAGGAATCTAAGTCCAGAGGTAGTTCTTTCTTACTCTGAGACGCGTGTTGATAGTTGGTGATGTAATAAGACCAAGAATCAGTTTTGGCACATACGACGACTGACACACTTTATAATCCAAATTATCTCTTATTCCAGAGACTAAAAGATGGAGGAAAAACGCTCGATGTTCCCTGCTGTGCTGAACGTCGTCAGAAAAGAACATAACATACAATTCAGGAACCTAATTGGAAAAAGTTACAATTGCGAGATTATCTTAAATAAAATTAATTATAAATGTAAAAGCATTCATTCTTGATCATTTTCATGCTGTTTTCATAATCAATAACTTTCAATCCCAGCTCGGATGAAAGAGGAAAAGGCATCAAAGTGGTAAATTACCAGCTACTGGGCCTCGAACCGGATCGCGTGGTTTCGGAGTCAGATCTCCTATCGATCACGCCATCGAAACGCTCCCCCTACCCAAAGAAAGATTCGTTCAAGGGAGGCCAATATTTACGTTGTTTGACCATGCTTCATTCAACATCCTCGCCGTTATAAAGCATATGAATTACCTTTTCCCTTTCCATCTTATAAAAGTGCGGTTATTACATTTAAAACGCATTATATTTCAACCCCTTACTTTAAATAGCGGCAATGATGGTTTGAGCCACAAGTAATTCATTACAGGTTTGTACATAACATCTTCAGGGCTAAAGAACAGCTGTGACGCTGTTACGAGGAAATGAACCATCAGAGATGGAAGCCTCGTCTTCTTGCTTTCCAATCCGTTGCCAAGGATACGAACAAGCCACATCCACTCATGCTTTAGATTACGATACCTGAAAAACATTGAAACAAAACCTTAAAATATGAAAAGGATTCCGAAATATCAGAAGCAATATTATTTATATTTAAAAGAAAAGTAATAATATAATCCAAAAAGTATAAAAAGTTCGATGCTCCCGCCTGCCTATGCACTTTAATGTAAAAACCTGATTCTTGCTCGCGACACAGTCTTGTGACGATACATGTGTATGAAGTTTCATCAATTTATGTTGTTCGGTTCAAAAGTTGTGTGGACCTCCATTTGACCTTTGACCTCTATCTATTTGTCTTTGTTTTGTCGTTATACAGTAGCAGTAGTAGTAGTAGTAGTAGTAAGGGGCTCACCGCCGTTTTAACTCCAGCGAGTCATGTCCGACTGAAATCCGGTTCAGATTATAAACTAGGAGAGAGTCCCAGGAGGAAGTGCATTAAAGGATCTAATCAGAATGTTGAAAGGTCAGTAAGGATCTCAAAGCTAGAGAAACCATGAGGATCAACAGGGTGGTGATACAGGCATCGAAATATTGAAAGCATTCTGCGAGGATATGATGAACAGTTAAAGAGATAAAATACTTGTCGTACACCAGTGTCGGAGGGCCCTGAAGGAGGTGTTCGTGAGTTAATCGGCACTAACCAATACGAAGGCGGCAGAGAATAACCGAGCAGCGGTTCAGTTGGTACGAAGATAACCACACAGAGGTTGGATCCTTAATTTGTCAGTTATTAGTAGTTTTAGCGAATCACTGGTTGTTTTACGCACCAAATAAGAGCACACGGATAGCTCCATATAAGTCAGAGACGAAGTTGTGCCGGTCCCGAAGGTTCCGAGTCAAAAGCCCTCTTAGCCTCAAGGTCCACCAACTCATTCCCCTTAATCCCTACGTATGGCGGGGACCAGCAGAAGTGAACCAACTTGTTTGGAGTGGGGAACGGTCAACCATAGGCGGATCCTCATAACAAAAGGATGATTCAGAGCTGAACTGCAGATGGGCAGACTGACACCTTTGGAGTCAGTGTGGAGGACAAAGAGGTAGACCGGCTGCAGACTAATTTTACTCAGTGCCAGCAGGATGGCACACAGCCTGCAGTACAGCTAGAAGCTGTGGAGATAGTGCGACTTCGATCACCTGAGCGAGGTGATCATACCATATCCCGCACCTCGATCCCATCGAGACATCATCTGTATAAAGAGTACTGCATGGGGATGAGCGGTGGGCTGATGCTCGTAGAACAACGACCGGAGGACAGACGATGGGGTGGTGGTTTTAGACTTGTCAAAGAGAGCGGAACACCACTGTGGTTTAGACAGCTGCCAGGGGGGGACGTTTCTAGATATCTTCAGTGGGGTTACACCCACCAGGAGCAGTTTAAATCTTAAGAGAAGTTCACACCGCTTACCAAACGGAAGGTTCCAGACACGAGTAAATGGAGGATGGGCATCATTCGAGCTATTGTCAACACAACTCTCAACCGGATAGTCGGTAATCCTGCGAAACGGATGCCAGGTTCGAAGTAGCAGAGTGTCACGAAGATACGAGGCGAGGTAACCCCGATTCTGCACATAAGCTCGATACCAGGTATGTATGAAAGACTCCCATACACTATGCAGGGCATAATGGTGTATAGGATCTAACATTCTAAGCCCGGTTGGGGATGCAGAAGAGTACACTTCAGCTCTGTACTCAAGAAACACTTAAAATGAGGGACTAGCAGAGGCGGAGGAGCATCCCGCAAAATAGCTCCCCAAGCAGTACGAAACAGCAAGCGACGATGAAAGTCGTTGAAAGCATTTATTACACAAATACTTTAAGTGGGAAATCAGAATCAGTCCCTCGTCAAAAATGGGTCGTCCCAAGTATCTATTTTCTGAAACAAAGCGGACTGAAGTATTCCCAAACCGAAAAGCGAGGAGGAGGAACAAGGCCTTGTCTGCGACTAAACGTCATAGCCACTGTCTTGTCTGTAGAGAAATGATAGGCATGCTCATTTGCCCACCAAATTCTATTTGTAACCTTGACCTCTGATGAAGGATCTGATTTCTTGCTCATGACACATCGTCTTCTGATCGCCGTTGTCTGGTTACACACCAGACTACTTATCAGTGGACAAAATTCCAGTGCATTACTTGCGAAGTTGGATCACAAGGAACTTATGTTATTAAACTAAAGTTTAAACAAATACAATTAAAAAATCTCAAATTTTCTCATTTTGGCTTGGAATATTCATGTTTTAATACATAAATATTGATATGAACAATTCGCTTTAACCCGAAGCTACCTTTATCAATGTTACTAACGAACTCGCCATCAATTATCTATTCACCTACCCCTCAACTTTGCATCAGTTTATCATCTATCAAGTATCAAGTAACTACGCACATCGACTATATACGAAGTAACTCAAAACTCTGCTATGAACCCTTCTTACCTGGACTCCTGGAAGAGCCAAACAACATTCTTAAGAAGTGTGGCCCCCACAGCCCAAACGTCGTCGCAGTGAGAAGAAAGAGCGGCCAAACCTATCGCTAAGACTCCTTTCCCTGCCAACTGCATCACGTCCAACTGAGGGTTATTCCTGGTAATGTGCATAAACACCAACAGCAGGAAGCGTTGATCATAAAGGGACGGATCGCTTCGGCCGAACGAATTTGGCTACAGTAATAATAGTAACACTGTAATTTATCTACCTATGGTTTCATTTATATATGTACAATAGATGTTAACAAGAAATATATAAAAAATGCATCTGTAAATAATTTCGTATACATATATACCATAGAACTGTCATTTGCATACAAATTTTATGCTTTATTGGCATAACGAGGTTATTTGACAAATAATAATAATAATAATAATAATCCACCGATTCACTTGTAATGATGCAGAAAATCAGTAGTGTTTGTTATAAGACAAAATGAAAAGTAACTCCCATTTCACAAAACTGGATGTTACAATACCTCCAATTCCAACTCCATATCGAAGTTGAGAGCCGTTTGTATCACTTTTTCATCATCAAGAAGGGGAAGTATTTGATAGTGTTTTGGTGTTCTGTACACGACATTCACTCCAGGACCTTTCTCTATGGCGAAATGAGTGATCGCAATACGCCCCCACAGGGTTGGGTCGTAAGTGGGCATGAATCCGTGCTGTTCGTACAGGTAGAGAATCTGTGGATTTAGGAATGTTGGAAAATTTTCCTCGTTATTCGCTGAACAGGCTCTTTCTCACGTTCATTTGTAATATGCAACAATTCCACTACCTTTAACCATATTTTTAAGAGCTTTGTCCTACAAAAACGCCAATAATAATAATAATAATAATAATAATAATTTGGGGAAATGAGATTCCTGGCTTAACCTCCTTCGTAACGGCAAAAGTCATGAGCCTTACGTGTCAAACAAAGAATGAACTCGAGATTTAATAACTTTGCAATGCGTGACACGATCTCGAAACTCAAAGAATTTGCTGAACAAAGTTCACTTCTTAAAATCAATGTAGGGTAAATTATGAATGAAATACGTAACGAAATGATTGGACCCGACACATACCTTTAGAATAGCCTGATCGCAAGTCGATTTCATCGCTCCGTAAGATCCTAACAGAATGGGAACATGCCTCTCTTCACAAACATTAGGAGCGTATTCAACTAATATAAGCTGCAATAAGACTACTTGTTCTGGAATAAGCATATTAAAACTTGCATAATTTATCAATTCCATGATTTTGTCTCTGTAATAACAGACACGGTGGTCAGATTACACAGGAGATCTACAACTTAATACGGAATCTGAACCACAGACCACTACATCATGAGTTCAAATGTTCACCCATCTAACTAGAACCCAGACCCAATGTTACTCAACTTTTTTTCTTTTTTTAAACATCTAAATTCCGAGACCTAAAACTTGGCTTATAATCTTTCCTTTAACGGCAGTTTTGAACCTCGCTTTTGTTATGATGTAAGGTCTACACAATCTACACAAATCTGCAGAAGAAAATCCTTAGTATGATTCAAAATCTTAAATAAAATTCAATTTAAATCCGAGTTACTGCCAATGGAAGCCAAATTTAGCCAATATAATTGGATACGTTTTCTATTTAGTCTAGAGTGCAGTGTAATCCCATTAAGCACAACAACGGACTCTAGTAGGTCCTGTATGAACTTAAATCGTACCTTTAATGCCTTCAAACTCTTCTTCTGGATTGAGCATGATTGGGATGAAATGAGAGTGGGATCGCAGCATTTGGTATAAAATGTTTGGTGGAAGCACTCCTTCCTCCTTTTTCTTTTTGGAGTAAATTATTTTACTGAAGCGGATGACACACTTCAAGAGTAGGGCTCCATTTTCAGGATCGACTAATCCTGATTTAAGGATCTGCAAAATGAAATGTTAAGATTATTATTTTCAGTACAACCGAACGGGAATGAAAACTCGATGATTTATTAATATTAAACTAATCTGCATTTAGTACTAGTTTATTGAACACCATAATTCTGGGTATATCATCATCTCATATTTACAGTATATGAAAATTAATATGTATAACAGCAATAGTAAGTGACAACGACCTCGGTACGAGAAGTTGGGCAGAAGTGATGCACAGATTCCAAAAAGAGGAGCGAAGTGACTCTAAATCATATGGGAAAACAGAAAAGTTAACTCAAATACCCAACCTATAATACTTCATTAATCCACAAAGTGACTCCACCAGATCTGGTAAACTTTTGCCAAACTTCTCAATTTGTATAGTAATCAATCGGGAAACCCATTTAGCCTCGAGCTATATTAAATTTCGGAGAACCTCCACAAACACCTATTCGAACATTCTCCTAACCTGTTTAACGAAGCTCAACCACAGTTTATTGCCATAAAACTCCCTTCTTACTGAGGACGTGTCAACTCTGGGCTCGAGGGACAAAATCAGGTTTCCGACTCTTCCCATGAATTTGAAGTTTTCGTTCTTTTTGTAAGCTTTGGCCACGCCATGAAAGAGAAGGGAGAGAAGTTGGATGTCGGGATGAGGAGAACCCTTTAAATCGATGTTACTTGTCCTTGAGAGGTGATGGAAGAAGGGAATGATCGACAGAAAGTGATGGGGTAATTTGCTTTTTGTAGGAATGATGTCTCTGAATAAGCTGTTGCAAACGTTACTTACTTCTGATAATTCTGAAACACATTTACATGGGTTATTTGTTAGGTTTATTATTATTATTGAGTGCCCAGTAGTTTAATAATTATGGTGGCAGACTTTGAGCGATGAGGGCGCTTACCCTGTCCTTGCTAAGGCTAAAGGTGATCCTTGGGGCACACTTACCCTATATCATGGAGAATTGAGCTTTCTTGCCTTTATTATTATTTTTATTATTGTATGATTTTAAAAATGGTACAGCTCACAACATAGAGCGTCTCATAGTTCAATCGGTTAGGGTGCCACCCGGCAGTACTGAGACTCCGCCAAGTCGTGCGTTCAAACCCCAGTGCTGCTTAGAGATGGGCAATTTTCTTTTCTGTATCTTATGTCACGACGAAACGGCGGGCCGGCCAATCCCCTTTAACTCTGGACCTTAACCCCATTTCATTTGGGGAATATGAGACATGAATGTTATTTTTTATAGTTCACAACATACAAACACTGCCAATGGCGTACAACCACAACGCGCTGGTGGCCAAACTTCCTCAAATCTCCGTGCAGCGGGCTGTCTACGGTTGGCCAGACTGGCAGTCGACGGCCTGTTGCGTGGCACGGTCAGAGTGCCGATCGGCTCCCGGGGCCGGACCTATTCTCAGCGTGCTATTTTTTCAATTACAGGGAACAATTGCGTGCTCCCCGAACTACTCTTACTCTCTGGCGACATTAAGACTAATCCAGGCCCCACTACAACTTACACATGTCACCATACACAAAGACATAGACACAATAGCACTATGAGACACATACAGAAGTATAATATTAACATATTACAGTACAACGTAGATGGCCTCACAAACAAAATCATGCAGCTTAGGGAATTCGTACACAAACAAAACATTCACATAGCACTTATACAAGAAACAAAACTAAAACGCACACACAAAACACCCACCATCCCTGACTTCACGGCGATCCGTCAAGATCGTACTGGGGGTAACGGGGGTGGACTCATCACTTACATACGTAAAAGCATTAGCTACACTGATGCTACCCAAAACATTACAAACACAATCCAAGCAGATAACACGATAGAAATACAGGCAGTTAACATTAAAACGCGCGCAAAACACAACACCACACTAATCAACATTTACATCCCACCAGATAGTTCACCTCAGGTGCCAGCCAATTACAATCCACAGTTACACAATCTTGCCTCTCTCACTAATGTCATCTTAGGAGGAGACTTCAACGCCAAAGACACTAGTTGGTACCTGCACAACCAAAACAACACCAGAGGCGCCAACATAGCCACACAACTAAACAGCCTCTTCATTCTTAACAATACAGAAGAACATACACACATACCACATCAAGCAGGATACTCAAACTCCTCCCCAGACATAACGTTCTGTTCCCCCTCACTAGCAACACATACACAATGGAGAACAGAAAAACAACTGTCATCAGACCACCTGCCCATCATCATTACAACACATTCTACACTCTGCCCCAACAGCCTTAGGCACACTTACAGAAATTACAAGAAAGCTGATTGGGAACAGTTCAAAATACAGACTGAGGAACAATTCACCACATTAAACAGCACACCCATCATAAACATCGATACAACACTCAAGACATTTAATCAGATTATCAATAATGCAAACAAATACATACCCAAGGGCAACATTAGGAAATACAACCCAAATTACACTAGAGAAATAGCCCACCTCATAAGGCAACGTAACAACCTCAAACATAACACACAAACACCACACACAGAAGCCATAAAGCAGCAGATACAACAGCTCAACACAGAAATAAACAACAAACTCAAAGAAAAACAAACAGAAACATTCAGGGAATTCATAACAACACTAAACCACTCAACATACACATACAGGCTATACAAGACTATAAACAGCATTACCCACTCTAACAGCGGCATTCACACCTCACACGCGGCTATCTGTCGCAGCCAAAATAATATCCCAACATACACACAACAAGCTAACATTCTAGTTAATCACTACGCAAAGATAAGTCACTTAAACAGAGACAACAACCAGAAACACGCAGACAGACAAACAGCCAGACACAAGAAAACCTACAGACTCGACACGACCATTACACCCTTCAATACAGACCAGACCACCAAGATCATCAAAAACATTAAAAATTCGAAGGCTACTGGACCAGACAACATATCTAACATACACCTTAAACACTTGGGCCCACAAGGAATACTAGCTCTCACAAATATCAGCACATATTCATACCAACACTGTATTATTCCTGACATATGGAAACAAGGTAAAATTATTACACTACTCAAACCAAACAAAAATCCAACAGAACCAGCTTCCTATAGACCCATTACTTTACTATGCACACCTTCCAAAGTAACAGAAAGACTAATCTTACAAATCACCAACCCACACATACCACTATCGCCTACTCAACATGGATTCAGACCTCACCACTCAACCACGACATTACTCACTAACCTCACGCAGCACATCATGGATGGCATCAACTCTAGAAGACCAGCTCAACGTACACTATTAGCAACAATAGACATTAGTAAAGCATTTGATGCTATCCCACGCTTCCCTCTCATAAACAAAATACTCAACACAAACATGCACAATAACACCAAAAGGTGGCTGAGCAACTATCTCTCAGGAAGATACTCACATGTCACATTTAATGGCAAGTCATCCAAAAACAAGCTTTTTCCGAACGGGGTCCCTCAAGGCTCTGTTCTCTCACCAACACTCTTCAACTTATACATGCATGACATTCCAACACCCATAGATAACAAGCTTACCTTATCATCATATGCAGATGATATCACTCTAACATCCACCCACAACAACATCGACACCGCTACAAATAACCTACAAACATACATAAACAGTATACAAGACTGGCTCACACACAATAGACTCAAAGTAGCGCCCACAAAATCAACCATCACCTTGCTTACAAGCAACACAAAAGAACACCAGGTAATTCCACAACTTACACTAAACAACATCAACATTCCACACACTCACAGAACCAAAATACTAGGTGTCACATACAACACATCATTATCTTTTGCAAACCACATTCAGGACATTAAAAACAAATGTACGTCAAGACTTAACACGCTTAGGGTACTAACAGGCACAAACTTTGGACACCAGCAGGAAACAACATCACTCATCTACAAACAATATATTCGCTCAGTTATGGACTATGCTAGCCCATGCTGGGCACCCATTATCTCAAACACACACACAAACACCTTACAAACAATACAAAACAACGCACTTCGTATCATTACAGGATGCACTCAAACAACACCAATAGAACACCTGCACACAGAAACAAAAATACTAAAAGTTAGGGAACATTTAGACATGAGGGGAACACAATTCATGGCAGCAGCGACAACTAACCCACAACACCCTTGCCACTACATGTACAATCATGCACCAACACCTCACACCATTAAGGTAACACCAGAGAGACATTATAACCAAATACTCCATTCCATACCACGCCCCACAGACATCACACAGTACAGAAAACACATACACACACACCTAACCCACAAAGCACTGACACGACTCGGTCCGAATGCGGTCCTAGGTGCGAAGCCGCCGCCCATTAACAGGTCAGAGATCAGCCTGAGCAGATTGGATCGAGTTAACTTAGCACGATTCCGATGTGGACATCACCCCAACTTACGGACATATAAACACAGACTAGACAACTCCATAGACGACACCTGCCACCTGTGCCAAGACACACCACAAACAATTGAACACATTATGACGGACTGTACCGCTCTAGCACAACAACGAACACAACACATCATCACGAGTGCGCTGAACCTCTGGTCCACTCCGGAGGGCGATCGGTTACCTGCGTGCCGCCGGCTTGCTCGATCAGGGTGGGCTGATCGGCTAAACAACAACAACAACAACAACAACAACAACAACAACAACAACAACAACAACAACAACAACAACAACACCCATAACAATATGTGTATGCAATTTTAAATACCACAAGCCACAAGATCAATGAAATATTGCAGTTTTCCTAACTTCCCCTAGAATTTATAGTATTTCTTTGGATTAATAGATCATTTAAATTAGCTGAAAATACAGGATGGTTCAATAAAAATGTTACTACTTTTCCGTCAACGTTAATAGATATATGGAGTGGTAACATTTTATCAGGGATGGGGAGTCAGCCAAAAACAACTGACTCCCGACTCCTGAGTCGGTATTTTTAAAAACCGACTCCGACTCCCGACTCTTTCCTTATCATGCTGATCTACAACCTTATAAATATTGGGATGTTTGTTTCGTAGATGGCGTTTCAAGTTTGAGGCTCTAGTTGGAGCATTAGCATGTTTCCCAGTGTAAGCACTAATTTTTGCATTACACTCTTTACCATCCTTTTCTACTTGACAAATAAAAATACTTTCATCCTCATTTAGCTTAAAATATTGAAAGACTGCTGATTTTCTACTAGGCCCACGACTCATTACTAATAGGGGCTAATTAAATTAATAATTAGTATATTGCTAATTTTTATATGGTACCTAGTATCCTAAAATAGAAATATGAAATTCATTTGCTAAGATTTACCAGAACAATAAATCAAATGTGGAAATGTGAATCTAGAATTAGTTCAAGAAGATATTTATTTAGGGCATAGTAGTATTCTGGTAAATTGTTGGCATATAGAAATTGAATCAGAGTCGGGAGTCGGTCGTTTTTACCGACTCCCGACTCCCCACCTCTGCATTTTATTGAACCACCATGTATAGCAACCAAGTCTTTTGTGGCCCAAACACACACTATTACAAATTAAAGGCAGTTTGATTATTACTTTTCTTGTTTTTAAGAATTCCAAAAATTAGAAAAAAAAGATTTAAAATACATTTTTAGTTACTTGAACTTAAAAGTATATACATATATCAGGAGTCACTAATAGGCAGACTTCGGTCCAGATCCGGACCCCTTATGAATTTTATAAGGAGCATCAGAAATAAGGGAATATAAGCTAAAACCAGGGTTGGCCCGATTGGACCCGACCCAGTTGACCCTACTGTTTTTTTTTTTTTTCAGAAAAAAAACATGCAACTGGGTTTTTTCGTTTTTTTTTTTTCAAAATAAATCAACGAGTCACTAATAAAATAATGTAATGGATTAATTCTTGCACATACTCATTACTGAAATACATTGAAATATGAAATATGGATCAATAAAAGATTTCACATTCACACAACTTGACTGCGATATTACAAGTTTACATTAATTATTTGAGCATTTTATTTTCAAGCAAAGCATATACCCAACTGCCCAATGAAAATACAACTTGTGGTAGAGAGTTATTTTTGTAATAAGCTCTCAGTTAGCTCTATTCTTATACTATTTTGTTAATTGAAAAAATGAAAAAGCCCGATAAAACCCAGAAAACCCCAAGTGGGTTTTTTCGATAAAATCCGGGGGTTTGCCAACCCTGTATCCACCCGAAGAGGATGTCAGTGGGCATCGAAACTGTTGTGGAAACAAACTCTGTCTATTAGAGTGGGTTTTTATCATCATATTTTGACCCTCACGTAGAAAAAAAGTGGTTTTTTGCATTTACCTCGATAGCAAGGTAAATATGGTAATATATTACAATTTTCAAAATTTCTTACGCCTAAAACAAAGCCAGTGCAGTTATAACACCTTAAAATGATCTTAAAAACATAGTAGAATGCAAATTTATTTCGATAAAACAATGACCACATTACGAAACCCCCACTTCCCCCCAAAACGTTCGGGGTAACTGACCGTGGTATTAGGGAACCGCCTAAACGGACCTCGACTAAAATTAACTGGCGACCCCTGAATATGGTATCCATTTCTTAAATGTCTTTATTACAAGTTAATAAAACCAACTTACCAAACATATTATTTTGAAGCATGTATTCCAGTATATCTCGATAAACATCATTCATCTCGCTATCAGAACTTAAAACCCATTGGTGAAGCTCATCTTTAACTTTCAGTAAATAGGAATGAGTATACTTATAACATTTTTCCTCTCTCAAAAGTTCTAAAACAAACGAAGCTTGATTCGGGAAATCAGTCTCGACCTTCTCCAACTTCTTAGCTAGAACGGAGGCGATGGAAGGTTGAATGCGAAGTAGATGAGAGCAAAGCTCAGCATCAAATGGTTTGCAGTTCATAATGGACTTCAATTCATCTGAGTTAGAAGAAAAATATTAAATGTTTTTATACTTAAAAGCAAGTTGTGTATTTTTTTACTTTTACTTAAATCAATTTAAGTCGATATTCGATTAAAACTCGTTAAAACGAAATAATTAATAATCTATTGTAAAATACAAACGGAAATGAAAATATGAATTAAAATCAGGCCTGTCCGTTTCTTTATGCAAATTTCATTGCCAATCAGTACTACAAGCTAGTGAGAAAAAAAAAAAAAATACAGTATTGATGTTTATAATCTTACCTTGTTTGAAATCCTGAACTACATCACAACGTAAAAAGACTGATAGGGCTTTTGAAAGGATGCTAATGAAACTCTGCTCCTGGTCACTGAGATCTTTTCTCCGAGATAAACTAATTGTTTTGGACAACAATAAACACGTCAATTCCTTTGAAGGCTGATGCTTTGCAGTGGAATGTGTTGTTAATAACTCGAGCAATGCTCTAAGTAATTGCGTGCGTGTTTCTGAATAAGGGAATGATAAACATGATAACAGGGGTTGGACCATCCTTTCAACGTCATCGTAAGTCAATTGATTGTAGGTGGACAAATAAATTGAGGCCGAGTTTCCAAAGCTGACATCATTAACTGGTAAAGATTCTAATTCCATGATAATTTTTTCCAAAAAAGGTCTTAATTGATGATGAAGATCTGGGTAATTTCCAATAACTATTGATAAAATATTTTCAACTTCAATGTGAATGATGTCAGAGGATGTAAAAGGTTTGTAGCTACTTAAGATGAAAGGATGGTTTAGAAGACACTCAAAAACGTCTGAAAATCTTTCAAATTCGGACTCTGTCTGTGGGATTTTGTGTAAACTTCTCAAAACTTTTAAGTAGAATTTTCCTTTCTTTTTAACTTTCAAATTAGTGCTACTCTTTATTTCAAACTGAGCATAAAGAAGTATCCTTTCGCATATAGATACTAACTCAGTGTTGTCTTTAATTTGATTTTCAATTTCGTTGCAAAAACTAGAAGCACTAGGAAATTTTTTAGTCATAAACAAGACTTTCAACTTGGACAGTATATTGTCATCAGAAATGTTTACATCCGTAACAGGGTCTTCTGACACCCATGATTTTAGGTATCGTTTCGTTTCGGTAGTCAAAATATCCTCATTCTCTGAAAGGTGTTCAGCCAAAGGTTTAGGATTACTGAGGCGATGAATGTATTCGTCAACAACACTCGAGAAATATTTCACCAAATGTGGATCAGGATTAGTTTTAAGAACGTCAATGGCTCCCAAGATTAAGCAAGAGAATGGGATCGCCATTTCTTTTGTCATTACGTCTTCGTTATCTTCGAGTTCAACGGACACATCCATCTGACTAACTTTTTCAATTAAATCGATGTTGTTATTCTTGTTGAACTCCCCAGGAGTTTCCGCATCTAACGTTATCAAAACATCCAAGTAAGAATATAAATTACTCACAGATTTCGAAATAACTTTAGCTAAAAATTCTAAGCATTCTGTTTGCTCATTGAATCTTGCTGTATCTAACCATATTTTAATATTGTTCTCGCAGTACGATGACAAACCCCAGCAATCGAGTGACGCGCTCAATAATTTCAAACTAAGGTCTTGTAAATCCCTTTTCACGTTATCACTGGCAGTAGTATCTTGGCCACGAGCGTTGCTGCAGTAAACGTTCATCAATTGATGGAATAAAGTTTCATTGACATTAACATGTTCGTCTTCCCTTCCTTCTTCTTTTAAAAACCCGAAAGCTTCGAAATTTCCAGTCTTTTGCGCGATTAAAATTAATTCCAGAATTAACTTTTTCACTTTCTGATGCGAGAAAACATCTTTTTCGATTTCTTTGTTGGAAAGATTCTGTACTTTCTGCAGCATTTGTAACGGGTTAGTTTTTTCTCTAATTTTATTATATCCAAATAGTTCTGCGTAGAGACAAAACAACTGAGTAATATCTGCTAACAACGTAAGTTTTGATGGATACTCGTCTGTATACCATTTTGAGACTTTACCTCCATCGATATTGACACACATATTCCACTGATTAATGAATTTATTCACTCCTCCGCCCAATCTCTCAACTCTATTCAAGATCATCGTCTTCGTTTCATCCCTTAACGAGTCGGTGAACGCCGTCATCAGACTAATTCTATCGATTGTTTCCTTCGCCTTAATAAAAAGAGAGAGCAGTAACAAAATTCCAGCGTGTCTCAACACGTTAGATGAACTTTCTATCGTAGTTTAATCATTTTATTGGTTACAAACGGTATCAGAAGGGAGCAGTCTTTTACCGCACCTTTCTGAAGCTGATTTTCAATGTCTTTCCAAGGTTCGCGTTTCTCTATTAAAAGAATAAAGAGTTTCACCAACGAGAAAAACCCGCTACTAGATCTAGGTTCTAAATAACTATCAATTAAGCGCGCGAATAAATGAGTGACGTCAGGGCAAGCAATCAAGATTTTGCAGATAAGCTCCCGCCCTTCTTTCAACTCCCAAGGAAACTGTAATGATTTTAGGATCAGGTAAACGTGCAGATTATTAGATTTAACGTTAGTTAAATGTTTGTCATCTTTTTCTCTAAATATAACGCCATGTCTGATGTCGGAACAAAGCGTAATCATAAGTTTATGCAAAGCTCTCTTGATGCTTTCTTTCTCCTCTGATGAATAACAATCCTTAACTGCTTCCTTTGAGGGATGATGGAAATATAAATTCATTAAGAACTTGCAGCTTTTGTCATTGAACATCCTGACTTTCGTCGTTTTGGAAATATTCATATTAAGTGCCACAACTTCATGCAGAAGAGTCAACAATTTAATGACCATTTTGCTTGGGTCTGCGGCGAGTCCTTCGAAAATACAAGTAACAAATTCTAAAAAGAAAAATATAAAAGAAAATTTAGGATTTCCACCGAAGACAAAAAATTACGTTTGCGGTTTTCAAACTCCTTCGTATGACAGTTCATAATATGACGGAGGGGACATACAGCTTCACGTGGAATCCGAGCCACGGGTCGCTACATCATCTGAACGCGATGGATGGTCACCCATCCAAATGCTGAATAGACCCCCCCCATGTTGTTTAACCTCAAAATGATCTAACAAAAAGTGGTGTTACGACGTGGCCCTTCCACCGAAATAAATTCTTCAACCAAATAATAATCTTTTTTCAAAAGTAAATACAACAATCATATACAATGCGATAAAGGACCCAATTGAACTTACCTACATTTTGTAGAAACTGTCGCAAACACCTATTATCACCAGTGTTCAAAAAGGCCAAAATCAAATAAAACAAGCTCGTTCTAACATCTTTTGTCTTCATTTCGTCTCTTTTCTCAGTGAGGACGGAGAACTTTATACGGTCCATTTCCAAGTGGGTTAAAACTTCACTGGTTGCGGCACTACCACTCATCACCATACCTTAAAAAAGGAAAAGGAATTAGGGTACTACTAACATTATTACTAATTAACTATTTTCCGTTCCAAACTTTCAATTAGTATTTGACTAATGGACTATTAATAATGTTCAATAATAAGCATTATGGCACAATTATAATTATTAGCTGGCGATCTAATCTCTGGCTGCTCAGATTTAGGTGACTTGGAATACATGTCCTTCCCCATTCGATGTTGGGAAATAGGAGTCAAGTTAGAGGTTGCCATTTTTTTAATTGAATTGAATAGCTCTTTAGTGATAAAATAAATACAATTTTACAATTTCTGTTTTTACATCAATTTTAACAAAAAATAAATAATTGTGAAATTGGACTATTTATTTAATTTAATTTGCCCCTTAAGCTTTAGGCTTTAGTTTGTTCAATGAATGATTAAAAAGTAATCAATTACTTTCATTAACAGCGTAAATCAAATTTTACGTTACATAACGAATGTCGAAACAATCGAGATTACGACAACTGATCGACTTGACATTCTATCAAGTATATTGTGAGCTAGATTAAGTTGGAGTAGGTTACATTGTTAGCGTTTTAGAATGTCAATGTCTTGGTGTTGTCGATCCAGCAGTTATAGGACTAAAACAGTAGTATGACAGAATTATTCTAACAGATATGAAAGTTACAATGGCTAGAAGAATTGAAAACATTTTGTTCTTAATATAGTTCAGTGAGAATCATCATAGATGATGAAGAATGCCTGGATTACTAAATGTGTTAAAATCCATAATATAGTAACATACTATTAACCCACTTAAACCTACAAAACAAACCTGTAATAAAATGAAGAGCAGCTGTTATACATCGGATTGTATTTGAGGGTGAAAGAAGATTAATTAAGATATTACTGTGATTCTGCAAAACCCATCGTGTGATGTGCAGACTAACTGACTCGAAAGAACCATCTTCATCTAAGCTGAGATACAAATTATGAATTAATTAATAAATGACACTATTTTATGTGGCTATACTGAATGAACTAGAGTAAAACGCTAGGGTAAAAACAGTTCTACGAAGGATTACAAGAGTAATTACTGTTTTAAGAATCTTTCTAAAGAAAATCAAACACAACTATAAGTGATGTGTACAAAATAAAATAATTTAATCAGTCTTATAATACATAATGATAATCTGAAAATGAGAAATTTTGAAAATAAGAAAAAACATATATTTCCAATGATGGTCAAATAGTTAAAAATGTAGACTTTAATTTATACTATCACCTTAAAATGGATGACGTACTGTAAGGGTACTTTAGAGATCTATCTGAATTTTTGTAAAGTAATTTAATAGCTACCATATATTAAATTTACTTAAACAAATATCTTTAAAATGGTACATAAAATTTTTTATGGGTTTTCACAAATATACAGTATTTTAAAATTGTCTGAAGGTACCATACCGCATTTTATGGAAAATTTTCTACTGAAAATGAAACTAAAATTAGCATATTTAAATCAATTAACTATTTTTAAGTGCTAATAAGCTTACTATACCATACCTCATTAGAATGCATCCTAAAGCATGAAATATTGTAGCCAACTGAGCTTTGGAGGGTTTCTCTCTATTAAGAAGCTTAAGAACATCATCACATTTTGGCGATGTTTGCAGCAAATCAAAAATCAGTTTTCTGGGTTCACTGCTTGATTCAATTTCTTGTGAGAAAGTTTCTAAAGCTGTAAAGAACATTTTGAAATAGGAAATTAGCTAATATTTAGTCACCTTAAAAAAACAACTATACTATAGCCACAATTACTTTTAGTGTTTCTTTTGAAATTCATTTACTCTATGCAAGTTAGGCCCTACATTATAAAATTAAAGTACCCGCAGACCATCCAATTGTTACTAACAAGAACCTACATTAAAAATTTAATATAAAAGGAACTAACTAAATTTTTTCCTTTAAATTACCCACCTGCAATAGGATTCGTGCCATTCAGTTCCTGTAATAATTTTGAGGGATCCATACTTGCGCATTATTTTCAATTCTCATACCATTGAACCTTTTTAGTAAATCATATAAAAAGGTTTAAAAGATTACAGCTACCATACAAGAGAAATGAAATACCTGAAACTAAAGAATTCAGATATTAATAAACCCATGCCATCCTAGTAATATCCTATACCATATTATCGTATGAAATGAGACAGACTACTATATTCCTAATAGACAGAGTAGGATACTTTAAAATATATTAGTACTGCTAGTCCAGAATTACTAGTATATTTCAATTATATTCCTCACTAGCCTTTAAGTAAACTAAATAAGTAATATCATTATTTCAGTAATTAAACACAACTCGCAATGAGGCACCGTATACAGGGTGTCCCATAAGTCCAGTCTCATAGGAAAATTTATTTTAAGTTAAAAATTTACAAAATTAATAGATTAGGACTAAAACAAATGTTCAAAATGATGTCTTGTTTTGGGACCTTTTTTGTTGTTATAGGTAGAATAATGCGCAATGGCTAATATGGAAGCGAGTTACATTCATGAGGAGTGCAACTCGCTTCGATATTAGCCATCATGCATTACTCTACCTGCAACAAAAAAAAAGGTCCCAAAACAAGACATCAATTTGAACATTTGTTATAGTTCTAATCTATTACTTTTGTATATGTAATTTAAAATAAATTTTCCTACGAGGCCACACTTATGGGGGACACTGTATACATCTTAATATTTTGAACATACCATAGGTACTGTATTTAATAACCCTTAACATAACCTACACGCAAGTTGAGTGTAATATTTTAAAATATTTTTCATGAACTTGCACTGAATTTAAGTAGTACCTACTCTACACCCACGCTTCTCAAACTAGGGGTCGCGTAAATATTATTGGGGGTCGCAGAAACATTTGAAAATATTATTTTTTCATAAATATACAGTGTTAGTACCTATTGCTTTTATGACATTGAGTGAAGGGTCACGAAAAAATTTGTCTGATCCAAAGGGGTCACAAGTGAAAAAAGTTTGAGAAGCCCTGCTCTACAATGTTACGTTCATAATCCTTAACCTTCTTTAATCAGAGGAACTTCTGCCTTAATTAGAATGAGGTACAAAACTTTGTATATTGTATCCCAATATAACTTTAAGTTCAATTCTTTAAGCAACATATCATTATAATAGAGTATTAAAACTTTTTTTTTTTTTTTTTGATGAATAACAGGAAATTTTAAGGTTGCAATCTGATAATTTTCATGTATCCTCAGGCTAATGAATCAGATCATTTAAATTGGGGTCCTGTTTTATTTAGTAATATTTGTTAGCTAGTACAGACAACTTCAACATCAATTTGTATTCAGAATATTTTGTTTAATGTAAAATCTTTTGCGCCTAACAAGCCTCAAATTTGCTCCAAAATCTCAGAGCTTTTCATATATATATATATATATATATATATATATATATATATATATATATATATATATACCATATATATATATATATATTTTTTAGTCCGGGAAGAACCGATTCGCCTCTATTTAAAAGGGCATATCTCGGCGGAAAAACAAAGAAAAAGTGAGAGGAAAGACAGAGGAAAAAGAAAGGGTAGAGGGGACAGTCGAAGTGGAAAAAGACCAAGGATGACAAGGACTGCAGGGTCGAGCCCCATCATCCTTGGGTGCTAGGGCCAGGAGGGCACACGTGAAACCTCCAGGAACAAGCACGTACACACGAGCACAAAGAGCACTCAAGAGCACGAGCTTAGAACCCCCTTGCGGGGAGATATATATATATATAGTATATGTTTGAAGGGTACCGTAAATTGTATGGAAATGTGATTCATTAACCAAATTTATATTTTAAGTACTTTTTAATGTTACTGTGCATATTTTGACTAGATATTCTATTAATTTAGGATGTACGGTAAATACCATTATTAAAAGTTTGAAACACTTCACGAAAGTTACTGAAAGTTGACTTTTAAGAGTATTGTATGGAAGTACAATACATTAACCAAATTTAATTGCATTTTTAATACCGTTTTTAATATTCCTACATATATTTTGGCACAATCTAGAATCCAGACAGCTTGGAGACAGAGTCTGTAACAGCTTAGTAGTACGGTACATAAAATTAGGTGAGATTAGGCTAAGTTATATTAAGCTACGTCTCCAAACTGCATCTAGATTCTGAAATTTTACCCATATTTTGACTAGACATTCTTTTAATTGAAAATGTAGAAAGTAGGAGCCAAGGTGAGTGCCTGCAAAAAATGCCTCTCCCTCCATAAAGGAAGAAGAGAGCTAAAATCAAGGTCCAGGGTTTTTGAGATGCCTGGACACTGAGTTTGAAAGAATGGAGGTCACAGATGGGGGGAAAGATGGATTGAAGAAGATTGTTCCAGAGTTGACTGGCTGAGTAGATGAAAGACTGAAAATACCAGTTAACCCTCGTGTTAGAGATTTGGACAGAAGAGGAATGAGGTATCAAAAGTGTGGTACTGCATGTTCTCCTTAAAGGAGGAGGCATGCAGTTAGATACAGTAGTTCAGAAGAGCAGTGTCCATTATAAGATAGGTCTCGAGTTGGAAGTTTACATACTCTGAAGATGCAGATGATGGACAGTGGCGCAGTTATGTCTAGTGGTGTACCAATTAATCAGCATCAGCATTGGCAGAATTTAACATTTTTTGGGCATCAGTATCAACCAAATTTAGCAGATTCTCTTACCAATTCTTTGAAATTTTAAAATTTTCATTAAAAAACAAAATCTACTGGTACAGGTTGGACCTCACTATTCCAGAAACCGATGGTTCAGCATCTTCGACAGTTCAGAATGATGATTTGCAGTGTTGGAAGTAGCAAAAGATATGCAAGAAGAGGACCTAGACGAGTGGATGGATGTTGACTAAAATGCCCCAGTTGTCAATCAACTGACCAACGAAGAAATTGTAAGTATGATACAGAATAACAATGCTGAACATGAGGACTATGCAGATGATGCACAAGATGAGGAAAGGTTTTCAATTGACAGGTGTATTCAGTTGGCAACTGACTTAATTACAGGGCTTCAGCAAAGAAATTTATATCTGAGCAACAAGTGATAGGTCTGTATATGATAAGAGATGATCTTATAAAAGAAAAGCCTAAATATGAGGCAAACAACACTGCAAGAGTGGTTTAAGAAAATTACCAACAGGAGTACACAGTACAGTAAACTTGTGCCATAGCACTAACACTTTGTCATAAAGAGGTCCAGTAAGCCTGGGATAGGTTTATGCTTATGTAAGTTGTATCAGTATCAGTAATAATACAGTATATGCATTATTTTGCCTTTTTTTAATCTCAGCTTTGATGGTTCGGAATTTTCACTAATCTGGAACCAGTCTGGTCCCAAGCTTTCCGGATTAGTGAGGTCCAACCTGTACCATACATTGATAGAAAATTAAACAAAAAAGATACTATTTATGATAATTTATACTAATTACAAATTGTAATTGTATAAAATATATTTTACATTCATGAAAAAGGCAAAGTCTAATAAGTTAATTTAACCATAAATTTACAATTTCTCTAAATATTATGAACCATTGTAATCTCTTACTCTATATTAACAATAATTCTGTATTAAGTTGTACTTTATAATTTTTATATTAAACCATCTTATTATGTTGACTTTATTTTAAGTATTTTAATATTTTTATAAACCCAACTTGTACATCCATTTTTTTTTATTCATATAGGCCACCAGGGCCTTAAAATTTGGGTATTTTTTTACAAGAGTACATTACAGGCTTTTGAAGAATTTTGGCATTTTAGGTTAGGTTAGGTTATATGTTAAAACCATTTTTCTGATTGTTTTTGATGTTGTTTGAATGAAATTAACCTTCGTTCAAACTGCATCAAAAACCAGAGTTTTGATTTACAAAGCCTGTAAATGTACACTTGTAAAAATTTACCAAAATTTTAATGAAAAATTTTATTGTTGTTTACATTGCTTTAGAAAGAAAATACCTTCAACATAAGAAGAAACAATTTGGTGCTCTTCCAATATGTGCTCTACCTTAAAATTTACATTCCAATACGTGATCTACCTTAGATTATTCAGATTAGCAGCAGGTACGTTAGTTAGCCTTATAAGGCTAACTAACGAAAATATCACGACAACCTAACCAATCATCAAGGGTGTATAGTTGACCTAACGATTGGTTAGGTTAAGTCATGATATTTTCGTTAGTTAGCCTTATAAGGCTAGTTTCACGGTAGAGCACGTATTGGAATATGGTAGATCACAGTTTCGCGGTAGAGCACATATTGGAAGAGCACCAACAATTTAAATGTCAATATTGAATTTATGAAACAAAAATAAAATTATTTTATCATTTTACCGAGCAATAAAACTATTTATCATCACTTTAGCTACAGTATATGAGTAACAAATTCTGGTACCATGTATTACAGAACGAGCTAAGGAAAGGCATTTGAATATTTAAAATTTAAAAATACGAAAATTGAAAGTTTTTGCATTAGGTTAATAAAATTTATATATATTTATTTATATTTATATTTATATATATATATATATATATATATATTTATATATATATATATATATGAGGAGTGATCAAAAGTATTGATAATTTTATTGCTACGGACAAATGAATGCAAATAAGAAATAACCATTTACATATGTGAGTCTTCCTGCCCTCTGGCATCTGCAGTCTGAAGCAAAATCTGCTACCATCAGTCAGTAGTTGGTTGGAGCGCTTAAAAGGAGGGTGTGTTTTTGCAGTATGTATAAATCTCTGAAATGGAATAACGCATGTTCAGAGATGAATGAAAATGATGATGCTCTCAGTGTAGCTAACATTTACAAATGGCACAAAAAGTTTAAAAATGGAAAAACATCGCTTGAAGACCAGGGTTTCGGAGCCAGAGTCGGTGGAGCCAGTGAATTTTGCTTACCTGGAGCCGGAGCCGAGCCAGAAACCTTGAAAATACGGCTCCATGGTCTGGCTCCGGGCGATATATTGCTACCTAAATTGTTATTTGTTAAATATAGGTTTAGTTGCAAATTATAATTCTTGTAATATATTACGAAAAATGGTACCATAGGATTCTTGGATTTTATGGAGGTGTGGGAGTTGCAGGAATAATCTGCAAATTTCCATTTTTTAACCATTAAATATTTGGGAAGATTTGTCTTAACAACACTTAATTATATAGGTAAAAAAATTTTTATGGCGGTGGAGACCTTAGGTAGGTAGGTTAGACCGTTTCACGATTATATGGTAATTTTTCAAATTGAATTTTGAAAAACGCACACACTTTTATTTTTTTATATAATGGAAGAAAAACAAATAGACAAAATAGCATTTTATTTGAATGATAAAAAGGCACCCCTCAGATGGCACTTCTTTTACATTAATGGATAATTAGAGCAAATATAAGACTGAACGAAAAATATGTTTTAAAACAAAGCGACTTAAATTCTATTTAAGACATATATTGATTAAGAATATAGGGATTTCAGTGGCTGAGGGACCTCCTTTCTCTGATTTTCAATGATTTGAAAGGCCAGTTGTCTCTCTTCCTCACTCTTTGTGAGCTTCTCATTAAACTCTGTAGCCAGTTTGACTCCTCGTTCAGCACAGTCGTTGATTACTTTGACTGCCATGACCCGATTACGGTGCTCCTCAATGTCTTCAAGTTTCTTGGGAATTTCTATTTTCAAACACTTGAAGAAGTCTTGTGTTTGAGTTGTGACAAAACTGGTAATCTTTAAGTCATTGGGGTTTTGCAACATTCGGGGATCCACCTTTCTTGCCCTCACTTTTCGAGGAGGCGCGTGGTGAAGGTTGTGGAGCATTAGAACCTTATCATCTTCAGTCACGAGGTTTGAGAAAAAGCCAAATCCTACAAGATCCTCACTCAAGTACCAACCATGGTTCTGAAGTTTTTTGAGGGCTGTAGCACCACTTCCTTATCAACCTGGATCTTGTAGATATGTAGCATCTTGAGGAGGGCCAAATCATTTGCTGGAGCATCAATTCCAACTGGAGATGTATACCAAGCTTGAAGATAAACTGTCACTGAAAAGGCGTTTATTCGTATCAGAGCTTGTTTTTCATGAGGGGTGAGAAGGAATTGGTTCCTAAATAAGTAAATTTTTAAGGAATAGATGCCTTTTCCCATCCATCTAGCTCTGCTGTAAGCTCCTGGGTAGTGGAATCTGCTATCAAGAGCCTTTATTTGTTTTAGGCATTGGACAACCAAGGAAGATAAGTGCAAGTTCTAAGTATTCCCTGTAGTCACCTCGAGTGTGGCCCTCTTGAAGTTTGGAGTTGATGAAAGAAATAAGCTTGTCTCTGTGCTTCAAGATCCAATGATCTAAAGATTCTGAGGTGAGATCATTGGGTTCATAGGGCTTGTAATTCTGCTGATCAATGTTATCCCAACAATCTCTGAATCGATTGAATAAGGGAATTTGTGGACCCGAAGAAGAGAAAAACATGTCAAAAACTGCAGTGATAAGAAGCTCGTGGATATGGTGGCGGCATGCCAGAAAAAGGAGTGATCTCTGAAGGGCCTTTTGGATGATGGTACAAGCCCCAGCATGGATACCTGTATTGCTTGCAGTAGTATCAAAACAAAGGCCTGCTACCCACTCATTTACTTGTGGCCATTGCTTCAAGACATCTAAAACTGCTCTCCCCATTTCTTCTCCCATTCCAGAAATAAGCTTTGGAATAGACAGTAATTTTTCTAATTCGCCTGCACCAGTCACAACAATGGGCATTATATCAATCTTACCCCCATGCATGAATGGAAGAAGCTTTCCATCAAAATGAATTATTAAAGGGGTATTTGGTTGGAAACTGGCTTTAATGTCTTCTCCCATCTGCATCCGTGTTGATCGCCAGACCTGTAGATAGGGGATGATGAAAGTGTGATCTCTTCAATTTCCACTCCAGCAGCTGAAAGGGCAGGTGCCACAATGTGCATAGCAGCTCTTGCAGATGTTCCAGTGCGGTCCAGAGCAGCCAAGAACTTTTTATCCCTAACAATTACACCTGGTTCAAGCTTCTCCTTTTTTGAAGATGATGATGAGAGTGCTCTGTAGAACAATTCATCACCAGATGATTCTTCACTTCCTCCTGAACCGGAATTTTCACATTGGTTGAGATCCACAACCTTTGTCAATTGCCTCATTTCTTCCTTTGATTTCCTGCGAAGTTTTTCCATTCTTTCCATGCTTATCTGTCGTGCTTTTGCCTTTCTTGAAAACTCCTTGTCTTCTGGACCCATAATCATTTTCCGATCGTTCCTTTGATCCTTAAGAAAATCTTTATCCTCCTGCAATTTTATTTCTGTTTCCACTTCTGAATGAGCTACATCGAAAAGCTTCTTTAAGCTGGTGACAAATTCTGCTTCATTCTTCTCTTGGGTAGGAGTTCGTCGAGTTCGGTTTTGACCAGCCCTTCATGCTTATTGTAAAGCCTTTTAAGCTTTGAGACAATATAAGGCTTGTGGGATGTAATTAAGGAGGCTTTTTCCCACATAGCAATAACTTCGTTGGCTACAGTTGCGCAAGCTACAGAGACATTTTGCTTTCCCACCTTAATGTGATAAAAAAGACGTTTAAGGACATCACTGTTAGTTGGAAGCTGCTTCTCAGAAAAACCCTCTTCCAGCACTTGTCCGACCAACCAGACTTCACACTTGTTTCTGGTTTTTGCCATAATTCTGAGGGAAAAAGTTTTACCACCTGTTAGTCTTAATAATATAATATAATCATTAATCACTCACCTAAATTATATTATGACTTGATTACTGTAAGAAAGTTGTAAAGTAACATGAAGTAACCTTTCTAGAACAGTAAACTTGTGAAAATATCAGTAATTATAGATGAAAAAGCAAATAAAACATCATATAATCCATAAAGGGAAAAAATGGAAATTCTAGAATAGTTATCCTGAAGGAAGAATTTTCTAGAATTCTCTCTAAAGAATATAGGGGGGTTACTGGACCATTCCTGAAAATGACCTACTTATCTTCCAATTTTATTTATGAATTTTATATACCAAATTTAAGAGGACATCACAAAATAAATAAATATATTTGCCAGAAAAATGAAAATTTTCTCATGAGGGGTAAAATAGATATGCATTGAGGGGTGGGATAACAATAAGCTCTTGTCTTAATATTTTGCATGAAGTCTTTATTCATGACATATTACTTTTTTAGTATGTGTGCGTTGAGCCATCATAAATTTCGATTTTTCGAAACGGCCTAAGGTAGGTACTAACTATTTATCTAAGTAGGTAACTACCTAGATACATACCTAGTAAGGTTGGTCCTTCTGACTTGGATTGAACTATTTTTATTTTTAGGTCAATTATCTTGTATTGCTAAATTTCTTTTTTTTCAGATTCTTTGTAATTTGTACTTGATTCTTTAATTATAATTATCAGTCTATGACCCTTCATAATGGATAGAGATTCAATAAAGAAGTCTGATATATTCAAGTATTTTACTGAAAGTTCAGATAAGAAACACTATGTTTGTATTTGTGAAGTTTCTGATGCTTCGCGAAATATTTCAACGTGTGGAACTAAAATTACCAAGCCTCAAAGCAAAAAGCCTGATGTCTCCTCAAGAGCATATAATTTGAAGAGACACTTGAGTCGATTACATCCTGAAATATCAAAAATGATGGAAGAAAAGAGCAAATGCTTGAGCTTTCAAGACCCAGTACTTCTGCCAGTTCAAAAACTAAAGCAAACCAGCAAAACATTACTAAATTTTTGATGTCTCAAAAAGTCACTATCTCAATGACTACAGATAATTTTAAAAATAGCATAATTGAGTTAGTTGTTAAAGATTCTATGCCTCTATCTATGTTTGAAAAGCCAGCTATGCGCAGTCTACTAGAAGAAATGGCTCAGAAATTCAAGATTAGTTTAGATAAAGACAATATCCATCATTTAGTGATAGAAAAATCAAAAGAAGAAAAATTTGCTCTCAAAGAGCAATTAAAAGGGCGCTTCATATATTTAAAAGTTGATGGTTGCACACGAATACGGACACATTATTTTGCCATCAATGTCCGATTTATTGATGATGATAATAAAATCCTCACCCGCACTATAGCAGTAAAAGATACACAGGCTCAGCAAACTAGTGACTACCTGCATGATCTAATTATGAGAACTCTGGAAGAGTACGGCATACCGAAAGAATTTGTGCTCTGCATTGTCAGTGATAATGCATCAAATATGATTAAAACTGTTGAGAAGTTGAATGATAATCAAGAGGCAACTTCAGAAGATGATATACAAACATTTGGTGAACATGATGATGATTCAACAGACACTCAGGAAGTGGCATCTTGTGTAGAAGAAATTGACAGTATTGTATCTGAAATTTCACACTTCTCCAGAATCAACCACATGCGTTGTGGTGCACATACCTTGCAACTTGCTATTTGCGATGGATTGAGAGGTAAACATGCTACCTCTCTCATAGGTAAGTTGAGACAGGTTGTAGTAGCAGCAAGAAACCCAAAAGTGGAAGAAATAATTAAAAGACGTACAGGCAAGGTTGCTATTTTAGATCAATGTACTCGATGGGGCAGCACTTATTTAATGATAGAGCGCTTATTAGAATTAAAACCTGTACTCTTGGACATGGCAAATTCAAATGTGAATCTTTCAGAAATAATGTGGGAACAAGCAAGAAGATTGGAAAGAGTACTGTACCAGCCATATATAGTAACAAAAAAAATTCAAAGTGAAGATTTGACTCCCGGTCAATTTTTGAAAGAGTGGAAATCTTTGATGTATTTTCTTTCCAAGATAGAAGGCACCATAGCTGATGACATTAAAAGTTCCATGGAAAGGAGAGAAAATATTTTACTTGATAATGAAGTATTGCTTGCTGCTGTTTATATAGATCCTAGATATAGATGCTTATTAACATCTGAACAGGTAGTTAAAGCCAAGGATGCCCTATGCAATATAGCAATCAGAATGAAAAGTAACCTAGACCTTTCAAATAAAGTCTCTCTATTAAGAGAGGAATGTGGAACCGAGATTATTGCATCATCATCAAATTCATCATCTCCTTCCACCACTTCTGATGTCAGCGAGTTTGATTTTGAAAAAATTATTGATATTCAACACGGTAAGAAATCAAAACGTCCTCGTTTAGAAAGTGAACTAATACCACCTCTCAGTCCAATGTGTACCCTCAAATTGCAAGTTGAGGAATCTTTTCCTGAGATTGAAAAATTTGACCGTTCGTCAAAACTGTCTTTTGAACAAGTAATAGAAAGGTATCCTAAAGTTATGAGAGATGTTGCAAATCTTCTAGTAGCTATGCCTTCAACACAAGTCAGTGTTGAATGGCTATTTTCAGCACTGAAAATTTTAAAATCTGATTTAAGGGCACGTATGAAAGAAGATATTGTTGAGGCTATGTTATTTTTAAGAACAAATGTTTATAAGTAAACTTAGATAAATAATTTTAATTCATAATTTTTTTTATGGAAACAGATTTACAAGGAGAATATCTTGATTTTATGTTTAAAAATTAGTTTCCTACCTTAGCTACTACATTAGTAAAAATTTCTGCAAAAGTTATTATTTTGCTTTCATTTTTTAATACAAGGAGTATTATGATTTATGATACTGTAAATGTATCATTGAATTTGCAAACTTTTTAATTTTTTAATATGTAGTTTGAACTTTAAAGATAGTCTGATTTAAGGTTACACTTAAAAAAAATATAATTGAGGCCATCTTGTTTTAAAAAAAAAATTATAAATAAACTTAGTAATTTTCATTTTCAATTATTTTAAGGAAACAGATTTACAAGAAGAATATCTTGATTTTATGTTTAAAATTAGTTTGATTATACCTTAGCTAGAATAAAAAAAATTTTGCATTAGTTTTCATTTGTTAATCCAAGGAGTAGTATTGATTTTATAAGGGTAGGGTAAATGATTTTGTAAATTTTCTTTTATAATATGTATTAGTAGTTTGAACTTTTGACTTTTAGTTGAATTGCTTTTGTTAATTAAATTACAAAACTTTTTGACTAAAAGAAAATCTCTTTTTAAGTAAATAATATAACCTATTAAAAATTTAAAAACTGAATTTTTTGAAATATTCAGCTCTTTTTCAAGCCAAGTTGGCTTTCATGAAGCTTTCAAGTTTAACACTTAAAAAAAGATGCATATATTATCTCAGAAAGTTTGATTGTTACTATTTTCCATACGAGAATTCTTAAGTTTGAACTTTGAACTAATTAGGAGGCAAGTTTCTCTAATTTATATAAGCTACCATTGTTAATAAATATTTAATATCATTTAGTTTTCATCATTTTCCTTTAGTTATTTAAATAACTTCATTCTATCATTATATTTGCCTAATTTAAAATCATAAGAAATTTAAATTTTGAGTATTAGTGATTTAATAATAAAATATTTTTGTGCAATATTTTAAATTGGACAATTAGTTATATAAATCTAGATATTTATTTTATAATTAACAGAATTTACTATAAAAGAGCCGGAGCCAGAGCCAGAGCCAGACTGTAAAAAATTTCTGCTCCGGAGCCGGAGTCGGAGCCAGAAGTTTTTTTACTGGCTCCAAAACCCTGTTGAAGACAAGGAATGCAGCAGCCACCCTTCCACTTCTCGTATGGATGAAAATGTCCAACAGATTTGATTTCTGGTACAAGCAAATGTTTCTCCATTTTTCAACTTTTTGTGCCATTTGTAAACAGTAGCTACACTGAGAGCATCATTTCCAAAAGCTGTTTTAATCATTTCATTCATCTCCAAACGCACGTTGTTCCATTTCAGAGATTTATATGTACTGCAAAAACACACCCTCCTTTTAAGTGCTCCAACCAACTACCGACTCATGGTAGCAGATTTTGCTTCAGACTGCAGACACCAGGGAGCAAGACTTGCATATGTAAATGGTTATTTCTTATTTGCAATCATTTGTCCATAGCAATAAAATTATTGATACTTTTTGATCACTCCTTATATATATATATATAATAATATATATATATATATATATATATATATATATATATATATTTTTTTTTTTATTAAATTTAGGCAAAGAATCAGCATTGGCATCAATTAAATTTTGGAATTGATACATCACTAGTTATGTCCAGTAGGACTTGTGTTGGGTAGCAGAAAAGGCAGCCAGGTGGCCAGTATGGACAGATGCTCAACTCAGTTCAAAGTCCCAAGGAATTTGTTGGGTGGGGGCTAGATCTATCCAAGGCAAGGCCCTATGCTACTTTACTTAATCATCATATCAGGTGATTTTTTAAACATCTGACACTTTAAGAGGTTTGTATTTTTTACATTAACTGAAGTAAACCCACAAAGTTTGTACTGTACCTTCTCTACACATGAGGAATTAGTGCCCTAGTGCAAAACATATTCTGTGTGACATCCTCTCAGCTCACAATACTTTCAATGGAAGAGTGTTTAGTTAATATGCAGTAAATGCCATGACCTGCATTTCTAGTGTAATTTGTAACACTAAACCAAAATAACCTAACCAGTCATGACATTTACTGCACATATTAACCAAATGCTCTCCAACAGACTTCTTGTAGTTTATGATAAAGGAATATCATGGCCACCAACACCACCAGATCTAAACCCCTGTGACTTTTATCTGCGAGGTCATTAAAATATGTTTAAACAGAAACCACACACAACAGAAGAATTCAAAGTATTAACTGAACAAGAAATTTCTCAGACTTCAATAGATAGGTACTACATCCAGAGTATTTAAAAATTTTGTTGTTTGTGTGCAAGAAGTGGTAATTATGTTGCAAATGACATGGCCTGAAGTTGAAATAAAAAATATATTTTTCTATTGTATTTTGGTGTGCTCTGTTCAAATATAACCTTCATTTCTTGTGCAAATGAACAGAAATATGTGCAGAAATATGTGCTTGGGTCATGCAATGACAACTGTATTTCTGTTCATTTGCACAAGAAATGAAGGTCATATTCGAACAAAGCACACCAAAATACATTGAAAAATATATTGTTTACTACATTTTATACAATAAAGCATAACCTAACACATTCATGTTACAAGATCTCATAAATGATGCATTACCACAGGAAACGTGTAAAACACCTCAAAATTAACCAGAAACATTTGCTCTCATCATTTTTGTTTAAACTAATGAAAATATGGTAAATTTATAGTATTACACCCATCTCCCTTTGGAGGTGAAATTTATGTTTTTCCTATGGTTTTTGATGTGTTTTGAATGAATCTGACCTTCAAAACCGTCGGAAATGACTCATTTTTGAGATCCCCCCCAGCCGGCAATCTGGGGGGATCCTGGTGGGAACTGGGAGTTCTCAGGTGGGGAAATCATAGAAAATGAGTCATTTCCAACGGTTTTGAAGGTCAGATTCATTCAAAACACAAAAAAACCATAGGAAAACAAATTTCACCTTCAAAATTGACCTAACCTAACCTAACTTAACCTAACCTAACCTATCCTACTGTCGGTAGAATACCGTGAACACGCAGAAACAACACTTTTTTCTAAATTTTCATAGAAAGCGACAATACAGCGATAATAATCAAACAAGTACGTGTCACACGAAGCCATTCCAGTAGCAAAGTAATTCAAATTTGAAATGGATGGAGCGCAGTGATTGGGCAGACATGTAACAGTCAGCCACGCATGCATACCAAATGAACGTATGAACACACACTAGATACACACCAAAAAAAAATTTATATCTCAAAAACGAAGCAATTGCGATGGAAATGCTATAGACAAAAGTGTCTTAGAATTAAAAAATGTGCTTAATGAACATATAATAATTGCTGGACGTTAGACGGGTGAAATACTATAATAATACCGAAAATATTAGGACTTAATCTAACCAATCATCAAGGTCGTACAGTTAACCTAACCTAACATTCAGTTGACCTAACCAGGCATTCAATTAATCATTTAATTAATCATCTAGGGCACATGATGAATAAAGTTCTCAAAGTCGAAACCACATAAACAGCACGTCATAATTCTATTACAAATACTACCAAACTGAATCCAATTAGAAAAAAAAAATAGCCAGAATAGAAACCAACAAACTAATTAAGTTGCAGAGTAACATGACATCATACCACTCCCAACTACAAATACACTAAATATATATATATATTATTATTATTTTCTACAACAGTTTGCACAAAAAATGAGGGTATTTCTTTACTATTACACTGGTCTCTGGTAGAAAGTTTTAAAAGCTGGTTTTCAATATTTTTCAATGTGCTGAATTAAAAAAATGGGTAATTATATAGAAAATGGCGCAACCCGAAGTATGATATAAAAAACATTTTATTAGGTCAATTTCGATGTGCTGAAACCAAATCTGTTAACCATTTGGTGTGCAAATGCTTCAAATTAGAGTAAATGTTATTTATATTTTACTCTTATTTTGAAGCATTTGCCTAAAAAATGGCTAACAAATTAGGCTTAAGCACATGAAAACAAACTAACCTAACCTAACCTAAGAGTAAAATAATCAAATCAACTTACCTTTAACTTAAACATTGTGAGGATACAACTTTGCCGCAGCTTTGAGGAAAAAATGAAGTCTCTGATCACTAGGGACATTATGTAAAAATAAATATCTAGCAAAATGATTTGATTATTTTACTCTTAGGTTAGGTTAGGTTAGGTTAGTTTTCATGTGCTTAAGCCTAATTTGTTAGCCATTTTTTAGGCAAATGCTTCAAAATAAGAGTAAAATATAAATAACATTTACTCTAATTTGAAGCATTTGCACACCAAATGGTTAACAGATTTGGCTTCAGCACATCGAAATTGACCTAATAAAATGTTTTTTACATCATACTTTGGGTTGCGCCATTTTCTATATAATTACCAAAAAATGATACTCATTTCCATTGCAAATGATTTCTTAAAGTTATTAAAGCTTTTTTAATTTTTTATAATTTTGGATAATATTAGAGGTTGTTTTAGGTTCAGCCAATTTTGAAGGTGAAATTTATATTTTTCCTATGATTTTTGATATGTTTTATATTAATCTGACTTTCAAAATCTTTGGAAACCACTCATTTTTGTGATTCTCCCCACCCAAAAACTCCCAGTTCCCACTAGGGGCCCCCAGGTAAAAAAGGGTAGAAAGTTTTAAAAGCTTTAAGCTTCAATAACTTTTTAACAAATCATTTGCAATGGAAATGAGTATCATTTTTTTAATTCAGCACATTGAAAATCAGTGAAAACCAACTTTTAAAACTTTCTACCAGAGACTGGTATAATAGTAAATATTTACCAAAATGTGTAACAAATTTGAATAAATCAACTAAAACTGCCTCATAAAAAGTTATTTTAATTTACAGGTCCAGTCCATGTCATTTAAAACATATTAGGTTAATATTTGGCTGGACACAGGGGCTAATGAGAAATGAGAGGTTGCGTTTTATTAGCACTATTTTTCATGCTCTTTACGATGGTACTAATCATTTTTTGTGTTAGTGTGCAATTATAAAATTCATTTAATATATAATTTTTACGTGGAGACTCCATATGTATGTATGTATGTATATACCGGTATGTATGTATGTATGCACTCCTTATGTTTGTATGTATGGTAATGCATTTCATGGATGTATCACTTGTTTTCAGATTGTCACATGGCTGGATTGGGCCAATTAGACACTTTTTATGTAGATTTGGCCAATTAGACACTTTGTCATCCCAGTGAAGGATCATTCTGCAGAGACACTAATACCGATTATACAGTGCTTCATTAAACCAGGAACTCACATTCACAGTGACTGCTGGAGAGCTTATAGTGAACTAAGGAATCTCGAGTATTTGCATTCCACCGTCAATCATAGTGCTAACTTCGTGGACCCAGAAACAGGTGCCTACATGCAGAACATCGAACATTTGTGGAAGGATATCAAGCATTGGGTGCTTCATCCTGGGAACAAAAACGTCCACTACTCGCAGTACCTAGCCCAATATATGTTCATAAGTGAACATTGAATGGAAGAGTGCCTTTACGCCTTCCTAAGGGAAGTAGCAAAGCTTTATCCTCCAGAACAGTGAAACCCATTCCAGTAAGTTTTATTAATCTTCACATGGCTTAGTATTGCCTAACCCAACCTAACCTGTTAGCAGGTTAGGTTTGCTAGTTTTTTATCAGAATAACATTTTCCTGGTGGTTTTCTCTGCTTTGTTGGAATTTGACACACATTTCTTGTGCAAATGAGTAGAAACACTAGTTTCTATTCATTTGCACAAGAAATGGGTTATCAGATTCGAACAAAGCAGAGAAAACTACACTAGAAAAATGTAATTTTCATAAAAAATGTAGCCCCTGTGTCCAGCCAAATATTTACCACATATTAACCCAAGAAGTTAATGAGCTGAGAGGACATCACAGAACACGTTTTGCATTAGGAGACTAATTTCCCATGTGTAGAGAAAGTAGAGTAAAAATTTCATGATTTTATTTGCTAATAATAATAAAAATATAAACCTTTTAAAGTGTCGGATGTTTAAAAAATCACCCGATATTTGAATTAATTAACGCAATATTAAATAATAACAGTACGGCTTCACAAAAAGACTAAAATTCCTACTGAAATCCTAAGTGGACAAAAATTCCAGGAAGGTAAGCACGGCCACAAAACACATGTGCATACTGTTGTAGTGCTGGGTTAGTAGAATTATATTATAGTCCGTGCAAACGACTGCTTTTGTAACAATGAGGGACTGCTATCATAGGGTCAATATAAATGAGTGATCAGTTGAGAGCATTGTTTCCCAAACATTTTTTTTCAGCCAGTGTCTCCTTCAAACTGAAATCAGTCCTTCGCGCACCCCTTAAATCACCTGCAAATAGCTCTGAATGCAGGATGATTTATTGATATCAGTTTATTGGTGCCGTAATCAGTGTAGGATAACATTAAAAATGCATGTTTCAATTATTAATATACTATAATACAGTTCAAAGGTGGGCAGTTGCGCCGCAAAAAGTTGCGGCGCAACTTGCGGCGCAACATTTTTGGTTGCGCTTGCGCTTGCGGCGCAACTTTTTGAAAAGGGTTGCGCTTGCGCGTGCGGCGCAACTATTTCAGCAGAGTTGCGGCTGCGGCGCTACAAAAATCGTTGCGCGTGCCCACCACTGCAGATATACGTTAAATGCAAAGGTGGGCAGTTGCGCCGCAAAAAGTTGCGGCGCAAGCGGCGCAACATTTTTGGTTGCGCTTGCGCTTGCGGCGCAACTTTTTGAAAAGGGTTGCGCTTGCGCGTGCGGCGCAACTATTTCAGCAGAGTTGCGGTTGCGGTTGCGGCGCTACAAAAATCGTTGCGCGTGCCCACCACTGATTTTAATACTATAGTTTGAATTAGAGACCTTATGTAAGATATGGAAGCAACAACACAAACAAAATTTAAAGACTAACTAAATTTTAACATTTAAGGATTGTTAAACAGAGCCAATACTGTTATGCTAACCTGTATCATGGTATCATGAATTATTTTATTGTGTGCTTCGGTACTTCACGAATACACGGTATTGGTGCTGTTTAAGAATACTGTTAATTTAGTTAGCTTTTAAATATTGTTTTCTTTAATTTGACGACTAAAGTAAGGCATACTATCACAAAGTTTTTACTAACTTCAGGTCGTTTTTTGTCACAAACATAAACTTATTGTCTCAAACGTTCATTTAAAGATGTAAAGTAATTGTTTACAACAATTATGTATAATTACTTTTTCTTAAAATTATTTTTGTTTGGCCGATAGAGTTAATTTAATTGAAAACCACCATTGTTTCAGTTAATTTTGAGAGCCCTGTTCGTCTTCTAATTTGTGTTGTCACTCCTCTAGTCCTCTTTATTACACTCTCTTAGGTATTCGTGTAACTTTCTTACAAACATTGTCACATGGAGTCTATAGTAGACTCTTTCTACAGCTTTGCTAAATTTAAGTACGCACAAGGAAATAATGGATCAAATATTAAAAGAATGGAAGTTATAGTTTATTTTTAACTTAAATAGCCATTTACTGCAACTGTTAATACAAAACTATGAAAATTGCTCAACTAAACTGCGTTCAAATATTTTCTTCAGGAAATGACTTAAGACATATGTATGCCTTTCAGGGATGTAAATGTAACGAAGTAATTTTACTTCTTTCGGGCAGATATCCGACTAACTGCTCAGTTGGCTATTGGCTTCCTGTGAAGCAAGGGTACTTGTGACGAAGCGATTATTTCCACTTGGATGACAACTGTCATCCATGCGCCTAAACTGACTACATTGTGAGTACCTGTTTTATTTTTTACATTCGTGTTATACATACTTTATTACAGTATTATTTTATCATAGGCCTATGTTATATGTTTTATATATTATTTTCTCTATATTATTATAGTTTAACATATTTTTATTTATATAAAATTTTATTTTTATAAAATTTATATTCGAACTCAAAATTCATTTATTCTGCTGCAGCTCTTTCATGTTTCTAATTTTAATTTTATAACTACTGCATTACATTTTTTATTTCTAATCTTTACAGGTATGAATAAAAAATGTCACAAACCAAGAAACGAAAAGTTGAAAGTAGTAGGGATCCGAGACTTTGGCTGCAGTGGCTCGAAGAAGAAACTGAAAGCGAGGATACAGATGACGAAAGTGAACATGATGAAAACCATCTATGAGAAAGCGATCACGTTACAGCATCGGAACAAGAAATGGGTGAACATGAAAGTGAGGAAGATGAAAATAGAAACTTAGAAGATCAAAACTATTTCCTGGGGAAAGATGGAACAACCAAGTGGTTGAAAATGAGGCCGAAACAGAACATTAGGACAAGATCTTGCAATATAATTACTCATCTTCCTGGCCCAAAAGATAAAGGTAAGCAAACAATGTCTGAAATCGAAATACTAGAACTTTTTTTGGATAAAAATATCCTTACCATCATTGCCTCATCCACAAACATTTATATTGAGACAATTAAAAGTCAGTTTGGAAGAGAGAGAGATGCCAGACTGACAGACGAGATAGAAATTAAGTCCTTTATTGGTCTCCTGTACCTCATTGGTGGCATTAGATGTGCAAAAAAAAACGCGCACCAGTTATGGGATAACTTAAAAGGAAATGGTCTACAATCATGCTGCCTTACAATGAGTGAGAAAAGATTTAGGTCTTTGATCAGATGCATCAGATTCGATGATGTACGAGATAGAGCGCAACGACGAGAAATTGACAAGTTAGCCCCAATAAGGAAACTATTTGAGCTCATGACTCATAACTTTCAAAAATACTATTCTCCAAGTGAGTACATCACAATAGATGAGCAGCTGCTGTCGTTCCGTGGAAATTGCCCTTTCCGGCAATATATTCCTTCGAAGCGAAATACGGTATCAAGGTATTTGCTGCTGTTGATGCAAAGATGGCTTATACAATAAACCTGGAAGTTTATGTTGGTACTCAACCCAGTGGCGTAGCTAGAGTTTGTGCCGCCCGGGGCGGTCCTTGAGTTTGCCGCCCCTCTGAAACACAACACAATACACATAACAAACATACTTAAACAAAAAGTGAAAACGACGTATAGAAAAAAACCTGTGAAAAATATTAGGACATGTTTACTTCTGAAGTGAAAAAATTAACTACAACATTCTACACAGTTATTTTTCTTGCTTTTCTGTTAGCAAAATCTTCGATGACATTGTCGAAGTCTATTTCGTCTGTCAATTGTTGTTCTATAGACAGTATGGCAAGATTTCTCAACCGCAAGGTGCTCATAGTAGATCTTAGGTAATTCTTTATCAGTTTTAGTTTAAAAAAAACTCCTCTCACAGCTAGCAACACTAACAGCAATTGTGAGAAAAATCCGCAGCAGTATTACAATATTTGGAACCGAGTTACCAAGATTATACTTTACAACTAATACCAGCATATTAGTTTTGATATTGATTATTTATAAATATTAAACGTATATTTATAGATTATAACGTATTTACAGAACTTTATGGGTTATTTCCCTTTTTAATGAAATAAATGCATTTATACAAATGCTATTATTAATTAAGCACAACTAAGTGCTTAAATAGGTATGATGGTCAATAAGGCCATCTTCAAGGGAACACAATCCTTACCATTGTCGGAAATTAACGAAGTAAGCAGTGTTTTCGTGGAAAAATAAAATTGTGTCTGGCGTCTTGTATCCTTCTACTGTCCCGACATAAAAAAAAACACCTTTTTTTTTCATTGCAGTAGACCAAAAGTGCCGCCCCTCAAAAAGTGCCGCCCGGGGCGGACCGCCCCCTCCGCCCCCCTATAGCTACGCTAGTGACTCAACCCGAAGGGCCTTATCGCCAAAGCAACAAAGCAGAAGACATTGTTTTGAGACTAATTGAACCGATCAGTGGGACCAGGTGAAATATCACAGGTGATAATTGGTTCTCAAGTGTCCCTCTTGCGCGAAGGTTATTGCAAGAAAGGAAACTGACATATGTAGGAACTCCTCGCAAAAATAAAAGGAAAATCCCCAAAGAGTTCTTGCCGAACAAACAACGACAAGAAAAGTCGTCACTATTTGGATTTCATAACGATGTTACCCTCGTTTCATATTGTCCAAAGAAAAATAAAACAGTTCTGATTCTGTCCACCATGCATCACGATACTGCAATCGATGACGAAAGTGCCGATGAAAGGAAACCAGAAATGGTAACATTCTATAATATGACAAAAATTGGGGTGGATCTACTAGACCAATTATGCCAGCACAACAATGTGGCGAGAAACACAAGACGTTGGCCAATGGTTATCTTTTATAACTTACTAAACATTGCTGCAATCAATACCCTCTGCATATATAAGGCAAATCATCCTAATGAAGAGCCAAAGAGAACTCTATTTTTGGAAAACATTGCCTGGGAGCTGATCAAACCACAAATTGAAAGACGTTCTAAAATCAAGCAAGTCCGAACTGCAGTAAGAAGGCGAGCACAATTGCTCCTTGGGACGACTTTGGAAACTGAGCCTACCAGCCCTCCTCCACAAGGAGGTAGGGGTCGCTGCGATGCATGTGGCAGAAAGAGAAACAAAACAACAAGAAAATGGTGTGCTAAATGTTTCAAATGGATGTGTGGAGATCACCTAAAAGAAATTTGCTTAAACTGCTATGAATATGAGAACTGAATTGAAGACTGTGGCATGTTTGCAATTTTTTTTTTTTTTTTTTTTGAATGAATACATTTCTTTCAATTTTGTCTAAAATACTTATGAAATGAAAACATTGTATGTTTCTGAATAAAATACATATGAAACAAACTTATTGTATGCATTTCCTTAGAAAAGTAATGAATTTATTACCAAATTTAAAAAAAAAGTAATGGCTGACAGTTGTCATCCATGCGACTAAACACGCGAGTGTCTTCCACGCGCCTACTGTAGGGTTAATTAAGTACCATACTTAAGTAACTTTTTCTAGTATCTACTTTTTAAAAAGCATTTATGTTTTCAAGTACTTTTACTCTAACTTAAGTGATTTTGGGAAGAATTACTTGTACTTTTACTCAAATACAATTCATTTTATCCATTTCGTTACTATTCTTAAAACTCAAATTCAGTGGCGGACCTACATTTTTGGGACCCTGAAGCTTGAACTGCTATGGGGGCCCCTTCGCAACCAGCAACAATAGGGCAACATCCAACAAGGTTCAAAGGGCCTTGCTGCCCTTGCCCTTGAATAGATTCTGGCGAGCTCAGAGAGCCCATACAGCTGGGGGTTCGGGCGCTGCAAGCCCCCGAGAAAATTTTGAAGTTTGACCAATTACAGGGGCATTTTGAGGCCATATGAAATGGGTATTAGAGCATATTCTAAGGTCAATATTAAGTACTTCAACCCATTGGCTTATGATTCTATCACTAAAATAGCCTTATTTTAATAAACACAAAAAAACTCCATCGATTTTGTTGAAAAATTCACTCATTAAAAAAAAAGTTGCTTCAGGGCCCCTCCTGGATTAGGGGCCCTGAAGCTTAAGCTTCATTAGTTTCATAGTAGATCCGCCACTGCTCAAATTTGTGGTAGCCACCTGCATGAGTTGGTTTAAACCCTAAGTGTAGTTCTGGATACCACAGACAACAAATGTGTTGTAGATACCTAAAAGAAGGACAAATCTTACATCACTGGTGATTTACGTAGTTTGGCAAATCTCTTACATACAGGGTTTTGTTTAAAGACCTCATGGCCCACAACATAAATGTACCGGTATGGTTTGCGAGAACTGTAGGTGAGTACTTTTTACTTTCGTTACTTGAGTACTTTATTCAGTAGATGCTTTTTTACTCTAACTTAAGTAAATTTCAGGATGGATACTTTTACTTGTACTTGAGTACTTTTTGATAAAATACTTGAACTTGAGTAACATATTTTAGTACTTTTTACACCCCCGATGCTTTTTGCTATAAGTTTGTCTTGTATCTAGATTCCTTCTAATTAGTTAGACTTCACAAGCTTTCCATGGAAAAAATGTAGATAGTAAAATTGTTAGCAACCATAACCACAATCTGCCTTTATTTTATGCGACATTTAGGACTGATTCTACATTATTAAAGCCCAAGAAAAATCTAACGGATGGCTTGTAAAATTATAAAACTTTTGTAGGGTTATAATAATTTTCAAATAAATATTTTACAATTTATGGCTCTACTCTCCATTTTTTCTCATTAAAATCAATACAAGTTCCAGATTCCAGGAGCTTGCAGCTATCAACTCATCCCACAATCCATTGCCAAGCAATAGCTTTCGTCTCTTGTCGCTTCTCTGTTTTATATAGGGTCTCTAGTTTGAATAATTGCACCTTAAGAAATTGAGAGAGTGGAGGGGGTTGGGAATAGGCGGGAAATGTTCGTAAAAGTTTTTTAATTAATGTACAAAAACTGTAGAAATATTTACTACAACACAGTTGTCAAAGCGTGCTGCTACAGAAAAAAAATCACCAAAAAAAACCATGAGAAAAACGTTGAAAATTTCAAAACATAATTGTAATAATTGACTAAGAAAAATCCTTATGCAATGCCTTCGTTTTTATATTATTACTGGATATCGAATTCATTAGCCTTCTGATCGAGATACTTCCCTTTCAATAAATAAATAAATAAATAATAATATTAATAATAGTAGTAGTAGTAGTGTAGTAGTAGTAGGCCATGCTGGCTTTCTAGGATTAAGACTTCTTTCCCATATAGGCCTACTGTAGAAATTCCCAATGTTTCATTCTCCATCTGTGCATGGTTAAGTAATTTTATAAACAAAGAGTATAGGGGACGATACAGTATATACAGTATATAAGCTCCAAAATCCTTATAAGGAACAGGAAATCTAAAAGTGTCACTGATTTTACAGTTAATTAAAAGTCGATGTATGTCATGTTGAAAAACAAAATATTTGTGTGATAAAAACGCATCTTCTTAAAACATTTTATATTCTTTAAATCCTGTTAAATTAACACGTGAAAACCTTTTATACCACCATAAAATTGTTAATTCAACACGGTGCCTATGTGTTTCTTATTTACATGGGACGTATTTTGCATAATTAAGTAATACGTAAACAGATTTAAATATATACCTCCAAACTCATAAAATTCAAATTTGTTTAAAGACAATTGTGTGAAATGTAAACATACTGTATAACTTTCGCAAAAGAAATTCATCTAAGCTGTCCACTTATTTCTAATATTTTTAATCTTCAGTATCATTTAAAGAGAGAAACATTTACTTCGTATACTGTGTATATGTATATACTTACAACTAACTTAAAAAAAAATTAAAAAAAGTTGACAAATTACAGCATATTGAGACAGTGAAATAAACATCTAATATTAATTAAAAGTTTGCATATATATATATATATATATATATATTATTATATATTATATATAATATATATATAATATATACTATAGATACTCAAAACGTGCAAAAAAAACGTTTGTTCTTAATTAAGTTTCTGCTCACTAAAATTTTGGATTCATCGCCATATTACAATCCATGATGAAAGAAATATTGAAGGTAAGTTACAACTGTACCTCATAAAAGCCTCGAGCGACCACAAAGAGAAGAACTGGTTACAAAATTCCCTAACCCATGAACCTTACATCCTTTGATGACGTAGAAATGTATGTACCAAAAACTATAATAGCTTCCCAGTTAATTTTGTTGTACTTATTTAGGTATTTCTTAACACATTCGTATATTGAGTTGGCTTTAATGAATGTGAGTTAAGCGATATTCGATACTTCTTTTTCAGGTACTTAAAAGAATTGGAATGCTATTATGTATATTTTCCCTGCTAACTTCCGTGGCAGAATCAGGTGGTTTCCATAAGAAAAGCAAATACTACTCAAGTCCTGTCAATTACGTTCCCCTCTATTACACAAGAGACTACATTAATTACCTGAATGCTCTCAGGTAAGTAAACTACGTCGATGTTGGGTAGGAGGCTAAATTACAAGTACTAATAACGCGAGAAAAAACACAGGCTTGAACCGAGTGTGTATATATATATATATATATATATATATATATATATGTATATATATATATATATGTGGTGTGTGTGTGTGTGTGTGTGTGCGCGCTGTTTCTCAGGATGTCTTTTTCGAAAAATCAAATGAATATGCAAGGTATCCATAAATTGTGTTTACAAAATCATTTAACTTAATTTGTAAAAATAATTTATGGACACCCTCTACTTTTTTTTTAGGGTTTTTTCCTCGTTTCCACCCCACCTCAGTTTCGCCCCACGGCAGGAATGGGAATGCAACAAGGAATAAGAATGAGACCGGGAGGAGCGGGTGGTCAAGCAGCGGCAGGAATGCAACAACAGAAGTAAATTTTTTTTTAGATTTGTTACAGAAATCAAAATAAAAATTGTCTCCATAAATTTACGTAATCGTTGCATTATATAATATATATATATATATATATATATAATATATATATATACACAGGGTGAGTTAAAAGTCTGGAAGCATAGGAAACTATGCTTTTCAATACAAATATATATGTATATTTGCACTGAAAAGCATAGTTCCTATGTTTCCAGACTTTTGACTCACCCTGTATATACCTCGTTCTTCGTTAACCTCTTTTCTGGCTATAGTCTTTTGACTTTTTCTTTTCACATTCTGGAGACCGCAGCCCAGGGTCAAACCAGATCTGTGTTTATCTGTTAACGATTGAAGATAGTGACACTATCCTGAATTGTTTCCAGTTATATCTCTGGGGCTGTTGAGTTGTTAAGTATCTGTTCTAGATAAGAATTTAAATTCGTTTTGAGCAGCCCAGTTGATTCTATTATCACTAGTATTATTTGTATTTCATCTAGCAACCAGGTTCTTTTTAGATCAGTTTTTAGAGCTTGGTATTTGGTTATCTTTCTCCTTTCTGCTTGATTTAGTCCATAATAATTGGCGATGTTTCTATCAATAAACTGTCCCTTTCTTTTCTCTCTGTCCCATATTACTATATCAGTGTTCATGGCTCTGTTTTGGATATATCTTCCTGTAGGAATGATTTTGTCGTTATATTAGATGGCCAATACTATCCACCTCAGTATGACAGAATCTACACCTGTCATTATTACAGAGGCCAGCCATTTTTTTAAATGTATTTGTTAGGAATGCAAGATATTAGGCACCGAGCATAGTTGGGCACCGTTACATTAAATTGGTCGGCGTTACCGTTACTCGTTACTTTTGAAAATCCTTAAAGCGTTACCGTTACATCGTTACTTTTGAAAATCTTTAAAGCGTTACCGTTACTCGATACATGTAACAACGTTACAGTAACTAGTTGTATTTGATATTTGTTTATGTCTTCACACGTATTTTGAAACTACAGATAAACTTATAAATGGCAGCCATACCACATCAATTCTAATAGCTACTATTATTGACTATATAAATGTTGTTCTCTTAAGAACAATATATTGCACAATAATTTGCACCCCCAATGATTTTTTTGAAAGATGAAGAGACCTAGAAAATATAAATTTAGTTGTTGCCACTAACATGGAATAGTGAATTGCATTCAATAGTCCTCATGAATGGAATGGCAATGTTATCAAATTCAAATTCAAGTATCGAGTAACGAGTAACGAAAAAATCCGTTACATTGATAAAAAATTTGCAAAGCGTTACCGTTACATCGTTACTTTTGAAAATCTTTCAGCGTTACCGTTACTCGTTACTTTTGTAACGATCGTTACGTAACGTCGTTACATGTAACGCGTTACTGCCCATCTCTGGCACCCAGTATTAACTGTTCTCCATCATACAGCAGAACTCCTCTCCTTAACCACTCCAATGATCCTTCTTTATTCATGTAGTCCTTCTGAAGTTCTTGATAGTATTTTCCAGCCCTTTGTTGTTGTTCCCGTTCTTCTGCATGTTTGGCTTATTGTTCTAGAACAAATATTTTTGCGACTTTTCCTAGCAATTAACGTGGCTGGTACTTTCAATGTCTATTTGTTCTGTCATACTATTCTCTCCAAACTGCTGGGCCAGTTTGGTTATAGAAGTTTGTCGAGTTACTCTTGTGGTGCGGTGTTCATGAACTGGAGCTATTGTAGGGTTAGAAGAGTTCCTCAGATACTGCCCAGTGCTGATGGTCGATGATCAGTGCAGCTGATTAACCTGTCGATCCCATCCTTCCCAATTTTCTTGGCAGATACACTCTGGTAAGAAACTGGTTCCAGTATGTTATTATATTTAGAGTGAAGATTTTCCTGGTCTTAGCATCTAGTTTGTTCAGTTCTGATTGCAGCCAATCTATTATCCCTATACTATAATTAATAACAGGGATAGCGATTTAATTTATAGCCGTTATTTTGCTTCTTGATGCAAGTTGAGTCTTGCAGATCTTTTTCAGTCTTCACACATACCCTCCACTGATTTTCTCTGATTGTATATATATAAACAAGTGAAATGAATGAATGATGCAAATCCACAAGGAAAAAGAAAAATGATTCCAAAGCCTTTCGTGTATTCAGAAGTACACCTCGTCAGGGAATGAAGGGAGAAGGCGAGATGCCCAAAATAGATACAGCGGGACGGAAAAACAAAAAGATTAGCACATAATTAACGAGAGTTAATGAGAGGCAAAAGGAATTTTAACAGGATATTGTCAATTTCATACATTCCCGCACTGTTATTGAAATTATTTTTAAAATGGATAAATGCACATTCTAGAATATTCCTTTCAATTATATCTGTTTTTAACGAGCGCTTTAGAACTATCCCACTTGATACTATGATTATATATATACATATGGTTAAACAATGCATTAGAAATATTTGCTGTTCTACGCGCATATTTAAGCTGTTTTACCCAAATATCTAATGTTTTACCCGTTTGGCCTATATATATTGAGTTACATTGTGTACATCCGATCGAATACACACAACCAACCACATTATTCGGGCTATTCTTTATTAGGCGTGCTTCAACAGTATTATTATACTTAAAGACTACATTGATACCAGTTGTTTTAAGTAAAGTCGGAAGATATTGAAAATTAACATGGTAAGGTAGGCTAAGAATATTTTTACGCTCAAATTCCTTTACAGTTACACTATTATAATACCTATTCTTGGCTTTCCTAAGTCAGTTATCTAAAAATGAAATAGGATGACATAATTTAGTACCAATATTCATGATATTGCAGAACTCGGAATCTAAAAATTCAGGACTGACAACTCTCAATGCTCTAAGAAACATAGTAGAGAAAATAGAAGATTTAATCGAGGGATGATGGGCAGAATAAAAATGCACATAAAAGTTATTATTAGTAGGCTTACGACAAACTTCAAATTTGAACTGATTAAAGCATCTCCGAATTTTTAGATCCAGAAAAGATAAGCTTCCATCATTTTCTTTTCCAACCGTGAACTTAATAGATGGAACTTTAACCTTGTTTGGTACAGGTATATAGATGATATTTTATGCCTTTGGCCTAATAATTTGGATGTTGACTTATTTCTTGGTAGGCTCAACAATTTAGTCCCATCTATTAAGTTACGGTTGAAAAATAAAATGATGGAAGCTTATCTTTTCTGGATCTAAAAATTCGGAGATGCTTTAATCAGTTCAAATTTGAAGTTTGTCGTAAGCCTACTAATAATAACTTTTATGTGCATTTTTATTCTGACCATCATCCCTCGATTAAATCTTCTATTTTCTCTGCTATGTTTCTTAGAGCATTGAGAGTTGTCAGTCCTGAATTTTTAGATTCCGAGTTATGCAATATCATGAATATTGGTACTAAATTATGTCATCCTATTTCATTTTTAGATAACTGACTTAGGAAAGCCAAGAATAGATATTATAATAGTGTAACTGTAAAGGAATTTGAGTGTAAAAATATTCTTAGCCTACCTTACCATGTTAATTTTCAATATCTTCCGACTTTACTTAAAACAACTGGTATCAATGTAGTCTTTAAGTATAATAATACTGTTGAAGCACGCCTAATAAAGAATAGCCCGAATAATGTGGTTGGTTGTGTGTATTCGATCGGATGTACACAATGTAACTCAGTATATATAGGCCAAACGGGTAAAACGTTAGATATTTGGGTAAAACAGCATAAATATGCGTGTAGAACAGCAAATATTTCTAATGCATTGTTTAACCATATGTATATATGTAATCATAGTATCAAGTGGGATAGTTCTCTTGTTAATTATGTGCTAATCTTTTTGTTTTTCCGTCCCGCTGTATATATTTTGGGCATTTCGCCTTCTCCCTTCGTTCCCTGACGAGGTGTACTTCTGAATGCACGAAAGGCCTTGGAATAATTTTTCTTTTACCTTGTGGGTTTGCATCATATATATATATATATATATATATATATATATATATTATAACGTCTTTCAGGAAAAAACCTCGTAGAAAATTTACCTCACCTGGTCTTCGTTTAATTGGCTAAAAAAAAAAATCAAGAACACGCTTTTATTTACTTAATTCAATTCTTGTAAATATTTAGCGTTTTTAAGTTAATTTGAACAGTTATTTTTGCTTGTTCAGTTTACTTCTTAAAAACCCGAATTGTTTTTATTTCAAAATGGTGGTGAAGGTTCTGTATAAAAAAAAAATAAATTCTGTTTTTCAATGTTTTTTTTATTTTCTTCCTGAAAGCATGTAAAAACAATAACTTTTGTATAATTGTACAACAGTTGAAAGTTTTTTAGTTTTGCGTTTAATTCTGTTTTGCATACAAGCGAATAAAATTGTCTGGCATTACCCAGAATAAAATGAAATAAATATGAACCAAAGAGTTAATTATTTCTTGTAATGAGGACCAACTATACAGTAAACGTTTTTTAAACCAGGAATGTCTCGTATGTAACAATAACGTGTTAAAAAACATGCAGTTTATCGATACGATACAAAGGTTGAACGCTAGACTGCAATCGACAGTCAATCGTCGTAAATAGCGAAATTGTCGAAAATGGGAATTTCTTAAGGGTTCCCCCAACCCTTTTCCCCTTGGGACAACCAAAGCCGTAAGACTGATCGATCGAAAACTTCGTGTATACATGATCTATGGAGTATGGAGAATGCCTAGTCAAGCCTAGGGAAGTCGCTTCGTTAACAAATGTGGCTGTCACTAACCAATCAAAATTGAAGCAGTCCTCCCAGAACCGTTGAAATGAAGAACCATTTCTCCGTTTGCAGTTATTTTTTTGTATATTTTGCTCTTAAATTAGGAAATTGAACCAATTAAATAACTCTGCGTGAATTATTATGAGTATGACTAATATATTATGACCCTTACGTTTAAGCAGCAATAACCTGTGTAAATTTATTGTTATATTCGGGTGGGGATGGGAGATCCCTTATAAAGAAGGTACAGTTCATGAAAAAAGTTCAACGAAGAAACAAAATCTATAGAGAAATACTGACATTTTGAAAATTAAGCAAGCATTTGTAATTAATAATAGTAATTAGGTAGGACGACCAGAGACCGGAACAGCGGTCAGGCCAGACTAATGCAGCCTTTTGAGTTAACTCATGGATTATTATCAACGAATACTATCGGAAGTCGAACCCCGACCTCACTGTCTTCATTCCGTTTATACAGGGCGAGCGAAAAGTCCCTGTGCACCTGCAAGAAGTGTAGTAAACCTGTACCTGCACTGTGTTGGAAGTGAACAGGTGCACAGGGACTTTTCGCTCACCCTATATACACACACCTTTGGTTAGCTTCCGCCCAAATTGTTCATTCTGACGAAGGTCAAGCTTTTCATTCCACCTTAGACCTACAGTTTAACGTAGAATCCGAACCACGCCCCATCAGCAGCCCAGCGTCTTAACCACTAGGCCACCTAGGGTACCCATTTATCTACCAACCACTTTCTTTTTATTGTGTGGAAGGATGAACAGCTGGGTTTTGCTGCGCGCCGGCTGCCATCGGGTCTCGAACCCGAGGCAGATGGATTCGTAGTCAGCGACGCTAACCACTACACCACCGAGGCGCATATATATATATATATATATATATATATATACACACACACACACACAGAGCTGGGCAGTAACGCGTTACAAGTAACGGCCGTTACGTAACGCGGTACTTTTTTAGTAACGGTAGTGGTAACGGCGTTACATTTCAAATCAAGTAACTCTTTCAGTAACGACGTTACTTTTTTAGGGAAATACATTCGTTAGTCGTTACTCGTTACTTTTTTATCGTAACTCGCAATTAGTTTCTTTCGATCCTCGCTCATTATTCATTAACCGTTAAAAATTTGTTCCTTCACTATGTGCGAGGTGTGCAGGTTGGCCGTTGGCATGCTGGCAGCCTACCCCCATTCATCCTCTCCCCTACACTGACAGCACTGTCAAAGTAAAAAGGCGAAGAACCCTGGAGTAGAGAGGGACCTAAGTTCAACAGAGGTTTCGTCATTCCTCTCATCTGGGCCTTCACGGCACGTTAGCTCTGCATCCTTCCTATCGACTAATTTTAAAAATATGTTTATTAAACTTAACACTCCTGTACCATCTAGTGCCGCTGTTGAGCGGATTTTTTCAGTAGGAAAGGATATATATACTACTGCGTCCGAAACGAGGCTCGCTCTTAGATGTAACTTTTGAGAAGCTTGTTTTCTTAAAGACCAATAAAGATCTTTTGATAATAATTCTTAAGTTTGTATATTTAACTAATAAATTTCAATTAATATCATTGCCATGCTTTATAACTCATTTGATTCATTTCTTTAGTATTTCGTGTTATTGTTTTGCAAAACTAAACTTTCCTGGTATATTCTAGCATTAGTAAATTAGTATCAGTAGTATGCTACATCCTCTGTTATGTTGCAATTCCTAGTAATAAATCTTGCAGTAATTTTGCTTCACTTTTTTTTAAATATTATGCTTTATAAGTCATAACAACGCAATGAAGGCATGCACAGACTTCATAGCCTATGCATTAACCAACACATACTCGTACAAGCGAATGTTTATATATATTTTATGTATATATAAATTATAATATACCTATGCATATATATAATATATTTACATTTCATTAAAAGTAACGATAACGAGTAACGGTGTCGTTACTCGTTATTTTTTAAAAATGGTAACTGTAACGGTAACGGCATTACGTTTATAAAGCAACGAGCACAGCAATATATATATATATATATGAGCAGAAAAGCAAACATTATGCTAAATCTAAGGAAGAGTTTAGTCCAACCAGTAAGTGAATATCGCTTCATACAGAAAACGAGACATTGCAGACATGGAGGCCATACAAAGAACTTTTACGCACAAGAGGAAAAGAAATATGAATATTACAGGTCTCAACTACAATCTTTGAAACTCTTCTACTTGAAAGAAGACGGGAGCAATACACAGTAATGTACACATGAAAATACTCGAGGGATATGCTCCAGACAACGTGTTGCTTCGCTACATCTGACAGAGCAGAATGAGAGTAGAAAGCAACTCTCTCTCTCTCTCTCTTTCTCTTATATCAGGTTCCTCAAATGAGGAGGTTGCTTCATGCAGAGGGATCAAACAGTACTTAAAAGCATATACTGTATATATAATATACAGAGGTGGGTAGTAGTGAAGTAGATATACTTAAGTACCTGTACTTAAGTAGCTTTTTCAAGAATGTACTTTCTAGAAAGTACATTTTTTTGTAATACTTTTACTCTAACTTAAGTACAATCTTGGGGAAAAATTTTATACTTTAACTTAAGTACAATGTTGCGAAAATCTGAAAAGTTCGAAGCAAACAAAACAGCTGTATGCTTGCCAATTTCATTCGAAATTGATAAACAAATTCTGAAAAACCGCTTTCAATCTGCCACCTCTCATTGTCAGGCATTGAGAGGGGGAAGACACCGAAACCGGATTATTCCAGATTTTGTTTACCAAAACATTTGGGTTTCATTAACCACTCAGAATAATAATCCTAATTCTGTATCCTAATGAAGTCTGTTTGCCATAATGATGTTTATTTTATATTATTATACAGTATATTTGTAGTGTATTTTATTTCATTTTTGAAAAAGTACTTCTTATTTTTCAGTACTTAAGTACATTATAAAACACTTACTTTTGTACTTCAACTTAAGTACTTTTGATAACGTGTACTTTTACTTTAACTGGAGTACATTTTTTAAAGATTACTTGTACAGTACTTTAACTTAAGTAACAAATGAAAGTACTTTACCCACACACACATATATATATATATATATATATATATATATATATATGTGTATGGGTGGTTAGCATCGCTGACTACGAATCCATTGACCCCGGGATCGAGACCCGGTGTCGGCAGGCGACGCACAGCAAAAACCCACCTGTTCATTCTTCCACATAATAAAGAAATTGGTTGGTAGACAAATGGGTAGTAGGGTTGGGTGAAAAAATTTTCAACTATTGCTTCACTGGTAATAAGGTGGATTGAAGGGTGATAAAAAAGAATATGAGAATTAAAATATTTTCAATTCATCCTAAGTACCCCATTTTTCCCTCCAAAAAATGGCCGCCAGCCAGTCATTATACGTTTCATAACTCGAAAAGTATTCTTTTTACAAAAACGTTTGCTGAAGCAAAAATTGTTTATTTCACATTTTCTACCTCATATAAATGTTTCAGATGTTTAATGAATTTTTTTATTTTTCGGGTTTTTGTTGGATTTGGAATTGGTAATTTCTGATAATTAGTAACAAATATGGCTTCTGCTTCAAACATTAGAGTTACAAGGAGTCAATCAAAACCACATTTTATATTTGGAACCGCACAAGAGCTTCCTCTTACAACATTGCCAACAAATAAACAGGTGGGCCAATACCATGTTCTTTTAAAAGAAGCCGCTTCAATGACTTCACATAACTCTGATATTTTCAACAAAATTACTGAAGATATACTCTGTATTTGGAGAAAAGCTTCAATTCCTGCAATAGCTGACAAATCAGTTTATATCAAATTAAAGCAGTTCATCGGCAAAGCAAACGATCTTAGTAGATCAAAAAGTAGTGTCAAAATGAGGGAAAATTTTAATGACACCTTGGAAGAATTATTCGATATCAATGCCTGTAAATGCCCTTTTATCTCCCATCACCTCCCCTCACTATGGCGCTCACAAATATTGAACTCAACGCACTTAGGGTTAAAAAACTGTGCCTACCCAATTATCCACTTCATTCACAAAGTGTCGAGAGGGCAATAAAACTTGTCACCGATGCGGCCTCATCTGTATATTCCCAAGAATCCCGTGATAGAGTTATAAGAGCAAGAATTAGGTCTCGTTCATTGCTGCCATGTAGGGAAAACAAGAAAGAAATGACTTCACTCTTTGACAATTAGCTTTTAATTAGAGACTGAAATAATTCCCCAAAATTTCATAAAAGCAAACACTTCACGATTTTTGAAAAGGGATCTTTTTGAAAGTGTATTGATTATATGTTTCTACAATTGTGGTAATAAAATGTCAATAATTTCTCTCGTTGATTAGTGTTGTTGTAGATTATAGTTTGAATATTCAACATTATATAAGGTTATTAACTATTATCAAAGTAATATACTTCGGTCATCAAAGAATTTTTCATTTATTTAGAAAAAAGTGATTTATTTGTGATATCATTTACCGAGGTAAATTTTGCTAAAATTTAAAATTGAGAAAAATAATTTATAAAAGGGCACTTTCTAATGTATTTTTTTTTATTTTTAATAATTTTTATTCTATAGTGTCTTTTAATTGGATGCATATTTTTCAAGTTATAAGCATTTTTATGTTTGACTAGCGGCCATTTTGTTTTTCTCAAAAATGCGCTAGTAGGGCAAAATTGATTTTTCTTTTATATCACTTTATGTCATCTATAGAACCCAATAGAGCAAATTATAGGTGAAGCAAATAAATATTCCACAAAGAATTGCGTTTCACCCCACCCTACTGGGTAGCCTTGTGGTTAAAACGCTGGGCTGCTGGTGGGGGTGTGGTTCGGATTCCACGTTAAACTGTAGGTCTAAGGTGGAGTGACAAGCTTGACCTTCGTCAGGATGAACAATTCGGGCGGAAGCAAAACCAAAGTTATATATGATAATGAAAACCCTGTTTTGTTGATGTACATTCTTCTGTAACGCATTTCTTCATCATACAGCCAGTGAGAGAATCTAATGAGGAGTATATGACATGTATTCTTATATATAATGTTATAATGTTATAATGTTTCAGACCAACAAAGACCCTAGGATCCACTCATGGCTGGTCTACCTAACTGTATGTCCTCCGTGGTGGTGGAGGGGACCTACAATTTTACGTGGGTTCCGAACCACAAGAACATAAGAAACTTATTTAAAAACTGCGGGTAAATTGGCAACGACCAATTTTTACGAAACTAAATAATTATCAATTTAAAAATAATTAATTATCGGTTTAAAACTAAAGATAGAATCTCTCGGTCCAGAGGAGCAAGTCATAATAGACTACTATCCACAATATGTTACATTCTATATCTATTTATAACGGACATGCAAATATATCAGATCCAAAGAATCCAGTCAATTTCATTACGGTATCCATAAAGTCACGGTCCATATCGATTGCGGACCAAGTCAAAATTTACAACCATATACATTATCAATTTAAAAATAATTATCGATTTAAAACTAAAGATAGAATCTCTCGATCCAGAGGATCAAGTCATAATAGACTACTATCTACAAATATGTTACACTCTATATCTATTATATAACGGACATGCAAATATATCAGATCCAAAGAATCCAGTCAATTTCATTATGGTATCCATTAAGTCACGGTTCATATCGATTGCGGACCAAGTCAAATTTACAACCATATACATTACAATATACACTTACGAGGAAAAGTGTAGGTGTGGCTGTAAAGACTGTACAGTAATGTAGAAATGTGTGTGCACCCATTATGGGTCTCCCATTTAAAGGTGTTTGTGGGGCAAGTGAAGATCATGAGTTTTTCAATACCTCACAGTACTATGGGGGGCATCGCTCGGCAGAGGAATCTCTTTAAATGGGGTGTGTAAGGACAGAGAGTATCCCCTAACCCAAGACGCTGCCTCCCTATATCCCACAACACTTGTGTTGAGCTGTGGGATCTATCCCCACAAAGCCTTAATTTTACTACCTTAAACTATACCCTTTCTATCAACATGCGCGTCCAATCGATTCTTAAACATGTTTATAGACGTGCTACTAATTACTTCTACCGGCAAACTATTCCAGCTATTTACTATTCTATGCGTAAAAAAGTTTTTCGCAACTGCTGTCTCGAACCTTCTACTTGTCAACTTACACCCGTTATTTCTAGTCCTATTATATTGAGATATTTCGAAAAAGCTATCTCTATCTACGTTATCAAACCCATTCATAATTTTGAAAACCTGGATTAGATCACCCCTTAACCTCCTAGTCTCGAGTGTAGTCAATTTTAACTCTTTAAGCCTATCCTCGTACGACTTTGACCTAAGAGACGGAATCATCTTAGTTGCTCGTCTTTGAACTCTTTCGATTTTGTCTATATCTTTGCGCATATGCGGATTCCAAAATATAGTGTGTGTGTGTGTTGTATATATATATATATATAATATATATATATATATATATATATATTATAAAGAATTTAATGACTATACAAATGCATGAAGATTATATATAACTATTCACTGATTAAATGAATCCACAGCTAACCTTCGTCGTTATTCCATGGTATTATCGTAGTTTCTTCTCTGGTTTGCATCGTACGTCTTTTTAATAGAAAAGGGCATCGTCTAAGTCTCTTTGTTGCGTTGGAATAGAGACGTCGTGAGGTTTTCTAGGTCATGTGTCACTCATTAGTGCATTAATATCAGTGTTACTGAGGGCTTCCACTCGATGAATAGCAATTCCACAAAATCCATCATTTCGTTATCAATCTTGCAACGACGTCCTCCATTTGGTGGTGATGATCTTTCCGAAGAATCTGTTTCCATGAATCCTTTGATTATCGACCAAGTCGTTTCTCATTTTACATTAGGACATAAACAGTCCTTTCCATTCGAGAAAGCCCGTACGAGGCGCTTCCTGTCATCGACTGGAATTCTTGCGTATCGGCCGCGTGGCATAATTCGGACGTCACAAAACCTAAATCACTAATTAATGTAATTTACTCCGTTTTAAAGTTTAAACCACTGGAAATATGTCGTAGAAAATAATATATATATATATGACGTGTCCTTAGGTTTGAGGTTATCCATATAACGAGGTAATTGAAAATAAATTCAATAAATAAACATGTTAAAATGCCGAACATTTTTGGTTGACTTACTGCTATCCGTGAGCAAATGCCGAAATGATATAAATATTGTCGAATATGTGCGACAGTTTGTCGAAATAATGCGAGGAAAGCCTAAAACACATGCCATAAGCCGAAACCTGTTGTGAGATGTCTAATGTGAATGACATTGCCAAAATGTAAGTAGTCAATGTCGGATTGCGTGTTACATTACCGAATTTGATTATAATTGTCGAAATGACAATGAGCTAGGCCAAATTTAAGATAGTATTGTCGATTTTAAACATTCAAATGTCGCTTCGAAAAGAAAAATGTCGAAAATGAGAACAAAATATCAAATATGGATAATTTGTGCCGAAATCTTTTAAAACTTATTAAAATTCACTCGAAAAAAGTTGTTTGTGTGTTGTGTGTGTGTGTGTGTGTGTGTGTGGTGTGTAGAGGGTGACGCAAAAGTCGCGCATCATAGGAATTTTCAGCGTTGATTATAATGTATTTTTTCCTTTAGGTATGGGATGGCTGCGGAATTAACAATAGACAAGAGGGTGAGCTTGGTTTTAATGTATGGAATATCAGGTACAACAAATCGATGAATCGGTACAGAATTTAAATTCGATGAATATCGGTATAGAATTTAAATTGTGTACCGATTCATCGATTTGATATTAATTATCATTCTTAATATAAATCATTTATTTTATCATGTTTAACCACAATAGGCCCTTAGCTTTTCTCTCACTCTCACTATGATACTCTGCCTGTAATACATGTTCATCTCTCCCAAACTCACAGTTTACCCAGTGAATGCCAGCTACTCGACAAAGAAAGATCTTATCTGACGATTTTATGTTAATAGGGGCGGATCCAGGGAGGGTAGTCTAGTAGGGGGGCACGAAATAGACATCATGCCGAGTATTTTATTTGATCCACATTTTTTATATACCATACGCTTCACCCACCATACTGTGAGGTAGCAACAGGAAACAGGCTTCCTGTTCCTGTGCGAGAGCTGAAAGGTATCAAAAACTCGCATTCCCCTAAGGGGATGATCCACACTTAAATTATATTCCGAAGGCCACTCAATATATTTTGCCCCACCTTTTTTTTTCCTTCCAAGTTTCCTTCTACGTTCTAGAAATTTTGTACACAAGCAGTTACATACCTTTTATACAAGTTTTTATTTTTCCACAGTGTCTCCATCCTTTTCTACGGCTTTCCTCCACCTCGAAACAAGGGCCTTTATTCCTTGCTGGTAAAAGTCCGCTGGATTCCGCTGGGTTCCGCTGGAGCCATCTCTTAACCTCCTCAACAACCTCATCGTCACTCTGAAACTTTCTTCCACGAATAGCATCCTTCATTGGCACAAACAAATGGAAGTCTGAAGGTGCCAGATCCAGGCTGTATGGAGGGTGGGGTAACACAGTCAAGCGCATTTTTATGATGGCGTTTCTCGTTTGCAAACTGTTGTGTGGTCTTACGTTATCATGCAAAAGAAGGACGTCTTCCAGTTTTCTCTCCGGTTGAACTCGCTTTATACGTCTCTGGAGTCTGTAAGATAGCAATATATGCCTCTGAGTGGATTGTTTGTCCTTTCTTCATAATATCCACCAGACTCACCCCTTTCATGTCCCAGAAGATGGTGGCCATAACTTTTCCTGCAGAGGGAGCCATTTTGAACTTTTTCTTGCGTGGGGAGTCTGCGTGATGCCACTCCATGGATTGGCGTTTTGTTTCAGGTTCAAAGTGGTGTACCCAAGTCTCATCCCCAGTCACAATTCGTGAAAGGAAGTCATCCCCTTCTGTTTCGTATCGAACCAACGACTCAGAGGCAATTTCTTTTCTTTGGGCTTTGTGATCTTCAGTCAGTTCGTGAGGAATAAACCGTGAACACACTTTTGAGTATCTCAGTTGCTGAATTATCGTATTCACACTTCCTTCACTAATTCCTAGCTCCAGTGATAACTCCTTGTATGTGACGCGCAGATTTGATCGAATAATGCTATTAGCACGTTGCACAGTGTGAGATGTCACAGCCGATGCTGGGCGACCGCTGCGTGGCTCATCATCGAGGCTGGCTCTCCTTCTCTCCGATGATCTCACATGTTTAGACCAGCGTTCAACTGTGCTTTGATCAACAACACCATCTCCATAAACGTTTTGTAGACGTTTGTGAATATTTGCAACTGTTTCCTTCTTTGCGGTTAAGAACTCGATAACAGCTGTCTGTTTACGACGCACATCACTGTCAGACGCCATTTTCGAAACTGCGATAACCATCGGTTTTATACAAGGACGTTTAAAAGCGGTTTCATACAAGGAGGGGAGGTTCAAACTGGAAAAATCCGGTTATGTGAAGCGCAGAAAATTCAAACTTACGGCCCAAAAGACATTTCAGCCCCATGGCCTATTAATTATTTAGCTAAGAAAAAGGGTGGGGCAAAATATGTTGAGTGCCCCTAGTATAATGCATGCATAGGCTCTAGTTTTCAATGGTGTGGTAGTGATAGTTGCCATGACAAATAAATATTATATATAATATTATATAAAATATTACCTATAAATATAAAATTTATCGTACTTGCATGAAAATTGTGGATTTTATGAGCAATTTTGGAAAAATGGTGTAAAGCGTTTTATGAACTTCTGTAAAATTTCGACTTTGTCTCCTTTCGGGATCTAGCCTAGGGGGACACGTGCCCCCATAGGCCACCCCCTGGATCCGCCCATGGCTAACCTTATATAGACAATACTGTATGTTAGTTTTAACTGTTATTTTCATTTTAAATAGTTTTAATTTAGACCCTCTTGTGAAAATGTAATTATTATTTGATTGTTTATTGTTTTAAATATTTATTAAAAATATTACATTTTTTAAGTAATATTTATACTTTATGAAGGTATTTCTTAATGTAATCGTTAATTATAAAATTATAAGTCTTTTTTCTAATAATTAATTTAATACAAGGGTAACATTTATAATTTAGAATTTTGATTCATAATTTTTTATTTTTTTTTGCAGTTCAAAATGTCTTTGAGATGCCATCTGTGAACTAGTTGATATCTGATGTGGAAGATGACAGGTAAGAAATTTAATTTAAATCATAAAGTAGTAATTATTTATTACATTTAATAATTAAGATTAAATACAATACTTGGCTATTAACAACAGTGGACCAAGTTTTTCTTTTATTTAAAAAAATAAATTGTTTAATAGAGCATAGAACCACATGTAAAGGTTTTTGTTTGTAAGTTAGGTTAGATTAGATTAGGTTAGAATAATTACCTTAGAATTTTTGCTTTCCCATGCTTATTAGAAGATTTTCTTGAATTTCTACTTGTACCAAGGTCTTTGGCACAAAATAAGATCTTTTAATACATTCATCTCTAGTAAGTCATTAATCAAAGTATCTTTTTTTTCGCATAATTTTTTGACATAAAACTTGGCAGATTTTCAAACGACATATTAACACCTTCCATAAAACAATTAACTAGCCTAGGGCTTGCGACTTGGAACGCGTATACACCACGCTTAAGTGAGGTGAAAACGCTATGACTCTACGCTACACTAACTAGTCCCATGTTTAACTATTATATCTATAGATTTACTGCATTTACAATTTCTACTTACCCAAACCACTTATTCATGGCATAAAAGGCTATTTGGAATTTATTGATTGTTTTTATTTTTAATAAAACAAAAAAAATTGCTCGCTATTATTAACTTTTACTAATACTTGCATAAAAATGAATTAATAACTATACCCTCAAGAAGAATATTTAATTTTGCTTATTCAATTGAAGTTTTTTGCTTAAAAAGACGTTGTTTTTATATACGTTATAGCCTATTGTTTTTTAAGTTTTTGAAAAAGCTTCCTTCTTTGTTTACAGTCATTATACTTTAGTTATAATAACTGTTATTAATGCATATAGTACAGGGGTGTAGTCGAGGGGTAACGCGGTATAACGGCGCTATACTTCCTAAAATTTCAGTGAAGTAGCGTTATACTACCTACTGTAGTAGCCATAGCTGAATACTGAGCACTTACAGACTTTTATCCAGCATTTATCCCTATTGTCGACTATATGTAACTGTAGGGATCAAGTAAAGATAAGCACCCCCAACCTTTTTTAGTTAGCCTTATAAGGCTAACTAACGAAAATATCGCGACCTAACCTAACCAATCGTCAAGGGCGTACAGTTGACCTAACGATTGGTTAGGTTAAGTCGTGATATTTTCGTTAGTTAGCCTTATAAAGCTAACTAAAAAAGGTTGGGGGTGCTTATCTTTACTTGATCCTAACTGTAGTATCTACTATATCACTATGCAGTGGTGGGCACCGTTAACCAAAAAGTTAACTTCGATAACGATAATCCGTTAACCCCAATTTTTAACTCCGATAACGATAATCCGATAATTTTACTACAAAGTTAACGGAAGTTAACGATAATCCGTTAACGATAACTATTTCTTTACTAACATTTAAAAAAATCAAGGAAAAAAGCTTTAAAACCCATAGAAAATGTTTATTTATGCAAAATCCAACAATAAATAGGTATTTAACTGTATTTTTATCAAGTTTTGCAACTTTTTTGCTTAACTTTTTTTTTATTTTTAATAAAAAATGTACTGATTACATGTTTTGAAACCCTTGTAACCACTAACCATTAACTAAATTTTAATTTACCAGAGAATTATTATGGCGGGAACTGAAAGGTAAAATTAAATTTTAGGCACATTTATTAAAGACTATGACACAATGTGCTGGTTGCCCTTCAGAAAGACCAACTTCTCAAAGTTAGGCCCAACTGCCAGTCTTGACCTCTTGGGCCTCAGGATGTCCTTGCCGAGAGAGAAGAGCCGTTCCACTGCGGCAGAGGACGGAATTGGCGTATTGTACTTCAGGAAGAGGTTGATGAAGATCTGCTCCCCCATGAAGTCAGAGTCGGCCATGTCTACCTTCCCATCAGTGTCCAGCCAAGTGTCGACAAGTCTCTTGGCCTTCTGCTTGACTTTTACTAACGTTAAAAGAACCTTCTTACCTTCAATAAAAAGCGCACAACCTCCCCTTGCGAGATCTGGAAGCAGACTGAAGTTATGGCGGTTTGAATTCATTCGCGGAGCGGTGATCTTCCGTGAATGACTCCTCGCAGTTAACGTGTTAACGGACTTTAACAGACTAAATATCGAGTTATCGGAAGTTAACTGGTCCGATAACGATAAATGAAAATTAACTTCCGTTAATAGTCCGTTAAAAAAAGTTAACTTCGTTAATTAACTGTTATCGGATTAACGCTTTAGTGCCCAACACTGTCACTATGAAACTGCATTATACCGTATACATACGACTGATCCGAGTATCTATGTGTGTGTTTTATTCAAATTAAAAGTAACTAGAGCATGTACTGTATTTGTAGTTTTATTTACTAAATATATATTTTTTTATTTTCGAATTAACTTTTACTATTTTTATACAGTAATTGTTCTATGAAACGCTCTATTAAAGTTGTGCCTGTAGCGTTTGCCCTTCCTAAAATTTTAGGACTACACCACTGATATAGTAATCTACTAAATCAGATTTTCCGCGTACTATATAGATTTATCTTTCCACATGTAATGTTTCGTCACACGTACACTAAAACTAATGCATATATGTAACGATAGCTAAATTTAAAAAAAATTAATTCTCTGTATAAGTAATTTTAGCACTTCTTTATTTTGTTATGAAATAGTTTGTGGGTAGTATTTATATACGGAGTGTCCGTAAATTATCTTTAAAATTCAATTCAATTTCAGTTGAATTTGTAAAGATAATTTATGAATACCCATAACTGATACGAACGTTATTCTGTCTACGGGCCCCATGAACCTTGTGAAGGTATGCCATGATAACATGATAACTAACGTAACTTTTATTGCATTCCTTTTTTTCAGGGTATTTATCACACACGCACAAAAAAAAACAGATTCTGCGGAGCTCCTGAGTGTGTGTATATATATATATATATATACACACACAAAGGTTATCCGGAGCTATTGAAGAATAGGGACCCCAGCCTTCTTTAGTTAGCTTTATAAGGCTAATTAACGAAAATATCATGACCTAACCTAACCAATCGTCAAGGGCGTACAGTTAACCTAACAATTGGTTAGGTTAGGTCGTGATATTTTCGTTAGTTAGCCTTATAAGCCTAACTAAAGAAGGCTGGGGTCCCTATTCTTCAATAGCTCCGTTTTTCCTGCTCTTTGATATATATCAGTGATGCACAAACCCTGGCCCACGGGCCAAATGTGTCCCCCACGGGTCTTTTCAGTGGCCCCACGGGTCTTTTCAATTCAATGAAAAAGTTAGCATATAAAAGTGACCCAATTTCTGACTTAGATGGAAAGTAAGTAGGCTAATACATTTAGTTATTTTCTTCGCTTGGCCCTCACATCAAAAAAGTTTGTGCACCACTGTGATATATCATACAAAACAGATGATCTACGAGAGGGAGTTTTCTCGTAAACACCAGTTTAACTTTACAAAAAAGACTAAAAATTCACTTATACGAAAATTGTTCTTTATAAATTCCGAAAACAGAATCTGTACAAGGTGTGGACATGAAATTTGTACCATATACATGATATACTGTATGGAGGAGATGATTCTGTACAGACTGATGTAAAAGCGAACGTCCTACGTTAAAGATTTAATATTTTAGAAGCATTTAAATTTTCATTAGGTTTAAGCGTTTATAAATTAAATTTTTAATTTTTAACTAATAGTATGTTTGATATGCAGGGTGTCCCGTAAGTCTGGACCCATAGGGAAAATAATAAAATTACAAAAATAGTCCAAAAATTTATTACATAATCTGTTCAAAGTGTCCGCCGTTGTGTCGCACACATAGTTGAAGACGCAATCTCCACTGTGACAGCACTTTCTGAATCACAGTCGCAGAAATTTCTTGACACGCCTCCACAATGCGTGCTTTAAGGTGGAAAATGTTCTGAAGTTTGACCTCGTACACTTTGGCTTTCAAGTGGCCCACAAATAAATTCATAATAAAAATAATAAAAAAATAATAATAATAAAATAATAATATAACATAATAAAAAAATATATTATAAATCCCTATGGGTCCAGACTTACGGGACACCCTGTATATATATATATATATATATATATATATATATATATATATATATCTATATTATATATATATATATATCGAAGATGTGACTTAGACAGTTAACTGTCTATGAACGTTTATCCCTTGGGGAAATTCCAACTTCAGCCCCGGGGTGAGATTTCACAAAAAACTATGTTCATTATATCCTCACATAAAAAGTATGAGAAGTATGAACTTGAAATCTGTACTATATATATATATATATGCAGCTCTACATGGATCTACATAAAACTATAAGAATAAAGGAGTTATGTTACCACGCCTATTTTATGACCACTTTCTCCTTTCCAAAAATTTATATTTAAGTATTACTCCTTTTTCTAAAATAATATTTTAAATTTTAAATTATTTTATCTGGTAAAACCTTTTAAGGGCTTAAGAATTATATATATATATATATATATATATATATATATATATATATATATATATATATATTATAAAGGTATGTGACTTTATTAATCAACCGTCTCTGAACATTTTTCGAAACTGAGCTTTCGACCAGAGCTCATATAAAGGCAAATAAAAAGCTATATAGATACCCATTATAAAAAGGAAGAATTTATTTATAACCTTTATTGTATAAGTTCTAGATTGAATCACAGCCATCCCCAAAATTTAGCGTGACCCGGGGTCATCCCCAGAATTAAGGGCGACCACCTAGTCACTCCCAAATTTGAGGGTGATCATTTAATTACCCTCAAAATTGAAGGTGACCACATAGCCATCACCAAAATTGAGGGTGGCCAATATGTCACCTCCAAAATTTAGGGTGACCACTTAGTGAGGGTAAAGCCGAAATTAGGGGTAATTCGAATTACTTTCACTTTTGGAGGTGACTACGAGTTACCCCCAGTTGGGGGTAAATTAATCCTAATTTTGGGCGTAAGTTAATATATATATATATATATATATATATAACTGTTATTTTGTATTTGTTCCATATATATCATAGAAATATGCTTTTCTGTTTTGGGACCCAAAAAATTTAACTTTAATGACCACATATTATATATAAATATATATGTATAATTTAGTGGTGGATCGGATGTCAGTTTTTCAACATCTGCGGATGCGGATGCGGATGTTTAGTTAATCTATCAATATAATATAGAATTATGAATATATGACATAATTTCTCAAATTTCGTGATATTACTATTATGGGAGGCAATGCATAAGAATTAAAATTAATGTTTTCATTATGATAAAAATAATAACTTTCTCAAGAGTTTCAGCCACAGAAAATTTGGTGCTACTGTAGTATGCGGTCTACCTACGATTCGGCGGTCTACCTTTTAATTATAGCTTCTTATCTTGTTTACTAATTGTTTGTTTACATTGTCAATCGCCCTTGACGATTGGTTAGGTTTAGTCATGATATTTTCGTTAGTTTTAACGAAATATCATGACTAAACCTAACCAATCGTCGGTAGACCGCATACTACAGTAGCACCGAAAATTTAATGAAACAAGTTTCATTCAATTTTCTGCGTTACCACGTATTTATATTTTGAGGTTTATATATTTGTTTGTTCATTAATAATTAATACTTTACACGAAATGTGCATGACTGGGCCTTATAAGCTACTTTATAAGCTAATTTAATTGTAAATTACATAATTTATTAGAGGTAATATCCGCATAACATCCTCAGTCAGAAGTGCGGATGCGGATGTTAAAAATAATGCGGATGCGGATATCCGGTCCACCATATATATATATATATATATATATATATATATATAGCTGGATACACATTCTATGTTGTTCCGTTTTCACCTGTACACTTTTGTACATCTGAGACTCAAACCACTCTCTGCGTTCAGATAATGTAGCGACCCATGGCTCGGCTCCCATGCAAAGCTGTAGGATCTCTTCATCACGTGACCTTTGCCGTTACGAAGTTTAAACAACTCCAAATATATTATTATTACTATTATGAATTAACACCTTATATTCCAGAAGCCGTTGTGTATAACCCACTGAACCACGACAATATATTCCTTAGTCCATCTTTCCACCTGTTTAAGACCTCCAATCTTTCAAACGCAGTGTCCAGGCATCTCCAAAACTCTGGACCTTCATTTTGGCTATCTCCTCTTCTTTTTAGGGGGATGTGGGCATTTTTGTGGCATTCCCCCTTGGTCCCTTCTTCCTGCATATATATATATATATATATATATATAATATATATATATATATATATATATATTAGTGGTGGACAGGATATCCGCATCCGCATCATTTTTACATCCGCATCCGCACTTCTGACTGCGGATGTTATGTGGATATTACCTCTAATAAATTATGCAATTTACAATTAAATTAGCTTATAAAGTAGCTTATAAGGCCCAGTCATGCACATTTCATGTAAAGTATTAATAATAATTATTAATGAACAAACAAATATATAAACCTGAAAATATAAATACGTGGTAACACAGAAAATTGAATGAAACTTGTTTCATTGAATTTTCTGTGGCTGAAACTCTTGAGAAAGTATTATTTTCATCATAATGAAAACATTAATTTAATTTTAATTCTTATGCATTGCCTCCCATAATAGTAATATCACGAAATTTGAAAAATTGTCATATATTCATAATTCTATATTATATTGATAGATTAACTAAATATCCGCATCCGCAGATGTTGAAAAAATGACATCCGGTCCACCATATATATATATATATATATATATATATATATATATACTATATATCGTAAAGAACGACGCTTGTATAGGAGACATTCCGCGCAAGATGAGGAGGGAGAACGAACAAATTAAAAAATGAGGTAACCACCCGGGAATCGAACCCGGGATCTTCCGATTGCCGGAAGATCCCGGGTTCGATTCCCGGCTGGTTACCTCAATTTTTCATTTGTTCGTTCTCCCTCCTCATCTTGCGCGGAATGTCTCCTATACAAGCGTCGTTCTTTACGTTAATTATACTGCGTGTTCTTTGCAGTTGATATATATATATATATATATATATATATATATATATATATACTAAACACCTGTAATCACCTCTAAAATAAAGATAAGGCAAATCTTTCCACCTTTCTTCATTTTATTTATGTTGTACGGACTGATAAATCGTACTTGAGTACGGTATTTTGGGTTCTTTGTTTTGTTGATAAACTTGACTTCGGATGTTTCTGCAACAACTCAGTGTTGCCAAAAAAGGTTTAGCCAATCTGATTAGCCTTATAAGAATACGTATATATATAATATATATATATATATATATATATATATACACAGGGTGGTGCAAAAGTCTGAACCCATAGGCGGTTTATATGGAAAGAAAGTGTGGCCTGCAGGAAGTTTATTATGAAATGAAATTTAATTAACCATACACCAGTGACTAAATTATGTTAAATTTAACGTTCTAGTTCAGAATTTACAATAAGTGTTCGAATTGATGTCCATCTTCTTCCAAACACTTTTCTACTCGGTTGACACAAGACCTTTGCACATTTGTAAGCTTCAATTTCTGTTGTGATGTTATCCTTTAGCGCTTGTATTGTTCTTGGTTTGTTAACGTAAACCACTGATTTAAGGTGTCCCCATAAGAAATAATCCAAAGGAGTCAAGTCTGGAGATCTGGGTGGCCATTCAATGCCCACGTCGTCCAATCCATTTCCCTGGAAATGTTTCATCTAAAAATTTGCGAACGACCTTTGCGAAATGTGGCGGAGCTCCATCCTGCTGAAACCACATAACTCTCCGATTTTGTAATGGTATTTCGTATAATCGAGGCATAAGGAAATTTGTTAACAAGTTAAGGTATGATTCACCCGTTACAGTGTCTGGGAAGAAATATGGACCAATTATCGTACCTCCCCACATAGCAGCCCATACCATAACTCTTGGCCTGTATTGCACGTGTCCTTCCTCAACCCAATGTAACCCAATATAAACAAAAATTAAATTATAAAAACTATTATAAAAATCGAAAGATATTTTTTATATAGTAAATTGCCTATGGGTCCAGACTTTTGCACCACCCTGTATATATAAGTAGAAAAGGAAGAATGTGCCGTGGTCCCAAATTAAAGCTAGACAGGGAACATCCTCAACCTTGAAGGAAAATGGTTTTCTTGTGAGAGGACCAAGACTGTTTAATCAGCTGCCCAAGGAACTAAGGAACAGGAGTGGTGGTGCGGTGGATATCTTCAAAAGGAGATTAGACGCCTGGCTCATAACAATTCCAAAGGGGCCGGACGTACCTGGCTATGTGAAGTGGAGAACATAAGAAACCAACTTTCTACTTCACCAGGCCAACTCGAGAGAAGGGGCAACAAGCTTGACCTCCGTAAAATGAGGAATCATCGCACGGAACATTTGAAAGGTTGAAAGGTAGTAAACCAAAAGTCATGGTGCCTCTTGTCCTTGAAGAATCACGCATCCGGACCTATAAAGACAATGGAATGTGCACTGTATAGTGCAAGCTAAGAACACAGGCACGAAAATGGATATGAATCAGATTGTTCATTCAAAGCATTGTTGTTGGTGATAGACCACGCACGGGATCCTCGTTAGTACGTTGAGCCTCTATATATTTGCCAATGATGCTGCAAGCTGCCTCTACCTTGAATGAGTTATGGGCAGAACAATGATTCATGTAAAACAGTGAAGCTTCTCCTCCCACTTATACTTAAACAAATGGCAACTGACATGTGTCTCCAACATTAAAATATATGTAGACAGTAGGCTTATATATATATATATATAAGCAATAAAATTGGGCGTTACTAAAGATAAAGCAACACTTTACACATTATGAACTTTTTTCAAGAAAGAAAGGAAATCAAGGGTTCATTAACAGTAGGTTAAAAAAACGGATGCTAAGTACAATAATTGTCATTCCAGATTTGGTTCTTAAGAGCGGAGGTCACAAAGTTCATTATCGCTTCCCAGTTCCATTTGAACGTGAATCTGATGACATCACGTATCACAGATATGACGTCATTTTTTTTTAACATTCATCATTGCAGGTTTTCTTAAAAAAAAACTTAATTTCCGTTTTGGGGTTTTAAATGGGGGTAATTACAAGTGTCACGGGTTTTTTTTTGTTTTGTTGCATTTGGTTTTTATGTTGTTGTTTTTCACGATGGTATAATAATAATAATAATAATATTAATAATAATAATAAAAGGTTAAAAAAGAAATTAGCGAATAAGGTGCTGATAATCGCACACCATAAAATCAGAATGCATAATTTGCTTCTAACGCACGCACACGCACACACACATTCTCACAAAGTATACTTTTTGCGGGATGGGTGAATGAGTTAGAATTTATTGTTGGAATGTCCAGATTATGTAACGACTTATAATTATGTAGCGGATCCCACGTAAATCTGTAGGTCCCCTCTATCATATGATCCCCTCATTACATTTTTATATCTATATATATATATATATATATATATATATATAGATATAATAATAATGATTTGGGTTGTTTAACCTCCTTCGCAACATCTAAGGTCATATGACGGAGGGGACCTACAGCTTTACGTGGGATCACGGGTCGCTACATAATCTAGACGCGGAGGACGGTCTCCCATCCAACTACTATAAGGACCCAATGTCGCTTAAATTCGCTGATCAACGGAAAGCGGTGTTACGACATTGGCTACGACGTAATCCATATATATATATATACTGTCACCCCGGTTTACGGTATTTGAAGGTACATAGTATATACACATTTTTATATTACAAGTTAATCCAAATTAATAATTAAATTATTATTAATTATATAAGTTCAATATATAATTTTGGTTATAATTAGTAACAGAATGAGCAGAAATGATAGCGTGCGAAAACGACCTAAAATCTCTGTACTCAATTTTTTTTTATGTACTGTATTAATTGCATATAATTTAATAAATGAACGAATCTCCACCTTTTTTATAGTTTTCAATTAGTAATTAGGTACTGACGTGTGTGTGTGTATATATATATATATATATACAGGGTGGGCCGTAAGTTTCCATACATAGGAAAAATAAACATTTTTTTATGGACAACCATTTTTATTTATATAATATGCTCTACATGGTTGCCATTGTTTTGAAAACACATTTCAATACGTGTTCCCCACTGTTGATGAACACGCATTAGCACAGTTGACGTTATGCTTGTAATGGCGTTGGTGATACGTTCCTTTAGATGATTTATGTCTCGTATCTTTTCCTGATACACCATGGCCTTCAAGTGCCCCCAAAGATAGAAATCAAGGGGGTGAGATCTGGGGATCTGGGAGGCCACTCCACAGGACCACGCCGACCAATCCAAGCATCCGGAAACTGCTGCTGCTGATCCAAATACCGACGCACGTGAAGACCATAATGAGGTGGAGCTCCATCTTGCTGGAAGTAAACTGGGAAGTTACCTTCCTCGTTTAGCAGGGATGGGAAAATCTCTTCTTGCAACATGTTAAGATACCTTTCGGCATTAAGATTTCCACTGACAAAAATTGGTCCAATAATTCTGTCACCCCATATCCCGCCCACACCATCACTTTACCGGCACCTTGCATCTTCGTCGGACTCAGCCAGTTAGGGTTAGCATTACTCCAATAACGTATGTTTTGCCGATTAACCTCTCCATTGACGTAAAATTTGCTTCATCAGTAAACAAGATCTTACGTCAAACGCATATTCTTAGGCTATCTGAAACATAAAACAAACGTTTAATTTTTCCTATGTATGGAAACTTACGGCCCACCCTGTATATATATATATATATATATATATATATATATATATATATACATACACAGAAAAATGTGAATCACCCTAATATAATATATACGAGGGTGGACTGAAAAGTAATGCCTCCACTTGAATAATTCTGGATTGTGTAGAGGTAGCCAGATAAAATCGGTTTTGTGTTGTAACTTGATATCCCCACCCCATTCAAGATTGTGTAGAGGTAACCAGATAAAACCGGTTCTGTGTTATAGCCTAATATAGCCTACACTCATTCCACACGTTGGTTCAGTATCGATTACAATGGAAAGGAGTAAAGACGTTCGCTTCAAGCAACGTGCCGTAGTTGAATTTTTGACTGCGGAAAGTGTTGCTCCCATAGACATTCATCGGCGAATGCAAGCTGTGTACGGCAAACAGTGTGTTGATGTGAGTACCTTTCGACGTTGGGCGAGGCAGTGTAAAGAAGGAGAAGCAGGGCAAGAAGATTTGCGAGACAAACCGCGAAGTGGAAGGCCTGTAACGACAACCGACGAGTCTCATCGGAACTACGTTGACGAACTGATTCGTGGAAATCGTCGCATTAAACAAAAAGAAATTGCCGCAATGCTCGATATCGCCAAAGAGTGAGTGGGACACATTATCAGTATTCTTGGTTACCGAAAGGTCTGCGCCAAATGGATGTCTCGCATGCTCACTGCCGAGATGAAAACTGAGAGACTACGCATTTGCCAAGAAAATCTGCAGCGCTTCGAAAATGAAGATGAATTTCTGCACAGCATTGTGACAGGAGATGAGACGTGGGTCCACCATTATGACCCTGAAAAATAAACGGCAATCCATGGAATATCGGCACAAAAATTCACCGCAACCAAAAAATGGTGTTGTTCTCGAAGACTTTACGGAAAGAGGGACAGCAATCAACTCGCACGTTATATTGAAACTGTGAAGAAGTTGAAAAAACGGATCAGGAGGGTTCGCACCCACAAAAACGCAGTCATTGTTCACCATGACAACGCAAGGCTTCACACCAGTGTTCAAACGCGAGAAGCAATTGAGGATCCGCAATTCACCGTCTTGCCGCATCCACCATATAACCCCGATTTAGCACCATGCGATTTTCACCTCTTTCCTAAACTTAAAGAACATCTCCGTGGAAATCGCAACGAGTCTAACGAAGAAGTTAAGGCCGCTGTGAAATTTTGGTTTCGTCGTCAAAGCTCCGAGTTTTACCGGGATGGATTTCAAAAACTCATTTATTGTTGGCGTAAATATAATGAGGTAGACGATGATTTTATAGAAAAGTAAATGTATTGTTTTGAAGAATAAACTCTAAGGTAAATATCTGCTTTTGTTTCGATAAAATCCTTCAACCCGTTTAAAATTTATTTGAGTGGAGGCATTACTTTTCAGCCCACCCTCGTGTGTATATATATATATATATATCGCCTTGGTGGTGGTGTAGTGGTTAGCGTCACTGATTACAAATCTATCGGCTCCGGGATCGAGACCTGGTGACGGCAGGCGGCGCGCAGCAAAACTCCAGCTGCTCATTCTTCCACACAATAAAAAAATTGGTTGGTAGATAAATGGCTACCTTGGGTAGCCTAGTGGTAAAGACACTAGGCTGCTGGTGGGGCGTGGTTCGGATTCCACGTTAAACTGTAGGTCTAAGGTGGAGTAATAAGCTTGACCTTCGTCAGACTGAACAATTCGGGCGGAAGCAAAACCAATGTTTTATATATATATATGAACTTAGTGCTTTTGAAATAACATTTCTCTTCCTTTATCGAAGTAATTACGATTATTAAAAGTAAATTTAGATAAAAAATTTACAATAATACCCGAGAGAACCACTGTCCCTTCATTATTTCTCATTCTGTCATAAATATATGACCACAGTTTTATATATATATATATATATATATATATATATATATATATATAGATATATATATGAAAAATTATTTCACGAAAGTGACACGTGAAAAATATTTATGATGAATAAAACCACGAAGGGAAAAGAAACACAAAGGGGTGCTCAAGCGCTTTCGTCCTGAGGATGTCATTAGACGAAAGCGCTTGAGCACCCCTTTGTGTTTCTTTTCCCTTCGTGGTTTTATTCATCATATATATATATATATATATATATATATATACTGAAAATTTTTATAGTACAGTACTTTCGCTATGACTTTGCCGATCCCTATCAACTGTAAAATAAAATTTCTCCATTTGTTTCAGTGTTTTTGTGTTTCCCTTCCTCATAATTAATAATTAATAAATATTTTATTTAGAATGCAATAACTGAAATGCACAAAGCAAAATTATATTGATTTTGCCAGGAGTCGATTCTGGGAAGCCGCCAAATACAATGAGAAATATTCACAGTACAGTACAACAGTACTGCATGAGGTGTGAGTGAAGTGCAATTAGAGAACTATGCAAAGAGGCGTTGCATTATCTCAGCCAATCAGACCTACTTGTTATGGTATTTAACCAATAGGAAGTGAGAAGAGGGGAGACTTAGGGCTTAGTGGGCGTGGCTTCCGGAATGGGACTCTGTATGATTATTAGTCAAAGTTGAATACCTGTTCCATGCTTGGGTCAGTCAGTATAGGTGCAAACGTCCGTTAAGATGCAACAGCTGTCGCTATGCTCAAAAACTGCATCAATAGAGTCCTTTTATTGATTTAAAGTGTTAATATAACGATTATTGTAGTTTTAGATCACTTTATATTTCGTTTATGTTATTTTTTTTTAACATATATGAGAAATTAAGGTACGTATTTGGTCTTTGTTGTTTTTGTTAATATTTTATTATTTTTTAATGAAAATATTTAACTGTGTTAATCTTCTTTGGCATAAAAGCATAGAATTAATATTAACTTATACACACACACACACACACACACACACACACACTATGTTTCCAGTCTTTTGACTCACCCTGTATATATAATGATAGCAAAGTTATGGAATTTTTTTTTTCAAAACGATACATCCAATTTATGACTCTTTCCTCCCGCCAACAATTGACAGGGTGGTATTGGCTGCAAGGGAAGATGGAAATCGCATATATATCGTATAAATATATCGTATAATTGTATATATGAATAGATTAATGATAGTTGTCTGATATGAAATTGATATTTTGCCAAATTTTATCATAAAATGAAGCTGTGGATGCATGATTTATCCGACGTGGATAATAACCTCGATAGGCCTGAGTGGTTTATGTCGTCCAGATGTATTTTAATTTGCTGAAAAATAAATATTCAGATATTTTTAGTGCGTTAAAAGAGAGACACTTAGATCATGGATTATGGTAGGGTTGAACTGAATAGTGTTAGCAAATAATCCTACGCAAACTTCATTTAGCGAATGTTAACTGAAATGTTTGTTTAAGGATTTAAAAACAGGTTCTGCTCTGAGTGTAGAATGTAGATGTTCTGTCCAGTGAACATGCAAAATGCTGGGCTCAGAACGTGTTATCTTTCCATGTATTGTTCTTAATTTAAGAACTTATCTCGTGTCTTTGGTCAGAAATATATATATATATATATATATATATATGTTACAAGGAATCTGTGTAACTAGGGATTTCATGAAATCCCTAAAATGTTCAGGGATTTCATGTAAGATTAAGTCGTGATATTTTCGCGTTTTAACGAAAATATCACGACTTAACCCAGGGGTGGGGAAACTTTTCAGTACCAAGGACGAAAATCGATAACATAAACACCTCCGCGGGCGTCTGGCAAATTTTAAGCTTATATACAGCGTGTCCCAAAGAAATGTATACCCACTTTGTTCGATAATACCAGCTATGAGGATAATAAATATATTACTTTTTATATGTTTTTTAATAAAGAATTTTCTCCTGAATCTAAATATGTAATTATTTTTATTAAAAATTGAAGAACAAAAACGTTACAGATGTTTAAGTTATAATTATTATTTTCGAGACTTCATGTGCGATATTTTCTAATATTTTAACCGACTGTTTTGAGATACTTATGTTTAGTGTTGATATTGAAGCATAAATGTTGTAATTATTAGTTAATTCAAAAAATTTACAAATTCCATGGTTAAATGACACTTTATCTAAGATGTTCGACGTCTTCCAGAACGTTGTTTTTGTAAGTTTTGCACAGTGCCGTCGGTTTCAAACTTATCTCGTATACGTGCAAAAATATTAGAAAATATCGCGCATGAAGTCTCGAAAATAATAATTATAATTTAAACATCTGTAACTTTTTGTTTTTCAATTTTTAATAAAAATAATTACATATTTAGATTCAGGAGAAAATTCTTTATTAAAAAACATATAAAAAGTAATATATTTATTATCCTCATAGCTGGTATTATCGAACAAAGTGGGTATACATTTCTTTGGGACACGCTGTATATAAGATGTATTTTAAAAAGCTATTTGCTGGGCTGTAAATAAATAATTTTTAGTAAATAATAAATACCTAAGCGGGCGAATTGAAATTAGCTCGTGGGCGAAATTTCGCCCGCGGGCGAGGGTTTCCCCACCCCTGAGTCTTAACCTAACCAATCATCAAGGGCGTACAGTTGACCTAACCGAGCATTCAATTAACCTAACCGGGTATTCAATAATTTTTCCGAACGTCTAACGAAAATATCACACCTAACCTTACATAAAATCCCTGAACATATTAGGAATTTCATGAAATCCTTAGTTACACAGATTCCCTGTGACACACACACACACACACATATATATATATATATATATATATATATATATATTATACACACAGACCGTGCATGGAACAAAGAACTCTTCTGGGAAAATTAAATTCGCTATAGTCCGAATAAATAATGGTAAATGACGAACACTATAGTTTTTTCTTTTTCATGATGGCAGGGAACCATTCTGAGTTCATTCCCTTCATGAAACGGACATGTTATGTGCCTTGAAAAGTGGACGCTCAATTCTGCCAGTTGAGGTTTAAGTTTTGGTTTTTGGCTAAAAATATAATAGTTACCCCTTTTTTCTTTGATGTATTCAATCCGACGTGAAGGCAGCGAGTCTTTTGCTTATATTGAGGTTCTAAATATAGTGGGGCTAGGCTGCTTTAAACCCTAGATCCTGTCCCAAAGCTGGATCCTATCTGCTTTGCAGATAACTGGTGAGGGAAACTATATTTTTCGGACCTCTTTGCGAGTGACCCATTGCCCACGTTGGGCTAACATCATGAAAAAGAAAAAAATATAGTGTTTGTCATTTACCATTACTTATTTGGACTATAGTGAATTTAATTTTCCCAGAAAACTTCCTTGTTCCATGCACGGTCTGTGTGTATCATAAAAAACCTCAGGGAACCATTCTGAGTTCATTCCCATATTATTGCCATATATATATATATATATATATATATCGTAAAGAACGACGCTTGTATAGGAGATATTCCGCGCAAGACGAGAAAGAGAAAACAACAAATGAAAAATGAAGTACCACCTGGGAATCGAACCCGGGATCTTCCGATTGCCGGTCAGACGCGATAACCACTACACCATGGACTTCACTCTTCCAAATGCCGTAATTCCTCTACATACTCGCAGAAACCATGCCCCAAGGGGGCACCTCCCGCATGCCGTAACAATATATACATTCAACTGCAAAGAACACGCAGTATAATAACGTAAAGAACGACGCTTGTATAGGAGATATTCCGCGCGAGAAAGACGAGAAAACAACAAATGAAAAAATGAAGTACCACCTGGGAATCGAACCCGGGATCTTCCGATTGCCGGTCAGACGCGATAACCACTACACCATGGACTTCACTCTTCCAAATGCCGTAATTCCTCTACATACTCGCAGAAACCATGCCCCAAGGGGGCACCTCCGCATGCCGTAACAATATATACATTCAACTGCAAAGAACACGCAGTATAAATAACGTAAAGAACGACGCTTGTATAGGAGATATTCCGCGCAAGACGAGAAAGAGAAACAACAAATGAAAAAATGAAGTACCACCTGGGAATCGAACCCGGGATCTTCCGATTGCCGGTCAGACGCGATAACCACTACCCATGGACTTCACTCTTCCAAATGCCGTAATTCCTCTACATACTCGCAGAAAACCAATGCCCCAAGGGGGCACCTCCCCATGCCGTAACAATATATACATTCAACTGCAAAGAACACGCAGTATAAATAACGTAAAGAACGACGCTTGTATAGGAGATATCCGCGCAAGACGAGAAAGAGAAAACAACAAATGAAAAAATGAAGTACCACCTGGGAATCGAACCCGGGATCTTCCGATTGCCGGTCAGACGCGATAACCACTACACCATGGACTTCACTCTTCCAAATGCCGTAATTCCTCTACATACTCGCAGAAACCAATGCCCCAAGGGGCCCCCTTGGGGCATTGGTTTCTGCGAGTATGTAGAGGAATTACGGCATTTGGAAGAGTGAAGTCCATGGTGTAGTGGTTATCGCGTCTGACCGGCAATCGGAAGATCCCGGGTTCGATTCCCAGGTGGTACTTCATTTTTCATTTGTTGTTTTCTCTTTCTCGTCTTGCGCGGAATATCTCCTATACAGCGTCGTTCTTTACGTTATTTATACTGCGTGTTCTTTGCAGTTGAATATATATTGTTACGGCATGCGGGAGGTGCCCCCTTTGGGGCATTGGTTTCTGCGAGTATGTAGAGGAATTACGGCATTTGGAAGAGTGAAGTCCATGGTGTAGTGGTTATCGCGTCTGACCGGCAATCGGAGATCCCGGGTTCGATTCCCAGGTGGTACTTCATTTTTTCATTTGTTGTTTTCTCTTTCTCGTCTTGCGCGGAATATCTCCTATACAAGCGTCGTTCTTTACGTTTTTATACTGCGTGTTCTTTGCAGTTGAATGTATATATTGTTACGGCTGCGGGAGGTGCCCCCTTGGGGCATTGGTTTCTGCGAGTATGTAGAGGTTACGGCATTTGGAAGAGTGAAGTCCATGGTGTGTGGTTATCGCGTCTGACCGGCAATCGGAAGATCCCGGGTTCGATTCCCAGGTGGTACTTCATTTTTTCATTTGTTGTTTTCTCTTTCTCGTCTTGCGCGGATATCTCCTATACAAGCGTCGTTCTTTACGTTATTTATACTGCGTGTTCTTTGCAGTTGAATGTATATATTGTTACGGCATGCGGGGTGCCCCCTTGGGGCATTGGTTTTCTGCGAGTATGTAGAGGAATTACGGCATTTGGAAGAGTGAAGTCCATGGTGTGTGGTTATCGCGTCTGACCGGCAATCGGAAGATCCCGGGTTCGATTCCCAGGGGTACTTCATTTTTCATTTGTTGTTTTTCTCTTTCTCGTCTTGCGCGGAATATCTCCTATACAAGCGTCGTTCTTTACGTTATTTATACTGCGTGTTCTTTGCAGTTGAATGTAATATATTGTTACGGCATGCGGGAGGTGCCCCCTTGGGCATTGGTTTCTGCGAGTATGTAGAGGAATTACGGCATTTTGGAAGAGTGAAGTCCATGGTGTAGTGGTTATCGCGTCGTGACCGGCAATCGGAAGATCCCGGGTTCGATTCCCAGGTGGTACTTCATTTTTTCATTTGTTGTTTTCTCTTTCTCGTCTTGCGCGGAATATCTCCTATACAAGCGTCGTTCTTTACGTTATTTATACTGCGTGTTCTTTGCAGTTGAATGTATATATATATATATATATATAAAGGGTGTCAGGAAATGATTGCCCCCCCTCTGTACAGAAGAAACTGAAAGGAATAGAAAAAAACAGACAAAACCAGCGAAAGAGCGTTTAATTTTGAATAAAAAACACTTTTTTTAATATCGGGTGTTGCCCCCATTTGCAGCTCTGACGGCCATTAATCGACGGGGGGTATGATCCCAGAAGTGTCTCAAAGAGATCGGTATCATGACTCATTTCTTCAAGGACTTCGTTGATCTTTGCAGTCATAATTTCTGTTGAATACCGATTCTGACTGGGTTGTTCCAGCATTAAGGACTCCACCCGATCCTTCATGATGGATCCGACATATTCACAAACATTAAGATCGGGAGAATTGCCAGGCCATTCATTATTTCCGAAAAAATCAATGTTTATTGTCCTTAAGCAGTTGTTGAGGTCGCAAGTGCTTTCATACAGGGGGCTTTGTCGTGAAGAAAGGTTGCCTGTTCAACATCCAAAACACACTCGGGGTCTTTCAAAAACGGAATTACATGTTGGGCTAAAATTACATTTCGAAAATAAGGCCCATCCCAACTGGTTCCTCTTGGTTTGATAACCCAGATGAGCTTCCGAATAGAGAACATAATGAAAACACCCACACATGCTGGATTTTTTACTATTTCTCGATACTTCTGGTCGTCTGGGACTTCATCAGGAGTTGTTGCCCAAACCCGATCATTCTGAAAATTTGGTTTTCTGGAGACATAAACGAAGAATTCATCGCTGACAACCAAGTGAAGGAAATCGTCTTCCGTCCATTCCTCAAGATAATCACAAAACCATAGCCGATCTTCAATATTAAGATCACTCTTCCGTGGCTTAGCTATTTCATGCCAAGCACTCAAGCTTGGCGAACTCGAAATTCATGCACAAGTTGCCGATTGACTATCTTACCACGACGGATAAGTATCTCTTTCGCTACCTCAGAGCAGCTCTTCTTTCGGCGCCGTGATGCAGCAAGCACAATGTCTTTCGATTCTTGAGATAATTTCTCCGGTCTTCCTCCTCGAAATTCTGTTTCACAATCTTCAGGATTCTTATTCCAATTCCTTTTGACAAAGTCTTCTGATCTTTTTAATCTCTCAGCCACCCAGTGTCGAGTTATGAAAGTTGCACCAGCTTCCTTTGCTTCACGAAATGTGACAGCTCGAATGCGGTCAAGAACTCGCTTTTTCTCTGAATCGTTCAAATAGATGATGCCATGGTTTCTGTGGGGAAAAAAATGGTAAGAATTAAAATCACAGGAATAGAATATAATGGTTTTTTATTCAGATTTTAACGCTCTTTCAAGTGGTCTCGCCGGTGTTTATCTATCTCTTCTAGTTTTTGCTCTACAGGGGGGGCAATCATTTCCTGACACCCCGTATATATAATGCGCCTCGGTGGTGTAGTGGTTAGCGTCGCTGACTACGAATCCATCGGCCCCGGATTCGAGACCCGACGGCAGCCGGCGCGCAGCAAAACCCAGCTGTCATCCTTCCACACATAAAGAAAGTGGTTGGTAGATAAATGGGTAACCTAGGTGGGCTTAGTGGTTAAGACGCTGCTGGCTGCTGATGGGGGGTCGTGGTTCGGATTCCACGTTAAACTGTAGGTCTAAGGTGGAGTGAAAAGCTTGACCTTCGTCAGAATGAATAATTCGGGCGGAAGCTAACCAAAGGTTATATATATATATATATATGGGATTAATAGAGTTCTCGGAAGGAGATGTAATTAAGGCTTTATCACAAATGCAGAAAATACAATACAGTGCCACCTTTCTGAAGAAATGTAAAGAGAGTATTGCCAAGCCTCTGTGTTTACTATGGAGAAAATCACTCGACACAGGACAAATCCCATTTCCATTAAAGAACGCGAACATTGCCCCCTTATTTAAGGGTAACAGAGCATACCTAAGAATTATCGGCCAGCAGCTCTCACGTTCCACCTCATAAAATGCTTTCAACGTATAATTAGAGGCAAAACTACTTACTACCTACAAGAAAACAATTTATATAATCCAAATCAACATGGCTTCAGGGCTGGAAGATCATGCCTATCACAGCTATTAGACCACCAAGAGAAAATATTGGAAGTATTGTATCGAGGACGAAACACAGATGTAATATATACTGACTTTGCTAAAGCCTTCGATAAATGTGATCATGGAATTATAGCACACAAACTTAAGCATACAGGAATTACTGGAAAGCTAAAAAGATGGATATTTAATTTTCTCACTCAAAGGAACGCAAAGAGTGGTAGTACATGGAGTTAAATCTGAAGTCTCAGAAGTCATGAACTCTGTCCCACAGCTACGGTATTAGCTCCCTTGCTGTTCATAATAATGATTGCAGATATTGATGCAGATATTAATGACAATATTGTATCATGTTTCGCGGATGACACAAAGATATGCGAGGAGATATCGAACGAAGATGACAGGAAAATTACAAAATGCCATTGGAACATTATTCAAGTAGTCAGAAGACAACAATATAAAGTTCAACGAAGAAAAATGCCAACTTCTAAGATATGATAATAACAAGGTGCTACAGAATAAAGGCTACAAAACTCTGCAGGCCAGACAGATAACACCCAATCCACAAGTCAGGGATCGTGGAGTAATAATGTTGTCGGACGCAGAATTCAGATGAACTATAAAAACAAAAGCCAGAAGAGTAAGACGAATTATCTGGAGGAGCTTCCACATCAGAGCCCTACCAATAATTGAGTATTGCTCAGTATTCACAAGCCCATACAAAAAATAGACATTGGAAACATAGAAGCCATACAAAGGACTTTTACGTCTAAGATAGAGGGAACGAACGGTGAAGCCTAATGGTCTTGACTATAATCTCCTGAACTCTACTCTCTGAAAAGAAGACGCGAGTTGTATACAATAATATACATATGGAAAATACTCGAAGGTTTTGTCCCTAACCTTAGAAACGAAATACGGTATCGTGGAAGTGTTTTAGGATGCTGACATGTGTTGATGCGGTTACGAAATTAAGGTGGTCCTTGGTATCCAAAGACGTTCGTTTGGATCGTCCTTTCCTCTTTGCCTGCCAAGGAATCTTTTTAAAAGGTAGTTAGTCCGAATGTAACCAAGACCCGCATGTATCTTTATAACCGCGATGAATTAAGCTCTGGGACTTTAATTGAAGAGAGGACCGAAAATCGTTTTCGTAAGGGTGACCATTTGCGGTCTCTTGATTGATGTCATTCGATACGTAATTGAGAAGTGTACTACCGAATCTAATCTATGAAGTTCTTGCAGTAAAACTATACAGTAGATCTAAAATGAGGTGTTTATGACCACCCTCTCTCTCTCTCTCTCTCTCTCTCCTCTCTCTCTCTCTCTCTCTCTCTCTCTCTCTCTCTCTCTCTCTCTCTCTCTATATATATATATATATATATATATATATATAAAATGTCTTTTGTTCAGTAATAATTACAGACCTGATGTACGGACTTCCTGCCTTTTTAAATTGCTTGCTTGATACCTTCAGCGTTTCGTCAGATGAGTGATTATTCGTGTTCAGTCTGTTTTAAAACGTATCACTCAAATGATTTATGCATTTATGTTTTGAAAGAAGTTGCATATAAGTGTAATGAAAGAAATTCAATTATCAACAGTTGTTTTCTCATATATATTAACGAGATTTCGACAGTTGATCGACTTGATGTTCTATCGACAAATATATTGTAGGTTAGATTAAGTGAATTTGGGTTAGGTTAGATTAGTATAGGTTAGGTAGCATAGATGCTCTCTCTCTCTCTCTAAGTATATATATATATAGACAAAGAGAGAGAGAGATAAACTAATGACATAAGCCAGGAAATGATTCTGAATATGACCTCTCACTGGATTATGATAGCCCAAAGCATTTTTGCTTCCAGTGGTGATGAACCACTTACGAAAACCTCGTTAGTACATTGACCTCCTACGAGTATGTACTTGGCAATGATACTGCGAACTCATCATACCTTCAATGTGTGTATGGGTGAAACAGTGCTTTATAAAACTCTCTGAAATCTTTCTTCCACTTACGACTTAATCTATTAACAAATGTGCAATGAACTTTGACTTTCGTGGGTATAGAGAATGCGTTGGATGGCGTGGGAGAGATTGGATGGTTGGATGAAAAGGAAATCCAAAGCATTAAAAAGAAGAAAAACACGCTTTTTTTATTCTCATTTGGATTTGAGTCTTTGCTGTAGGTTTGAGTAAACACTGTTGTGGGTTTCAATCATGAGTTGGTTTTTTTTAAAATATATACGTATATTTCTTTACTTCTTTTTTTTATATATATATATATATATATATATATATACACTCTGTGTGTGTGTGAATTGAAACTTTTGAAAATAATTGAGTGGTTTTCGTGCCTTTTGGTTATCATTTAATACTTAATTAACTTGGTTAATTAATTAATTACATTATCTCTTTTCATTTCAGAAGTCGTTGATGAAAGATGAATCTTCAATTAATTTACCTTCTGACAGTGGTCCATGTGACTGTTTCTTCACCTGTGAAAGAGGAACAGGTAAATAAATATCCACACATGCATACACATGTCAACATGTAAATGTTTACATGTGTATACATCTAAATCTAAAACTCACGTATGTTACAAAATGCCTGTTATATATATATATATACACACGTGTGTGTGTGTGCGTGCGTGCGTGCGTGCGTGTGTGTGTGTGTGTGTGTGTTTGGGGTTATTTAACCTCCTTAATAACAGTAAAGGTCCTGTGACAAAGAGGGTCTAAAACTTCACGTAATATCCGAACCATTTCCAGCTCGCTACATCATCTGAATGTAGAGGATGGACTCCCATCCAACTACCGATCTGACCCAACGCCGCTTAACCTTGCTGACCTAACGGTGTTCGTTGTGCATACAATCTGTCAACGGGACTTCGAAAACTATGACAAATTCTCCTATAATTAAATAAATGGAACTGCACACACACACACACACACACACACACACACACACACACATATATATATATATATATATATATATATATATATATATATATATATATATATATACTTTCACTGAACTTTCTTATTAGCATAAAAACTAGGACCAAACTAGTACTACAGCTAATACAAAACTGAAAGCTTAGTTATAAATCTTATAAACCCAAATGTTAAGCCCACACGTTTATGGAAACAAGCACGCGAGTATGAAAGGTTTTTCAGAGCAAGAAAAACAAGCAAATTAATTCAGCTTTTCAAACTTGAATCTTACAAAAAAGGGGTGAGTTGGGGGGGTAGGGGGAATACATTTATAGTGACATCATTTTCAATGAATCACCAAATAATTTTATTTTTAATACATGTGTATATCTGTTGTATCAGAAATATATATACGATCCCTCGAAATTAAATCTATAAGGAAAATTAAGATCTTCCCTATGTATTAATGATTAACTACCATTTAAACCCTAGCAGTTAATTGAATATATAATTCAATATAATTCAATATAATTTATGAATATTAATATTAGGAAAATACTTTTCGATAATAATATTCTAAAACCTCGCAAGTAGCAAACTATACTCGTAATTTAATGAAAGAAAAATGTAACTATCTGACGTAAGACGTGTTTACGAGCGATTCAACATTGAAACCCAAGTGTTCCAATGGCAGAGAAACAGAATTGGGGTCAATTTTTCCGTCCAACAAGAATTAAGTGAAATGAAAAAAAAAAAATGAATTTAGGGAAGTGACGCTTTTCAGGATTTGGACTATCCCCATCTATTCCACTATTCCCCATGAAGGAATAATGGAACGTTTGAAGTTGTAGATGTTCTGAGGTTTTGGTTCAGTCTGTGTAGAGCAAGCGTAGGGTTATAGGAATTATTGGTGATTTAGTATAATTACGTATGCATAAAAGAGGTGTACCTGGTGCGTACAATGCAAACTAGAGGTCTGCACGGGCCTACTTTTTCAGGCACGGCCAGTTTTGTTATTTTTATTTTGAAGTCCGTGCCCGGCCGGCATTCGGCACTGTCACCGACCTATAACACTTTGCCATCTATATTATTATAAGTGTGTGACTATCGAAATCGCGTATTATGACAAGCAGCAACTATGAGATTAATATTAGCATTTTTTTTTTAAATTTACAAATATTTTAAATTATTTTTTTTATTATTTTTTATCATTCAATACACATTTGAAAAAACATTGAAGCCTGTGCCTTCCCAGGCCCGTAGCCAAACATTATATTTTCAGCCCATACCCGTCCCGTGTCCGCCATGCTTTCAACAAGCTCGCCTATACCCGGCCCGTGTCCGCCATGCTTTCAATAAGCCCGCCCACACCCGGCCCATGCCGGGCCGGGCACGGGCTTACGGTCCTACTCATGCCCGTGCAAACCTCTAATGTGAACTAACGACAGACGTATGTATAAAAGGTTATAAAGAGGAATACTGCTTTAATTGTGATAAAACAATATTGTTTCTTCCAGCAATGGAAATATCGTTAGTATGTTGAACCTCTATGTACTTGGCAATGATGCTGAAATGATGCGAAATGAAACAATATACATGAAAATTTACTTCAGACTTTGAGGACATATTTAGTACTCTACAAGAATATAATATTCTAATTGTATAATTTAACTATGTATAATATATATCATATATACGGCGTGTATATATATATATTTTATTATTTTTTTTTTACTTTAGTCTACCCACTCGAACGAATAAGAAAACGTTTAATGCCAAACTTTTTTGAGGAAACACTATAGGAAAAAAGAAATTAACACTTCGAGACAAAATAAATCCGGTGCCAAATGAAAGTGTTGAATCCTACGCAAACAAAGAAACTAAAAGTTACCCCTCTTTTTTATGATCTAATTTTATTTATTTCCTTGTTTAATATTACTTTCCCTTTTTTTAAATAAAATTAAAAGAATTTGGAAATTAAATTTCACTTTTAAATTAGAAATTTGGCACCTCGACAAAAGACCGCTTGATTGGGTTGGAACCACTTTTTTTTCCATATAAATTATGATACTGACGAGTAACTTTGCTAATATGATACAGAAATAAACTGAGGAGTTTGGAATTGCGGAAATTTTGAGTTCTTGGTCCATTTTGTGTAGAGAAAACCTCGGGTGATATGAATGTACTTGTGACTTTAACGGTTACATTTGTGTTGTCTTAGGAAGTTAGGAAGGAAACGCAAACTTGTGGTGCATCTTGCTCCACATGCAAAGGCGGGCAGTTGCGCCGCAAAAAGTTGCGGCGCAACTTGCGGCGCAACATTTTTGGTTGCGCTTGCGCTTGCGGCGCAACTTTTTGAAAAGGGTTGCGCTTGCGCGTGCGGCGCAACTATTTCAGCAGAGTTGCGGTTGCGGTTGCGGCGCTACAAAAATTGTTGCGCGTGCCCACCACTGCAGATATACGTTAAATGCAAAGGTGGGCAGTTGCGGCGCAACATTTTTGGTTGCGCTTGCGCTTGCGGCGCAACTTTTTGAAAAGGGTTGCGTTTGCGCGTGCGGCGCAACTATTTCAGCAGAGTTGCGGTTGCGGTTGCGGCGCTACAAAAATTGTTGCGCGTGCCCACCACTGTCCACATGCACCCTGACCAATAGACCAGGAGTGTACAATGCAACGTAACGACACAGACACATAAACAGAGCTGGGCAATAAATACATTGAATGCATTTAAATACTAAATACTAAATACATGGGAGAAATGTATTTAAATACTAAATACTAAATACATTTTACGAATGTATTTAGATACTAAATACAAATACATCAATTGTATTTAAATACATTTGTAAATACATTTTAAATACATACAAATTTTAACATATGCATTCACTAATTCATGAGTAACAACAATATAAAATGCTTGATAAAGGATAAAGAAATAGTACAATCTAATTTCCGATTATATATTTCCCTTTTTAGAACAAAACAAAAACAAAAGAACTTAGAACTTACGATGTTCAACCAGTGACATATTATACTCAACTTTTGTACAGTTTGAATCATGCCAGGGTGGACACGCTGTGAAAAAAATAAACATGAATTACCTAATGAATAATGATCGATAATTAATGAATCAATAATCATTGATATCAATTTTTGATAAATTTCTACTTTAGGGGACACGGTGAATTTCGAAATAAATACACCACTCGATAGATCACACGATTTTAAAAGCTTTTTCATCAATTAATTTTCTATCGCAAATTGGATTGATTGCAACGAGTTAGTTACACAGGCCCACTTAAGGCAGAGCCGTTTTGTACGATTATTCGGTCAATTTCAAGATATTTTTTGATGTCTAAAAAAACACTTACCTTCAGATGAGTGTACAGATTCGTTGTAGCATTGCTTGCAGCAGAGACTTCGTGTTTACACAGCAAGCAAGTGCACTTTACCTTATTACCGTCTTTAGATTTAATTTTAAAGTATTTTCCATCAAACAGAGGGTGCACTAAATTGTTATCTGCAGATATATCACTGTTTGATTCACCGGATTTGCTTGTTGAAGCCATGACACGCACACGATAAAGAAATCAACCGCTTTCGACTAAGAGTGGCACACAACTGATTGAACTGACACGTTGAAACATGAACCATGCTGTACTACACTGTCGACGCGTCGTACTGTGCTAGTACAGAACGTGTATTAAACCAGTAAAAGTATTTACATTTTTATATTTTGAGTATTTAAATACATTGTATTTAAATACTCATTAAAGTATTTAAATACTATATTTAAATACATGAAAAACAATGTATTTATAAATACAGTTCTAAATACACACATGTATTTAAATATGTATTTAAATACAAATGTATTTAAATACTGCCCAGCTCTGCACATAAATTATTATGAACTTGTCTACACATTGATTATGATAACAGAGCATTGCTGCTTCCACTGGTGATGAACCACGTACGGAAGCCTTGTCAGTACGCTGACCTTCTATGCACTTGGCAATGATGATGCAAATTGCGAGCTGCTGGTACCCTGGGTAGAGCAGTGCTTTGTATATAACAGTGAAACCTTACCTCAAACTTGAAATTAATCTGTTCATACGTGCCTTAAACGAACGTTATATATATATATATAATTAACATGAAAAAACAGGAAGAACAGAATGCGAAATGTTTCCAAACTAACAGTTGGATAAGGAACATCCACTTATCAAAGGAAATTCGGAACATAAATGGTGTCATTGTAAACACCTTCAAAAGAAGATTGGACACCTGGCTCAGGATAGTACGCATGTTTGCTGGTTGTGCCCGGCTATGTAAAATAAAGAGCTGAAGGGAACAACTCTCTTCTCCGCCAAGTCAACTCTGTTGAGGTGAGGCCACGAATCTGACCTCCACATAAACAAGGATCTTCGCGCGAAACCACTACAAGCATACTATAATGCAACAAGTTTAAGTATTTCCATTACATGACTTCCCTTCAATTTACGACAACTGCTTATCATATTAAAAGAGAAAAAAAATTCCACCAAAATGAGCCCTACGAAAAAACTGCTTTATATAACGAAATAACTCTGCATTTCGTGATAAACTGACACTACTCAATGGGTAATAAGCCAGTTATTATCATTTATAACAAGTCACCTGAGCAACGGTATTCCTATAATATGAATTTAATATACAAGTTTCACCTCTACATTATCTGTATATAATTGAAAGCCATGTGCCCACTTTGGTCTTTATAAGAATGGCATTCGAAGTGGTATCCAAGATCGATACATAATGGAATTTAGTTAGCATGTCTTAGCTTAGCCTTTTAATGATTCGGTGAGTTTTATTTCATATTGGACGAGCACGCGATCGCTTTCGTACGAGTATAGTCGTCCAGGGTTTCTCTAAAGTTTATAGAGAGCCGACTGCCACACTACTTGCGCGGAGCTTTGCAATTATAATTTTTCTTTTACCCTAAAAAATGGCATTCCATTCTACGCATTGATTTAGCAATAAGGTAACCTTAGGATATTTATGTAAGGAATGAATATTTATATTTCATTTTCAAGGACAACCTCAAATTCTAGCTATTGTTTAAATATTTGCATGAATTTAATAAAATATGCATAATGTATACAGACCTCAGTTTTGGCGTATTAATTAATTTTTCATATATATATTACACACACATATTTTCATTTTATTGCGTTGATATGAGTTTCTGGTCGTCAAGAGCAATACAACAAATGAATTGTAAACCATATTTTGTCGTACTGTTTTCGAGATAATTACTGAACTCGTATATTTATAAATTCCTGTACTTGTACTTTTAAGTGTGTAGTAACATGGTTTTGAGTGGTTGAACTTTCGTCGAAAAGAGGGCACTGCTAAGACGTTTGGCAACGCCACCAGAAGAAAAATAAGCCCCTTTTAATAGAAGAATAGGGTAAAAGTAAATTACGTGCAGCGAATTCGTCTCTGTACGAATCACCATTTCTTAGATTGGCTTGGGACAATCCGTGATTGGGTTTATCATTTTTTCTTAACAGGAATGTAAGAAATACTAGTTCATGTTTGAAAATATTATTATCCAGCGCGCACACGAATACTAATTCGTCATAGTTCTAATTTAAAAAAAAAATTCTTGAAGTTGAAGGTTTAAAATGAGTTATTTTATATGTATTATACAGATAATATAAATGAGTTCATTTACCATATCACCGCCTTTATAAACATGTTTAAATAGAAGGATACTGTCAACTGATTTTGCAATTTTGCTTCACTCATAAGGCCGTGATGAAAATACTGCGTTTAATTCATATTATTTTAACTGTTCGATGTTTATATGTATGCATTAATTAATTAATTATCGAATTAATTATCGAATCATTATAAAGAGGACGACTGTATGGTGTGTGGTAAAGCTGCTAGAGGTAAAAATACCAGAGGAGAAGCAATAATTCAGTAGGTAATAATGCCATACCCATAGGGTAGGTTAGGTCAGCCCAATAATATACTGATACTAATATAGTATTAATGCTATTTTTTTAATGCAGGAAAGGGTCAAGGGCAAATGTCCGCAAAAACTATATACTATGTATGCTATAGCATTTTTACGCTCGGCATTATTACTTGACATTTTTACCTCTGGTATTTTTACCTAGAATTGTCTGCAGATATGCGCTAAAAAGAAATTGGCTAAGTTCACTAACGGGGATCACAATCTTGATTAGGCCTAGTACAATAATGGATGCCTGTTACCGGTATACATAATTAATCAGAGCTGGGCACTTCCGCAAACACTTCCGCAAACCGCAAATTCCGCAATTGCGGAAGTATGTTTTTCGTTTGCGGATTTGCGTTTGCGGCAAAGTCATCGCAAATTAGTGAATTTGCGTTGCGGAACTAAGACTGCAAACGCAAATCTTTCCGCAAATTTCCCACGTGGCCACTGGCCAAGCCCACTGGCCAAGAATTTATGAAATTCAAATGATTAAATTTATTATTTAATTTATTTACTATTTACTTGCAGGAGGTGTTTTTGTTCAATATAATATATCAATATACTGTATGTAGTATTTTTATTTCTTCTACAATAGTGATTTATTGTAATAAATTATTTAGCCTTGTTTTTAATAAAAACAAGGCTAAAACATTAAACATTAAAAAGATATAAAAACTTTTTATACCTCTTTAAAAAATTGGAAATATGGTTTGCGTTTGCGGCACCAAAAATGGCAAGCAGTTTGCGGATTTGCGGTTGCGGAAGTGATTTTGAGTTTGCGGTGCCCAGCTCTGAATTAATTATAGCTAAGTATATATACAGTACAATCATTACACGCGTGGTTACATAAACATTTTGACTGGTTGTTAAATAGTTAACCATGTTTTTCAGTTTTTTTTAATAAAATATTTTTCTATGAAGTATAATATGCTAATTTTTTATAATGAAAAATTATATATTCAGTTTAATATACAGAATGAAGGATAAAGGTATTGTTACAGTGACAGGATGAGAAACAATAAATTAAAAATATATGCATTAATCCAAGGATATGATAACCTATAACGATAAAGTGACAATTACACCATCTCTGGGACGTTTGCGATATTAGTTACAGGAATAATACAACTCCTTTACTTTTTTAAGTATTTAGGGCGTGTTTTCGTGTGCTACATGTTAACTTCAAATATGACAGAGAATGCATGTTTTTCATACTGATAAGTAAGGTTTTAATTTTAAATTACGATATTCTCTATCTACCATGATAAATGATAAAAATTATAAGATTAAATTAAATACAAAACTCAGTTGTAAAACTTTTAAAATAACACAAGAGAAATAGTAAGCGCAGTTGCATATAACATTGCATATTTGCATTAATTATGAATTATTATTATAAAACAAATTCTACCTATGAATTTATATATATATATGTACATTTTGTAGCAGGGGGCTCATCTCCCCACCCCTATTTTCTCTCTCCCTTTCTTTGTGTCTCTTCCGTTCTCTTTTCTTCTATCTTTCCTGGATATTTTTTAATAAATAGATAAAATACCTTTTGTATATATCATATGCAGGACACTTTTTCATCTAAATAGAATTATCAATATGAAATAACTCCCAAGAATTATTTAGGTCAGCATCAATCACGCCTTAAGGATTTTTAGAATCTGTTTTGATGAGAATCGGGACAACTGCAGAGGATACTTTCTTCTTGTTTTTCTGGTTCCCATAACTACTACTACTGCTGTTATTGCTACTACTACTATACTACTACTACTACTACTACTACTATTACCACTACTACCAGAACCGTGGTTAAAATTTCAAAGATGCTAACAATTAGTTTTTTATTTGCACATAATTTAGTAGGTAGCGTGTCAGGATAATATATATATATATATATATATTATCCTGACACGCTACATACTAAATTATGTGTAAATATGTATGCATACCAACTAAATTTAAAAAGCTTAATAAGTAGATGGTAGAAAAGCATTCATTCATTATATATTCATAAGAAACGATTTTACAAACAGAATATGTTTTCAAGTTTTATAATTTGAAAACAGTGTTCAATGATTACAGGCACACACACATACACACACACACACACACACACGTGCGCATCTCCACATAAGCGAAGTACCAACTTTATAAAAATCTTATATCTAAAAACGCTAATTAACCAAACCTAATTTAACTTAACCTAACCTTAGTGCTATCGAATCGAGAAGGACCTCGTAAGTGTTTCGTGCGCAACTGAAGGCTGGAAGGGTACTTTCTCTTAAGTCATTAAACAATGAAGTACTCACTAAACTAGCCTAACCTAACCTAACCTAATCAAATCAGGACCAACGTATCTTTTTCCGACAGTGAAAATGTTTATAATTTTTTGTAAATTTTTTAATGTTCCGAGGTACCAAAAGTGTTACCTCACAAAAAAATTACCGCGCTACATCTGTGCATACACACACACACTCACACACACACGCAACAGTACATCAACAAGGCAAAGGTTATTACATGAATGAATGATATAATTGCCCTTTATGAAGCAAAGACGTAATTATACTTGTTGAGTCGTCCATGGACTTACGACTGTCGGAAATTACACTGGTCAACAAAGATTTTTCATCAGAGTAAAATTTGTGGTGGCTGGATAACATTTTTCACACTGATTCCAAAACTGCATTCAGAGTTTTTCTAGCACGTATAGTTTTCAAGATGAAGGCATATATATAACTACACAGATTTAACCATTTTAAATAGGCAAAATACTAATATTTCAACATTTGATTGTGTTTATTTTATTGTGTTTTTTTAGTTTATTCATCTTATTTATTTCAATTATCTTAATTATACATCTTATGTATTTCAGGTGTGAGCTTTTACGTCTAGCAGCATTGTGATTCAAGCAACAACGCCGTGCTTTGTGTGTCAAAAGATCAGTCCAGTCCAAGAACTTGTTGTGTCAAGTTGGTGTACATTTTTTTTGAATTTATAGTTTGCTCAGGTCAGTCAACATGCCTCGACAATGTAAGAATGACCCCGACAAGTTCTGTTTCATATGCGGCCAGTTGACAACTAAAACACAGCGACGAAGTATTACAACCGACATTAAGAAAATATACAAGCAATACTTTGGTTGCCATCTAGGTGACCAAGATAAACCATGGGCGCCACATCAAATCTGTTCTGGCTGTTCAAATGGATTACGTGATTGGCTTAACAAAAAGAAAGCTTCAATGCCATTTGCCATACCCATGATATGGAGGGAGCCGAGAGATCATCATGAAGACTGTTATTTTTGTAGTGTGAACTTAATGGGGTTTTCTGCCAAGAACAAACACCAGATTGTATATCCAAACTTGGATTCAGCACGTAGACCAGTAAAACATGATGAAACATTGCCCATTCCAATTCCCCCAAGTGATAGGCTAGATTCTATCATAGATGACATGGAAAGTGATGAAGGTGCAACTGGCGTTTCCGGACCATCTACAGAACCAGAGTACACTTTTGAAGGTAGACATTTAGAACCTAAAAAGTTAACCCAAGGACAGTTGAATGATCTTGTTAGAGACTTATCGCTGTCTAAAGAGAAATCAGAGCTTCTCGCCTCAAGACTAAAGGAGAACAATTTACTTGAGAACAATGTTCGTATTAGTTACTACCGAAAGCGGAATTTTTAATTAACAGCATTCTTTTCAGTAGACGGTCCTCTCTGTTATTGCCATGACATCAATGGACTATTTACAGCCATATCTCAGACGTATGTGGCATCTGAGTGGCGCCTCTTTATTGATTCGTCGCAGAGAAGCCTGAAAGCAGTTCTTTTGCATAATGGTAATATGCCATCCATCCCCATTGCCCATTCCGTCCATCTAAAAGAGACATATGACAATATGGATATACTACTTAAGGCAATCAAATACGACAGTCATCAATGGAATGTTTGTGGAGATCTAAAAGTTATAGGAATGCTTATGGGTATGCAGTCAGGATTCACAAAATTTTGTTGTTTCCTTTGCCTGTGGGACAGTCGCGCCACTATAGAATATTACACCAAAAGTGACTGGCCACTTAGGTATACATATGTCCCAGGGATAAGCAATGTCCAGTCTGTCCCTTTAGTGGATCCCCAAAAGATCTATCTGCCACCTCTTCACATTAAACTTGGTTTAATGAAGAATTTTGTTAAAGCAATGGGTAAAGTCAATTCTGAAGGGTTCCAATACCTTTCAAGGAAATTTCCGAAGGTTACTGCAGCAAAATTGAAGGAAGGAATTTTCGTTGGGCCACAAATAAGGGAGGTTTTGAATGACACTGAATTTGAAAAAGTCCTAAGTCCGCTGGAATTGAAGGCTTGGCTGGCGTTCAAATGGATATGTGAAAACTTTCTTGGAAGCAACAAGTCACCTGCGTATAAGGATGGAGTCAAGAACCTCCTTGATGCCTTCAAAGAAATGGAGTGTCGAATGTCGTTAAAAATTCACTTCCTGCATTCCCACTTAGATTCCTTTCCTGAAAACCTTGGTGCAGTGAGTGACGAGCAAGGAGAGCGCTTCCATCAAGATATTCAGATGATGGAGAAGCGCTACCAAGGATATTGGAATGAAAGCATGATGGCAGACCATTGTTGGATGCTGTATCGTGACAATCCAGGCCAAATTTACAAAAGGAAATCACACTCACAGCGCTTTTAATAAAATAATGTATATATTCTAATTATTCTTTATTTATAAGTACATTGAATAAGGTATATGATGTATTTGTTGTTTAGCATTCCTAAGTGTGATCTATACATCCATAAATTTTCTTATAGCAATATCAAAAACTTAAAAATATCAAAACCAGTGTATTTATATAACTATACGTGCTAGAAAAACAATAAAACCAGATTCGGAATCAGCGCGAAAAATGCATTAAGAAAAGTATGATCATGTTTGTGATGAGAAAAAAAAGTTTCATTTTGTTGGCCAGTGTTATTAGTCATGTACTGTATTATTGAAATTTATCAGGAAATGAATGTAGTAGTTCTTAAGTAGGATAGCATCACGCTTCTCATAAGAATCAGGAAGATCATACCAATTTTGTTGTAATCATATGGAGAATAAAGTTAATATATACAAAAAATATGCAAGTATATGTTTTATAATTGCTTAGGCTTTTAAATCATCGACTTACAATATTTCTTTTTCTTTCAAGGTAATAACTGCAATCAGTCATTCCTCTTGTAATAATAATTATAATAATAATAATAATAATAAAAAGACATTTTAAATAAATTAGAAAAAGAATTATTTGGAGCCCGACAGATATTAATGACAATTATTGATTAGGCGAAAACTTTTTGCTTTCTTCTTTTGTGTCAATTATATAGTCACCCCGAAAGAGAATCGATACAGAAAACCAAATTCACGTTTTCTGTACTCTCGCTCGTTTCTCCAAAATTCCTAACGTTTGAACTCCACTTGGTTGTCTATATATGCGTAGAGTCGAAGCAAAATTGAATTTGATTTATGTTGTGCCCGTTGCATGCATTTATGAGATTAGATAGCACATGAATGTGACGAAGATACATACGGCTGTAGGGAATAGATTTGTTCCTTTCTAAACCCATACACACACATGTGCATAGGATACACTAGGTACACAATGACTACATACACGCGTACATATAGATGATAATAATAATAATGTTTGTTGTTTTTAAACCTCTTTCGTATAACGGCAAAGGTCATGTGACGGAGGGGACCTTCAGCAATACGTGAAATCAGAACCAGTTAAGGGTTACTACAAGTTTTCGGCCATTTATATTATTATATGATATTATTCTCATTATGTAATGCAATATTAGTAATACATCAGTACAATACAGTAATACATAATCAATAAATTTTCTTAATCAGATTGAAAAGAACTCAAAACTTTTGATCGAAACCGTTGGTAGTGAAGCAAAATTGAACCCTCTGTCCGGAGAAATACGGTCGAAGAGGCAACTCAACCAAATTCCGTTTATTGACACAACCAACCGAAGTCAAAGACAACTTCTGCCCGATCCGCCGAATAACGAACCAGAGCTTCCGGTTAACCGTAAGTGTGTATATATATATGTACCCATTGTATACCCACTATCAGAATTTTAATCGTAAGTCCTGCCCTCCGTACGTTCCTTAAACACCATGAAGGACTAGGACACAACAATTTTAAAGATTTTAATAGTTCACACCAAATGCCCAGTTACCATGGAAACCAATATATGTGGTTGAAGGAAGCCATTTATCGTATTTGGAAACGTATTAAAGAAAATACTGCAAGTTATTATTATAATCAGTCAAATTTTTTTTTTATTTAAGACCAATAACTGTCACAGTTTTCTTAAAATACGATTCTAAATAAATGTGTTCGTTCAAAACGTATATATTGGTTTCCATGGTAACGGAGGTCGTTGTGAATTTATTAAATCTTTGAATTTATTGTGTTTCAATGTTTCTGTATGGTCTTTTGTGTGTGTGTATGGAGAACTAGACTTTTGGAGCCGCATATATATGTACATATATAATTCGTATTATGCGTATGGAGTCATTTATTATTATTTTTTAATTAAAATTTTAAATTTTTAGCCTTGAATATATACTCTAAAATTATCCGAATTTAACCCTTTTTCTTATTTGAATTATGAACCATTTCTCCTTAAAATTCCATATTTAACCCAAACCCTATATTAAGCCCGGATATCCTGAATAAAATCGTCTGGCGTTAATGAGAACAAAAGCGTGTGTAGAATCACGCTTGTGTATAAACAAAAAAGTACTTTGACCTTTTTATTTAAATTAGAGTTAATGAGAGGTAATGATGCGATACCAGATCATTTCCAAACAATCACGGTCACCTATATATATATATATATATATATATATATAAAGAAAGGTACAGTTTCGGAAAAAAGTTCGCCTAGAAACTAAAATTTCTAAAAAGCTTGAAAAATGACTAATCGGTAATACTATGTTTTCCTTTGTGTATTTTCTTTTTTTTTTTTGGTGACGATAATAAAATTTCAAAAAGGAACACTCAAACGTTGCCAATTAGTATTTTTTTTTTAATTTTACGTTTCTAGACGAATTTATTTCAGAAACTCTACATTTTTATAATTTAACATTAGCAAATTCAGGCTAACAACAGACCACATGTTCTTTACATCATGTTTGTTTATTGAATTTTTAATTAATTTATTATTATTATTATTATTATTATTTGTAGTAACAGTATAAGGACGACGATCTGTTTCGAGTGAACGCTGAAACTCCTTTTCAAGTCTCTTAATAAACTAATGTGACCCACACTGAAATACAATATAGACAAAATTACATTAAAGAAATTTATCAAATGGCAGAGCAAATTCAAGAAAATCTTATGTCAAATTTTATTAGTTACAAGCCTGACGTTGGCTTTAGTAATATTGGTGAGATGTTCATTATACACTTGAAGTCAACAACATCCAAGATCAATGTTATTTATATTGTTGTTAAAAAAAATAACTTTTTCAACCAATATTAATTAACATTGTACGCTATAACATATCTATTAATTAACCAATGCAGTGACTTTTTTCAAGGAGTAAAACATTAAGACCAATACCCATTTAGTCAACGGGACACTCTACAAAACTAACTTAACCCTAACCTAGCGTAACCTGGCTAAGCCTAACTTAATCTAACTCAGTTTAACCCACAGTAACTCGGAGATTCCATGTCACGTTGATAAGATGTTGTTAGGCCGAAAAAGTAATCACTTCCCTGCATGTTTCTGGAAGCAAATTAAAATATTTCTTAAATTTATGCTAATTTGCAAAAATTTATGCAAATTTAATGAATCAAAGAGTTGAGAAATTAAAAACTCAAGATTCGTGTCATTACAAAGAAATGCAGTATCGTCTGCATATATAGATAAAGCTTAGTCAATAGTACCAATACAAGAGCGGGCCCTTAACCCATTAGCTACCAGCGTCATCGTATGAAGACACTGCCTGTATCTCATCCTCAGCTGGGTGATTATCTTACATTGAATTAAACTGGACACATGTTTTTACTCAGAAAATGTGTTTATAAGATAGTGTGTGTGTATATATATATATATATATATATATATATATATAGAGAGAGAGAGAGAGAGAGAGATTTACAAATTACACAGCATGTAATTAAAGCCAAAAATAATTAATAAACTCTCTCAAACGTTATTTACACTTATTTTTCCGCTCCAATTGGTTTGCACAATGAATATATTATACATTAAATATAACTGTATACAACATAAAGATACATTTTAATCAGTTATAATTAATTTATAAATAAAATAATAGTTTAATAGTATCCCTCAACATCACCCCCACCCCAATTTCCATTGTTATAGGTCACACCTATGTGGAGGGTTACCAGCGACCGTGGGTCACTTGGTAACGCCGTTTCCCTATAAGCGAAGTGAAGACGCCGAGATCGGGGGTTTGACTCCCGATGGTGCTAGATAATAATCCAGGAGATAACGCAATGGGTCGCATTAGTCTGTCCTGAGCGCTATGCCAGTTTTTGGCCCTCCTGACTGATTATTTATTATTTGAAAGGGGCCATTGACCCTGAGAAATAATTAAGACTCGAATGTCTGGCCAAGCTGATTCATTATCGATTATGGAAACTCCGACAATATCTAGTAGCTATTTAACGTCAATAATCGATGTATCTTAAATAGATACGAGTATATACAGTATTCTATTATACCATCTCTTATGTAGCTTCACTTATTAATTTATTTTTGTTAAATCAACGAATCTTTTACTGCAAATTTCTTTTCTTTTTTATGAAGAAACCTTTGCTGTAATAGTGCACAAAACAGTAAAGAATCATACTTATCATATACGAGACAGTCAATTTCAAATTAACTATAAGCATAGCAATTTTACATCCTTATGTCCTCAAATTAATACAGTTTGAGAATATAATGGAATCAATAAAAATGAAGGAACGGAAATAATCAAAATTGGTAGGTACTGAATTCAGAGGAACAACACTCCTCTACAACGAGAATACAAACGGATACTTAGCACGAAAGTCTTAGTTGCAGGGTAGGAAACAAAATAATGGTACGCAGCTAAATGATTTTCAAATGACATCTATACTTTTGTCTCAAAATTCACCTCTACTGCGATAACAGTATATTGCTTTTAATCAGTATCAACAATCTTTGCATCAATGAACGAATGAATGAAAGACTTTCAAAGGAAAGTAAAAACCTTTTTTTATATATGAAAAGACTTCATAAATTTACTTTTTTTTTCTGGTGAAAATGCTTCTATAACTCGTAGCACACATTGTAAAAGGAATTCCCTAAAGTTGGTACGTTTATCGTTAAAGTGAGGCTGTGGTATAAAGTTCGCCGAAAACTTAAAATAAAATTAATCCTATTGATGTAGAAATACCCTAATGCTTTTTTTTATGATGGTTTCTACCATTTTTTATTTTTTTTTAAGGGAATATAGATTAGAATTTATAAATTTCCATATATTTTATCAGTGAAATTAAACTCCAAATATGCTTTAACCTTCTGAATAAATAAGTCCTTGCTTGTACGTTTGCTTTTATTAGTTAAAAATAAGATAATTTGTAAGCTATATAGTAATGTTTTGCTCCTTAAACCCCAATTCCCAAACCTCTTCATTTCCCAGGTTCAGAATTAAAAATTCTTTACGGGAGTGGATGACTTTTTACAAAATTCTTTATATTACGCAGAAGATATTATTTGCTGCAGCAGTGTGGTAATCATATTAGCTATTAGCATTATTATATTTTTCAGCTTAAGAAATCAAACATGATAAAATATAGTTTCGATAAAACGCAGCGGCAACGTTTTAAAAACTAAAACTTTGCATTTTTTCCACTATTGTTGCTGTAAAGACGTAGAAAGCAAAGAAATTCACGTGAAAGCTAACTAGAACTATAGTGTAGCCCCCCCCCCCCCCAAAAAAAAATATATTAAATACTAAAGCAGTAACAGATAAGAAAAAACTATGTAATTTAAAAGTCATCAAAGTTGTGTATCATCCACGCTTAAATTTATTTTCTTCCTCGTTCTCTCGTCGGTGAACTTTGTAGAGAATGTAAAATTTTAAGTTGTAAACTACGAAATTGCAAAGTATTTCAGTATGTATTTCCACTCATTTTGGAATCTCTTTGATCAATACGCTTTTAAAATAAATGCGATAATCGACGTTAAAAACCTCGGCTAAGATTTTTTTTTTTTTACTCTGTTCCTGATGTTGTTGTTGTTTAGCCGATCAGCCCACCCTGATCGAGCAAGCCGGTGGCACGCGGGAAACCGATCGCCCTCTACGGAGTGGACCAGAGGTTCAGCGCACTAGTGATGTGTTGTGTTCGTTGTTGCGCTAGAGCGGTACAGTCTGTCATAATGTGTTCAATTGTTTGTGGTGTGTTCTGCCACAGGTGGCAGGTGTCGTCTGTGAAGTTGTCTACTCTGTGTTTATATGTCCGTAAGTTGGAGTGATGTCCACATCGGAATCGTGCTAAGTTAACTCCATCCGATCTGCTCAGGCTGATCTCTGACCTGTTAATGGGTGGCGGCTTCGCACCTAGGACCGCATTCGGACCGAGTCGTGTCAGTACTTTGTGGGTTAGGTGTGTGTGTATGTGTTTTCTGTACTGTGTGATGTCTGTGGGGCGTGGTATGGAATGGAGTATTTGGTTATAATGTCTCTCTGGTGTTACCTTAATGGTGCGAGGTGTCGGTGCATGATTGTACATGTAGTGGCAAGGGTGTTGTGGGTTAGTTGTCGCTGCTGCCATGAATTGTGTTCCCCTCATGTCTAAATGTTCCCTAACTTTCAGTATTTTTGTTTCTGTGTGCAGGTGTTCTATTGGTGTTGTTTGAGTGCATCCTGTAATGATACGAAGTGCGTTGTTTTGTATTGTCTGTAAGGTGTTTATGTGTGTGTTTGAGATAATGGGTGCCCAGCATAGGCTAGCATAGTCCATAACTGAGCGAATATATTGTTTGTATATGAGTGATGTTGTTTCCTGCTGGTGTCCAAAGTTTGTGCCTGTTAGTACCCTAAGCGTGTTAAGTCTTGGCGTACATTTGTTTTTAATGTCCTGAATGTGGTTTGCAAAAGATAATGATGTGTTGTATGTGACCCCCAAGTATTTTGGTCCTGTGAGTGTGTGGAATGTTGGTGTTTAGTGTAAGCTGTTGAGTTACCTGGTGTTCTTTTGTGTTGCTTGTAAACAAGGTGATGGTTGATTTTGTGGGCGCTATTTTGAGTCTATTATGTGTGAGCCAGTCTTGTATACTGTTTATGTATGTTTGTAGGTTATTTGTAGCGGTGTCGATGTTGTTGTGGGTGGATGTTAGAGTGATGTCATCCGCATATGATGATAAGGTAAGCTTGTTATCTATGGGTGTTGGAATGTCATGCATGTATAAATTGAAGAGTGTTGGTGAGAGAACAGAGCCTTGAGGGACCCCGTTCGGAAAAAGCTTGTTTTTGGATCACTTGCCATTAATTGTGACATGTGAGTATCTTCCTGAAAGATAGTTGCTCAGCCATCTTTTAGTGTTATTGTGCATGTTTGTGTTGAGTATTTTGTTTATGAGAAGGAAGCGTGGGATAGCATCAAATGCTTTACTAATGTCTATTGCTGTTAATAGTGTACGTTGAGCTGGTCGTCTGGAGTTGATGCCATCCATGATGTGCTGCGTGAGGTTAGTGAGTAATGTCGTGGTTGAGTGGTGAGGTCTGAATCCATGTTGAGTAGGCGATAGTGGTATGTGTGGGTTGGTGATTTGTAAGATTAGTCTTTCTGTTCCTGATGTAATATGTTGTATAATCCAATATAGAAACTGAAATTTGTAAAATAATGACGGTTTCAATGAAACGTTTGCTTCTTTCTTATTTGGTATAAAAACATTAAGGGTACAAGACAAGACCTTTTATTAATTAACCCTTTAGTGCCCAGTATCACTTTACTGATTTTGTTCTGGCTAACGCCAGACGATTTTATCCAGTCTCGGGAAAGACCTCCGGGCGCTGAAGAGTTGAGATTAAACAACAGTTATGGAGTTACGAGCCATAAAAATAGCGCACTAACAAAAATTCTTTTGGATGAGTGACAGTGGAAAGAAATCCCTACATACTAAAAATATTAGGTACAACGTAGTTTGGCTAGGACGACTAATTCTAAATAAATAAATAAAATTAATAAAACTAAGGGCACCCATAAGATTCAGAATGTAGCACACCATCTAAATTTTCCCAAAGGAAAAAGAATAAAAAATCAACTGTTGACACCTGCTTTGAAATCCTTCAAAGGAATGTGTCTACAAGAATTGGAGAATATTTCAATACAGAAATTATTATTATATTTCTTGTTCCTAAAAGAAAATTGTATCAGTAAATAACTTCTGAGATAAGTGTGTTTCTAATGTAATTGGTTTATTTCTTTTTACAAGTCAGATAGTGTGTAACCAAAACTATTTAAGACAGCTAAATCAAGGCTGTGAGATAAAAAAAAAAAATTTGAAAGGTAATATTTAGGAAAAGTTTTTTTGCAACTTTATAAAACCTTTTACAATTTACTGTTGAGTTTATTATGATACAGGAAGACTGATCTACAGGGTGTCCCATAAGTCCGGCATCATAGGAGAAATTCATATTTTTCTATTTCTACAAACCATAATTCATATTTTTCTCTTTCTACAGGCCATAATGTCTGTGAGCAAGGAAGAACGAATCCAGATAATTCTACTCATAGGAAATCGGAGTCAAAGAGAGGCCGCTGCTGAATTTAACAGACTGCATCCAGACCGCGAGCCAATAACACAGAGTTGTGTGTCTGGATGCAGTCTGTTAAATTCAGCAGCGGCCTCTCTTTAACTCCGATTTCCTATGAGTAGAATTATCTGGATTCGTTCTTCCTTGCTCACAGACATTATGGCCTGTAGAAATAGAAAAATGTGAATATCTCCTATGATGCCGGACTTATGGGACACCCTGTATATATATAGGAATACGGGTAATTCTTTATCAATCTATTGCAATTATTTCCCCAAATCATCGTTAATTTTATTTATTTATACATTTCATAGATTTCCTCTTACTTTCATTTCCATTTCAGAACAAAGAACGGCATTTTGTTTTCTCGTGGTTGACTCTATATAAAAAGAAAATTAAGAACGTAATACTGTACCAGTATTTTATAATAAATATATTTAGGAAGATGTTGCCTAGACTTTTTTTTTTTAAGCTTTTATTTTTGGGAAGTTGTTTGTATTTTTAAGGAAAGACTTAAATTTCTCTATTTTCAGCAAACACAGACTGATATTTTCTAACAAAATACATAAACGAACACTCTCTATTACTTACAACAAGTTAAAAATTTAAAAAAAAAATGTTCTCCCCTAAAACTTTATAATACGTTATACAACCCCTTATGACATTATGTTAGTTAAAATTACCCCAAAAAGAACCACTAACATTTCTTTCCTAGACTATTTAACTACCAGAGGCCTAGAAGAGATTGGTCCTACTTTAGAAACTATTTTAACATCCTCGAGTAGTAACTCCGAAATGGAAAATGATGTCACAACTAGAAGTATACCGAAGGTTGCGGGAATTTCTGCGACAGTAAACGACTATGTTCCTACTCAAGATCCCTTGGGAACGACACCTCCTACATTACCTACTGTATTGCCTTTCGTTTCGTCACCTACTACACTGCCTTCTACTTCACCTACCACTTCAACCACTTCAACTACCACACTACCTCCTACTACTTCTACTTCATCTATCACACAATCTTCCACTTCTATTTCTACCAGTTCACCTACTACACAAATATCTACTGTAGCTCCTACATCGCCTTCTATTTTGTCGGATAAGAGTATAATACTAATTACTTCTGCAACTAAATTCCTAAACACAAAGTTTCCTGTCCAAGAAAAAGATGAAGAAGCGTCGCCGAAGAATTCCGACGAGGAGAAGACGATAAATGAATCTACGCCAAGTACGTCAAGCACGCTAAGCACGCTAAGCACGCCAACGGGGCCAACTACACCAACAACGGCATCTACGCCAACTGCGCCAACTACAACAACAACTGCAACAACAACGACAGCAACAGGAACGGCAGCAAAGGCGACAACAGAAGCAACGGCGGAACAGGCGACAACAGCAGCAACGGCGGCACAGGCGACAACAGCAGGAACGGCGACAACGGCAACAACGACAACAAAGGCGACAACAGCAGCAGTGGCGACAAAGGCAACAACGCTAGCATCGCCGATAAAGGGGAAAACGGAACCAACGGCGACAACGGCAGCATCGCCGATAGAGGGGAAAACGGAACCAACGACAACAAAGGCGACAACAGCAGCAGTGGCGACAAAGGCAACAACGCTAGCATCGCCGATAAAGGGGAAAACGGAACCAACGGCGACAACGGCAGCATCGCCGATAGAGGGGAAAACGGAACCAACGACAACAACGACAGTAATGCCGACAAAGGCGACAACGGCAGCATCGCCGATAGAGGGGAAAACGGAACCAACGACAACAACGACAGTAATGCCGACAAAGGCGACAACGGCAGCAACAGCGCCAACGACGACAAGAGCAATAGGGACAAAGGGGACAACGAGGACAACAGAAACAAGGCCAACAACAGTGACAACGAGGAGAACACCAGTAGGAACTTCAAAATACAGACCCCTCTATCCCTATTTGCCGAAAGATACGTCATCTTTACAGTTAACTGATAAGAAAGGTAGATGATGACCTCAAATTCTCTAAAGCAGAAAAGCGGTGCATGGTTCATAGCATATAATAATAAAAGACATCGTAGATATAATCTATCCTTATCGCTTACGACTTCTCCGCAGTTTTTTCCTCTGTATATGTTCTTTTAGAAATTAACAATCGGTATTGCAAGATTTATATCGCTAAGTTTAAATATATGTATATACAGTACGTACGCTATGTTTACAGTATATACTGTTCAGCTTCCTTTGAAATACAAAACAAAAGCTAACGCAGTAGAGAGTTGAAATCGCCTAAATATTCAAGTTATTACGCGACATTAACTAATATTGAAATTTATTTTCAATTTATGTACACTGACTTTTATTGTTTGGGTTTTTGACAACTAATATAGAGGTATCTTTGCTGAATTTACACACTCATACACGTAGTTACACACACACACACACACCAGCTTATATATGTAATATTTGTGTTCGGTTGCCTAGCATTACATATTGTCCGAACGTGTTTTCTGAACATGCTGGAAAAAATTATATATATATATTAATATATATATATATATATATATATATATATATATATATATATCAGCACAAACGATTTTCTTTAATAATCGTATAACAGCTTTGAATTAATGATAGAAGCTCACGTTTATTTGGAAAATCAATAAACCTCAGGAGACATGATTTGACATCACACACACACACACACACACAATAATATATATATATATATATATATATATATATATATATATATATATATATATATATAATGTAACCCTGTTTTGTAACTTAAGTAAAAAAGTTAAAATTGACAGAGATGTCATTTTGTCAGTTCCAGAATCTTCCTATATAAATTATCTAATATATGAAACTAATGGAGGGTTTACTCAAATTTGGTTAACTTTAACTAGACCTTGCTTTCCACTTCTGTGTTTTCTTTTCCCCATGAAAATTGGGTATTATCCACTCTTTTTCTCAGTGTCCGCCTTAATTGGTTGACTTTGAACAGAACAACCAACTACTTATTCCCCCCCTCCCCCCCCGCCACGCATTTTTTGTTTATGTCGTCATATATTTTTATCCTTCGAGGAAATTTTAATGGAAACAGTGACCAGACCGTTATTTATCGTTGTTTCTTCGGTTTGACCATGCATGGTCTCTTTGGGTACAAGGTACGGTCTGGGGAAGGTGTCATTAACCTTTCGTGACTGAACACCATAAAACAGGAAAGACCAAACGATTCAGATTGAGGTTAGGCCTCATTCGCTTTAAATTTTATAATTATTTAGGAGAACGAGAAGGTTTAATTCTGACAGAATGACGTCGTACTCGTACGATAATACCTTCATTATCGATTATTAATTGGACAATGGTATACAATAACATGCTTAAGAATTTCCTTCAGTTATGCCTACCATATTGGGTTTTGGGGCTTCTAGGACTGTTCAACTTATTTCAGAACTTCTGTTCGTCGTGTAATTAATTGAGCTGGAACTCCTTTTACTGGGACTTCTATAACAGCTCTTTTTGAGATTTCTATGTCCTCTTCTTGTGAGTGAAATGAGACCTACTTATATACTTTAATTTACTGAACTCTAAACATAATTATTAAACTTGATAAAATATTAGATATTTACCTATATCCAGTGATTTTTTTCTGGAAAGAAAGGTTCCGGAACTCTGCTATAAATTTCCTACAACATTTGTTAATTGTACCCCCGTCCCACCCCGCGACCATCTCAATCCCCAAAAAGCGTCCTTCCTATTCCTACATAAAATTTTGTCATGTAAAATAATAATAATAATAATAATAATAATAAGTAAATAAATAAATAAAATCGGAGTGAAAATCAAAATCAAAATTTCTATTGCATGTTGAAAATAAAAGGTACCGGAACGCCGTTCCAGTGCGTTCCGTCAGAAAAAAAAAAGCGCTGCCCATATATTGTATATAGAAAAAAGAAAAACGTGTAAATTGTTGTCCGTAATATTCTTTTATAAAGAGTTAGAATGTTCCTCCATAAATTATGTGGAAATCGATAATTTCATACAGAAAATGAGATTCCCCTTCATTGGCTAGGACCAAAACGACCAGCGTTCGTAGCACAGCGGCTTCTCTACTTCCATCTGGTGTTTGGTAGGAGAACTAAAATACCGTGGAAAAATGTTATAAAATTAAATTTCATTTTAATATACGGCTACAGACCAAAACGTCATGAATCTTCAGCTGCATACCGACAGAGCGGGTGGACAAAACAGTGAATTTTTTATGCATTTTTGAAGCTTAATTTTTAGTTCCGTATGTAACGAGTGACTTTGGTTTTCAAATTAAGTATGTGTTAGTTAAAACTCTTATTTTATGTTGTGAATATATAAGTTTTAATGTAAATATTATGTTTCGCGGAGACCAGTGCGTTTGACAAAATTGAAATTTGTTACAAAGATCGTGATAGCCAAAATTGGTCATGTGGGAAATAACTAACCAATTTAAACCGAACACCTAACCTAGTGGAATCTGTTCTTTGTGAAACTTAAGTCGTTTTCTCTTCGTCCAAAACTTGACGACTTGAAGTCACATTCTTTCACTGACTTTAGCCGTTTTCTTTTTGTCCAAAACTTCACTTGGTCACATTCTTTTACGGACTTCAGATTTGTGGCCGAAAAGAACGCGGCAACTTGAGTTTGTGACATCAAATGTAAACTGAGCTAGGTTCACTGTTGGTTATGTGAGCTTCATAGTTCAAGAGCTAAAGGCTTACCCATTCGTCTGGATACTCAACACATAACAGCAGGGTCTTAACCTCAGGCTTCTATCATGAATCCAGCCCACAATAAAGCCCTTTTCTTTTCGTCCAAAATTTGACTTGACTCGAAGTCACATTCTTTCACTGTTGACGAAAAGAACGCGGAAACTTGAGTTTGTGACGCCACATGTAAACAAAACTCAATTAGGCTCACTGTTGGCTAGAACTACTTTGTAGTTCATGGGCTAAGGCTTAGCCATATGTCTGGACATTCAATACAGGGCAGCAGGTTCCTAACTTCAAGCTCTTATCATGAATCCAACCCCAAAAGACTCAATAAGGCCTAGACCCCTAGACTGTAACCTAATTTTGAACTCGCCACAGCAATGCTAACCTAGGCCAATATAGGCCCCAAATTGCAATGATTGAAGGCCAGTTCTTTACTTAAGGCTTATAAATGCATAAATTTAATCTAGCATAGCTTTCTAACATCAATAAATATATTTTTTTATATATGGGTCTAAATAATATAATGAGTTCTTGAAATACCTTTGATTTTGTAAATGATAAAGTGTTTGTTCGTTGTTAAAAAGGAACTCGAATTTTCTCTAGCCACCTCTGGAGATGGCTTCGGCAAAACTCGAATTAAGGCTAGTCGAATCTTGAGTTTTGGACAAAAAGAACGCGGCAGACTTGAGCTGACTTTGACTTGACTTCAAGTCAACTGAACGAAACGAAAACGGTTTAAGACTGAATAAAGCCAAGACTGTGGTCTTGGTTTGAGCTCGCCACAACAACACTAGCTTAGGCAAATATAGGTCCAAAATTTCACTGATTGAAGTCCAATCCATTGCTTAAGGCTTATAAATGAGTAAATTTAATCTAGCATAGCCTTTAACATAAATAAATATATTTTCTTTTATATATGGGTCTAAATAATATAATGAATTCTTGAAATACCTTTGTTTCTGCAGACGACAAATTATTTGTTTTCAATAAAGTAATTCGAGTTTCCTTTAGCCACCTTCGGAACTGGCTTGGCAAAATTCAAGTCTAGTTTGTTTTGACAAAAAGAACGGGGCAACTTCAATGACCTGACTTCATGTCAGTTGGACGAAAAAAAAACCGGCTTTAATATTAGCCAATTTTATTTACTAAACTTTAAATAACTGAAATTATATGTTCAATAACATAAGATAAAACCTTTAACTAACATATATTTCAAAATATATGAAACTAAAAGTCAAGCTTTAAAAATATACAAAATTTGCTATTTTTTAAAAATTATGAATAGGTTCGATAAGTAGATAGAAACAGCTTTTTCGAAATATCTCAGTATAATAGGACTAGAAATAACGGATGTAAGCTGATAAGTAGAAGGTTCAAGACAGCAGTTGCCAAAAACTTTTTACGCATAGAATAGTAAATAGCTAGAATAGTTTGCCGGTAGAAGTAATTAATAGCACGTCTATAAACATGTTTAAAAATCGATTAGCCGCATATGTTGATAAATTGGGTATAATTTAAGATAGTAAAATTAAGGCTTTGTGGTTCGGAACCCACGTAAAATTGTAGGTCCTCTCCGCCACCACGGAGGACTACACAATTACGAACACAGTTAGGTAGACCAGCCATGAGTGGATCCTAGGGTCTTTGTTGGTCTGAAACATTATAACATTATAACATAACGTTTTGTTCATACACGGCTGAAAATTAATGACGTAATTACAATTGGTCTGGACTCTGGATTCGTATTTATTATTATACCGGGCGTCCGAGAATTATCCGTACAATTTTTGGCTGTTATTAAAAGTCAACCATGAAGTGTAGAAATTCCAGTTTTGTCCCATTTTACAGAGAATCTCATTAAGTTTTTTCTGATACCACGTTTTGACAAGTTTTTTAGAAATGTACGCGGGTGACAGACATTGATGATTTAAAAGCAAGAATCACAGCTGCTATTGAGCGAATTGATGTGGATATGCTGCAGCGTACATGGCAACATTTGGAGTATCGATTGGATTTTTGCGAATCACTAATGGTGCACATATCGAATGTTTGTAACAACGTTACTTTAATAAAAGAAACTTTTGAAAATACAGATCTAAATAATCTTGTTTAAGAATTTTACGTGTGTTATCAAGAATTTTATTAAAAGATGAAATTGTACAAATAATGTTCGGACACACTGGAATTTCTAAAAAACTTGTCAAAACTTGGTATCAGAAAACACTTAATGAGATTCTCTGTAAAATGGGACAACACTGGAATTTCTACACTTCATGATTGACTTTTAATAACAGCCAAAAATTGTACAGATAATTCTCGGACACCCGGTATATCTTAATATTTATTCCAATAAGCCATCAGTTAATAAATTAGACACAAAGACTTGTATTTGTTTTAAAGATAAATATATGAAAATTTCAAAATTTTGCTGAATAAGCTTGTAAATTATACGAGTCTGCCTTTATGCAAAGTAGGCTTATGTAGTTTACACTCCACACGCTAGGAGGCAAGTACCCACTATTCATTTGGCAGAATAACCTGCTGAACAATGAAAATATTGTCAGTTTCATATCTTGTTATTTATAATTTTTACTGAAACCCACTCTCAAATATGTAACTTGGAAATGGTATGGCTTAAACTAGTAGTTATAATCTCAGTAAAAATAGCGCTTAGTAACAGACGTTCTGGAATAAGCTGGGCTAGTCGACCAATTTGAAAAGGGTATTACAACTACCACTAATTGCGTCAAAACTGTATATAGTTATTTTCTTTAAAATTTATGCTAACGTCATTGAATTAGAGTTTTGAATTTGCTGTATTATGTATTGAGATTTATTACTTGTATTCTGTGTAATTATTTACAGTGAAAAGCAATATTTAAAGGATAACTATATTTGCTTTAAGACGAATATATGCAGTTACGCTTCTATATGTACATGTAGTTTGGAAATATGTATATTGTACTTAATCTGAAAGATAAGTGCTGCTTTCTGTAATTTTTTGTATTTCGCTGTACTTTTTAAATCCTTATGTACGCTATTATATTACCATATATGTAATTATATTATATTTATTTATTAATTTTGTATTTGCTACTGATGCTTAGATAATTTAGCCACTCAATAGTAATGTAAGTTTGTATAGCCTAGTACAAAACATTAGTTTTCAATATATAAAAGTTAGTGTATATGTAATTCCGTTTTCTATGTATTGAACATATTTCTACTGTAATTTTAGTACCGGAACAGGGAACGAGACATTTATTAATCTACAGCTTCACCACTTAACAGGGAACGAGACATTTATTAATCTACAGCTTCACCACTTAACAGGGAACGAGACATTTATTAATCTACAGCTTCACCACTTAATAACTATATATATATATATATATATATTACATAATAATTCTAGTACTAACTTTATATACAAGTTAAAATTTATTGTAAAACTATGCACTAACATGTTCTTTATCATATTTTAACAGCTTTTCCTATTAACATAAGGTAAACAGGTTCTAAGCTATAAGCAAGGATTAATTATTTTTAACAAGATATGAAACTCCGCTGACTTTTGCAGATTTTTTTTCTCTTCTGCCATCTAGTGTCTGGAAAGGGAACTAATTACTCGCGAAAAATCGTCAATTTAAATTTATTTTAATTTTTATTACTATATAGTTTAGTATGTAATAAATATAGGATCAGTTAATAAATCAAGCACATAGTTTTGTATTTTTTTCGAAAATGAATGTGATAATACTCAGTTTTTGTTAATATATTAGGTCATCCCATAAGTAATGCGGCATTTTTTAATTTTTTTTTTTTCATTTTTATCATTATTTTACGGATAGAAATCAAACAACTCTTTGAAGTTATTTATATTTAAATAAATATTTAAATATTTATTTAAATATAAATAACTTCAAAGAGTTGTTTGATTTCTATCCGTAAAATGATGATAAAAATGGAAATTTTTTTTTTAAAAATGCCGCATTACTTATGGGATGACCTAATACTTCTAAACATTTGAGTACGTCCTCGCGCAAAGCTTATTATCACTCCTTTCGATAGGTGGCGAGTATTTAATATTCATTTGGCGGGATACCGCACTAAATAATGGAAAATATTGGCAGTTTCATATCTTGTTAATATATATAATCTTTGCTATAACTTTCGACGACAGATTTCGAAGTTGAATTTTTAAAACTTGCAAAAGCTTTCCTTATATATAGAGTGGGGCTGTGCTTTATATATAAGCTTTGAGCATACAGTTAATGCCTCAAGCTAATAATAACTACTTTATATAAGCTTTATGCAACTTAATTTTACATTTTATTAATCTATATTTTAGACAATATATGATATATTTAATTTTTACTTTTAATGCCGCTAATGGTGTCCATTTTTAAATTCTAGCGAATTGTGATTTTGGAAGGGATGACGACCTGACCTTGTGTGAATGGAAAAACATGAATTTATCATTAGAAAAATGGATTCCCTCTAAAGGAGAGAATTATATTAGGTTAGGTGGACCTCCTGAGGACAACACACTTGAAACAAATGAAGGTAGTAATATAACTATGCTTTTACCCACTTATGTTAATTATTTTAATCTTTTTTTTTTACTGGCGTCTTTTATTATTATTATTATTATTATTATTATTATTATTTTCATATAGGTGGGTATGGATTGTACGATACTAGCAAAACTGTTGACAATCAATTTCCTCAAACTTTGGCCTTCGATTCGGCAATGCTCATATCACCTGTACTTCAGAAGACAAGTGCTATCGGAACATGTGTAGATTTCTGGTAAGGAGAAAGTTCTGGTTAAGCAATAACAGGCCATTATTACGTGTACTGAGCTACAGTTCGTCTATGAAAATAACCCCTTTAAAAACATAAAAATGGGAAACTGCATGAATTTAGCGTGTTTACTGGCCATAGATGCTTTGGAATTACGATATATAGTATACACTTTCCACTCTGTTATGAACGCGTCTTACCATGCGGTACATAACCAATAGAATTATACATATACAAAGAAACTATATATATATACAGTGGCGGTTCCTCATATGGGCAATATGGGCAGCCGCACAGGGCGGCATTTGTGGAGGGGCGGCATGAGCGCCTGCAAAAAAAATAAAAATAAGAATAAATAAATAAAGAAATAAATAAAAATAAAAAATAAAATAAAATAAATAATAAAAGATCAATAAATATATTTTTATTAATAAAAAACCATCTATTGCATTTTCCATAAACCTTCCCATAAAAGACCTAAACAATGCAAAATGCTTCCAGATTAATATTATTGGGAATAAAGGCCCATACTTTAACATATGTAATGTTATTTTTCTGGGTTTGGTTAAATAGTGAAATGTATATTATTTATTACAGAACGAATCTTCACACTAAGCCACTAAGGTCTGTCAAATAACCGCAAATGGATAAGAAGAGGTCAAAGCTATCAGGTGCTCAGTTTAGAAAAAAGAGCAAAGAAGAGGAGAAACGAGCAAAAGATAAAGGTATAGAGCTATGTCATCTACTCTTCACTGCTATATTGCACTGCTATTTTGTGATATAGCTTTCTGAGTCATTTGAAGTGTACTATTATGTATATAATTAGCCATTAACCAAGGAGGTTGTATTATTCATTTGTTTCCTATTCTAAAAGTTTAATAAATTGTGCTTAATAACATGTTAAATTAATTGTACTAGCCTATTCATGCATTGGTCTGTTATGTTCTATTTTACTATTTGCAGGGGCACTTTTGAAATATTTTGGAACACCCTCTGCCACTAGCCAGGATGAGAAGCCGTCTACTTCTGCCATTATTGAGGCTGAGGAGCCATCTACCTCCTCAGCCTCACATATGTCTCCACAAATGCAGTCTGATCCTGAGGATGAAGACCCATTTGCTTCTACTTCTCCCCGGCAGGACTCTTCAGGTGAGTTTGTGTGCACATATGTCTGTGAGTGTGTGCGTGTGTGTGTATGTGTATGTGTGCATCCCTGCAAAGCATTTTGCAAACAGTTATAAATTATAATGTTATTATCACTGGGTCTGGGTTACTGGGTATGTGTGGTGTTTCACCACCATAATTCCATAACACCACCACCATAACAAAGTGCTGTGAATAATGTGTTATCTAACTTAGGTGTGTATACTAATGAGTAATGCTCTTGTTCTTTCTATTAGAAATGCCTGGAGCAGAATCGCCTCCTGAGGATGAGTCTCTGTCCACCGACCCTGCTAACTGGCCTTCAGTTCTGACTGAGAGAATTCGGACACAACTGGTTTCCAGGGGACCAAGTCAAGTACCATCTGACTTTGTATTCCCTAGAAACGACAGTGACGGAAGAAGTTTCCACCATCAATACTTCAGGAAGTCATTGGTTAGTGGGGAAAATATAACCAGAAGTTGGTTGGTCTATTCCTTAAAAAACAACAGCCTTTTCTGTTTCTGTTGTACATTATTTTCCAAGAGGAAAATAAATTTAACAAGTTTGGGACTCTCGGACTGGAAGCATGCAAGCTCATTGCTCACATCACATGACAACAGTTCAGAACACCTAAATTCTATGAAAATCTGGAAAGAACTGGCAGTGAGGATGAGAAAGGGGGAGACCATTGACAAGCAGGAGATGGCACTTCTGGAGGCTGAGAAGTTGAGATGGAGAGCGGTGCTGACACGTCTCACTGCTATTGTGCATTCTCTGGCAGTTAGGAATTTGGCACTAAGGGGACATACAGAAAAATTGTTCTCACCATCAAATGGCAATTTTCTGAAAGAAGTTGAACTGATGGCACAATTTGATCCTATAATGCAAGAGCACATTAACCGTGTCCAAAAAGGGACCTCCAGTCACACCAGCTACCTCGGCCACCACATACAAAACGAACTCATTGATTTGTCGAGCAGCAAGACCATTTCAGCAATGGTGAGCGACATCAAACAATCAAAGTTTTTTTCAATAATTCTAGATTGCACTCCAGATATCAGCCACACTGAACAGTTGTCAGTTGTGATTCGGGTTGTGTCACTGGAGGGGAAGCCCCATATAAAGGAACATTTCATGGGGTTTTTGGAGGCAGAGGAGTCCACTGGTCAACATTTGGCATCTCTGATTCTGAAGAGACTGGAGGAGCTAAAAGTTCCTTTCATGGACTGTAGAGGACAATCATACGACAACGGGGCCAACATGAGGGGAAAAAACAAGGGTGTTCAATCCAGGCTCCTAGAAATTAATCCCAGAGCTCTGTTTGTTCCATGTGGGGCTCATTCTCTGAATTTGCTTGTGGCCGATGCTGCTAAGGGATCTATTGATGCCACAAGTTACTTTGGCATCTTGCAGAAGCTTTACAACTTGTTTTCAGCCTCCACACAACGATGGGCCATTTTGAAAAAACATGTGAACATCACATTGAAGATGTGGTCTGATACAAGGTGGGAAAGCAAGATCAAGAGTGTGGAGCCCCTGAGATATCAGGCAGCTGCAGTGAGAGATGCACTGATCAAGGTGAGGGACCACACCAAAGACTCTGTAATAAAGGTCGAGGCTCAATCTCTGTCAGAGGAGGTTGGGTCATACCGCTTGCCATTTGTTCAGTGGTGTGGCATGACCTGTTGTGCCAAATTCAGCATGTGAGCAAGCAGATGCAGTCTCCTAGCATGCACGTTGATGTTGCAGTAAATCTCCTAAAAAAAACAGAGAGAGGTCTCCGCAATTACAGGGCAACAGGTTTTGTGGCTGCACAAATGGCAGCCACAGATATCTGTGAACAAATGAATGTGGAGGCTGTGTTAAAACAAAAACGGCTGAGGTCCACAAAGCGGCACTTCTCCTATGAAGCATCTGATGAGCCCTTGATTGATGCTTTGAAGAAGCTGGAGGTGACATTTTTCAATGCAGTGGTTGATGCTGCAACATCAGCCATTCAGGAAAGATTTTCCACGTTGGAAATTGTGGGAGAGAAGTTTGGAGTGCTGACACATTTCCAAAATCTCACATTTGAGGAGCTGACAGAACAATGTGTGAACCTTAGTACTACACTACACTTTAAGGGACAATCTGACTTGGATGGCAGAGAGCTTGCACAGGAGCTGAAGAACTTGCCTGACTTGCCATCAAAGACCATATCCTTGCTTGAACTGCTGACATTTATCCATGAAAGGGAGCTCTCTGAAATATATCCAAATTTGTGGACTGCTCTCAGAATTGGTCTTACTCTTCCAGTCACTGTTGCTGAAGCAGAGAGGAGCTTTTCAAAGCTGAAGCTCATCAAATCCTACCTGAGGTCAACTATGTCACAGGAACGCCTTACCGGTCTGGCCATCATCAGTATAAATCATACAATTGCTGAGCAGATTTCATATGATGATTTAATTCATGACTTTGCATCAAGGAAGGTAAGAAGAGTCAGGCTTAGATGGCAGTTGTGCTGTGGTGCAATTTATTTTTTTCTTGTTCAAAGTGTAGCATAATAATTACCCTCTCTTAAGTGTCTTATTCTATTTATGTGATAGAGCATTTGTACAATTTAGAAATTTGATTCTCTAGTTTATTTATGGCAGTTGTGCAATTTAATTTGTATTTTTCCTGTTCATAGTATCATAATTACATTCTCTTAAGTGAGTTATTCTATTTACGTGATGAAGGATTTGTAAAATTCAGAAATTTGAGTCTTTGTTTTGGTTCTGAAGTTCCAACAATTAGTCCAATAAAAAGTTATTTTGTGAAAGAGTTATGTCTGTCCTTTATTTTGGGGGGATTCGAATGTGTGTGTGTTGGCGAACAGGGGGGGGGGGCGCTGAAGGTGAGGTTCGCCCAGGGCGTCATGTAAGCTAGGACCGCCACTGTATATATATATATATATATACAGTATATATATATATATTATATATATATATATATATATATAGTACATAATTCTATTAAAGATTAACCTTGTTTTTTGTTCATGCAACTTCAATAATAATATTTTTGTTGTACATTTCTTTAGCTGAATCTGGCTTGAAAACGCTTTAGATCATTTCTAAACTGTAAAGTATAACAAAATTTATTCTCTCTCGAGGTTAATAATTTATTTGTTTATTTTTAGTGACTGATTAACCTTTAACTTGTTTACCAAACAATAATTCTCATTATTGATGAAATTAAATATTACATAATTTACAATCTGTAAATAATTTTAACATAGAACATACAATTGTTAGTTGAACTATTTACATTTATTTTCATTTAATTTGACGCTTAACTTTAGGCATTACTGGGCTCTCAGATTAATTAAAAGCTAACATATTTAAAATGAAAAGTCCCTTCAAATTTAACATCAGAATGGAATTATACTAAATGAATTACTCAAATTACTCAAGAATGCTCGAGAAAGGTCTGATATAAAAAAAATTGTTCCTATATAACTAATATATGTATTTATGGAAGGTTCACAAACTATGAAGGTTACACCCATCAAGTTATTTTAGGGGGTTAGACAATCTCGATATGTGCACTATTTGTAGCCAGCATGTCAGGGTGACAATGTTAATTGCAACAACAATTTGGTTACGTAAAATTGTTACATCGTTAGTCTTCTCCCGGTAAACAATATCTTTCACAAAGCTCTAGAGAAAGAACTGTAGTAGAGATAGAGTGTAGGTCAGGTAACCTTTGGTGCCAAACAAGAGGGCCACCACTTCCAATCCAGTGCTTTGGTAATCGTTCGTCCAGATACGGATGCACATAAAGTATAGAACAAAGAAGGCTCTCCTTCCTCCGCCAGCCACTGCTGACAGAAAATTGTTGTGAAAGAAGAGTTACAATAGAGTAGGAAAAAAGTATAATGAAAGAATAGCTTCAGAGTCCATTCACACCATGCGTACACTTATATCATGTACCCAGTTACGAATAAGAGGATAGTAGGGAATAAATAAAGTACAACATGAACCATTAAATTACTTAATCTAACCTACCCCATGCATTTTTTTAAGGATTTTTTTTACTTGTTTATTATATACAAGAAGTCATTTCATCGTTGCATCATTTCTCCGATGAATGTCAAGGCCATCGTGATGAGATAGTTACTTTTAAAAATTAATTAGTTACATTGCCATCTTTCGCACTGGAATTACTTATATGAGGGAGAACTGATCCAGAGATACCTCCAGCCGGTCAGCACACACCAATTCAAGAATTCCCACGAAAGTTTACTGTACATCATGTATGTGATTTCTCACCTTTATAGAGAAAAGCATTGATCCAGAGGCACCTCCAGCTGGCCAGCACCCCCTAATTTAAGTATTCCCCTGACAGTGTACATATGTGTAATTTTTTCCTTTTTTTTTTTTTTTTTTTTTTACGAAATTATTACATACTCTTTAAAACTAGAGGTCTACTCTAGCTAATAACTTCTCTGAAGTTGAATATGTCTACTCGGAGGTTTTGACTCCCGAGAATTCTCATCAGACTTCCCATCATCTGAGAACTCCCACTGGTCTGAAACCAGACCAGACAAGCTAGTTAAGCTAAGGTTGTAAATGATGGTGGTGGTGGTGTATTCATGACAATAGCATAAACTTGGTGAGTTTGGTTACCAGATGTCACAAAGCGTTTATGCTTAATTAAGTCAATTTATTTAAGAGATATGATTTTTTTATTTTAATTCAGACCTTTCTCGAACACCCTGTTGTTCTTGGGTACTTACCCGCATTCATAAATATACTGTGTATAATAATTAACTCGAGCAATCTATTCAATGAAAGGTACGCGATGGATGGATTGAGCCAGGACAAACTGCGTATTCTCCTTCGGCCCCCTTCCGTCTTTCTCTTCGGTCCCGCCGGTCCTCGAAACATGACTGACGAAGAGTTTGAGCGACGTTTGATGACCAGCGACGGTAGGGATGATATCGTTTTGTGGGAACACAGAGACAGCACCCAAAGTAAATGGATAAACGGACAGGTGGTCTACGACTTCAACGACAGACATATGGTAGGTATATGCATAATAGAAACGGAGAATTTTATTGGCAGAAGGAAAAATACTTTCTTAGTACATAAGGTAATAAAAACTAAAGCAAAAGTAGGACTAAAAAACTAGAACATAAATTAATAAATAAATATATATTTAATTATTTATTTATTTGTTTATTTATTTATTTATATTCATTGCCTTTCCTCAAATTTTCAATCTGTTGAACACGAACTCTTCTCCTCTAAATCTCACTTCCTCTTCCTCACTGAAACTCAGGTGTCTGGGACAACTCACAGCAACTCCTTTTCTGTACCCTCCTACTTTATATTCAATTTCATTCCAAAGGTGGATGTTGCGTATATGTACGCAACGATCTAACTTGCTCTCGTATTCCCAAACTTGAATCCTCCGAATTCTTCACCCTCTGCCTACATGCCAATCTCAAACTAAATACATCTGCGCTGTCTAACTTTTTCCTAATTCTACTGACTATCCAAAACTTTTTGTCTGCCTTACTTCCAAAGTGGAATACATTCTATCCCATCTGCTTTTGCTGAAATCTCCATTTTAGGGGATTTCAATGTTAACCACCACCTTTGGCTTTCCCCCCATTTCACTGACATCCCTAGTGAACTAGCTTACAGCTTCTTGTCCTGACTGACCTACAGCAGATTGTACAGCACCCTACTCGTATCCCCGATTGCCTTGGAGATAAGCCCAACATTCTGGATTTATTTATCACCACTCATCCTTCTTCTTCCTCTGTCAAACTTTTTTCCTGTTGGACTCCGACTACAATCTTATATCTGTTTCCTAGCCTGTCGTTCCAGTTCGGCCTTTGGATCCTCCCAAAAAGGAGACGCCTTTGGCACTTTGGCGCCGCTGATTGGGAGACCCTTAAGCAGTACTTCTATAATTTCCCGTGAAGTTATTACTGCTTTCCTGCGCTGAACACATCATATATATATATATATATATATATATATATATATATAGAGAGAGAGAGAGAGAGAGAGAGAGAGAGATTATATAAATATTTCCTGTTACGAGAAACTAAATTGGTGAAATAAAACAACAATAATTATATTGTTTTATTAGAAGCACAAGCTTTGAGCCTGTTTTAAAGTCTTCATCGCTCATCATAAAAACTCGCCCCTAATGAACATCTTAGTATAGGGCGAAAGTTTAATGTACTTCTAATGAATTCATTACTTATTGTGGCTTTATTCCCCTTTACATCTCACTGTTTCTTCCGCTGTACGAATCAGATCATCTTCGAGGGACTTCCCATCAGTATCAGTGACCCAAACAGAGCCTACCGCGGGTACATCTCGGTGGATACCATGAAGTTCATAGATGCTTCTATTTGCAAGCCTTTCTGTAATTTTGGAGGAGGACTCTGTTCCTGGAGTCAAGATACCAACGATGACTTTGACTGGTCCTTGGTAGGTTTATACCCTTAAATATGACTGGTTCTACGACACCACAGTTATTTTACACTTAAAATTACTTTTACCGATCACTGGTAATTGTGGGCTCAAGGGTTTTTTTTTATGGAAAATTTAACTAGAAGTGCAAGAAATCCTGTAACTGGGATTGGGAGTGAGGAATGGATAGATTGATTTGAGAACTGCTTTCTTTGAAATTTTACAGATTTCTCATTCTTCGACTGAGGCTGAAATACGAAAATGAGCGAGATTGAAAAGATGGTACTTTATATGAGGCCCCCCGAGGAATAAGCGGCTAAGCGATGGAAGTAAAAACCTCCAGAAAACGCAGTTAAAGTACCACCAATTTGAAAGTACCATAATTTTTTGTTTAATTTTTGAAGAGATTTCGTCGAGATCTTCAAAAAGTTCAAGAGTTAAAAAATTATGGTATTTTCAAATTTGGTACAACTTTGCGTTTTTAACTTTTGTCGTTTAGCCACTTCTTCCTAGGAGGGCCTCATATTTAAGAAGGATTTCTTTAAATATGTTCACAAATATTTTGTTCGGTATACTGATGTAATACTGAAATATTACTGTGGCAACGCACTTAAAATAGCTGCTTGTGTTTGACCATTAGATTGGTTAGGTCGATACAGAAAAGACAACCGCCCAGCATTGACAGCAGTAGGGTTTGAACCAACGCCTCAGCACTGCCGAGCGGCGCCCTAACTGATCGAGCCAGGAGTCGCTCACAACGCAATCCGACCTTATAAAAATGATTTTGCCGGCATAGGTATTGGTGCATTACACTTAAAAACTAAGATATTTTAGGATACCTCTTTTAGGATACCTCGAAAGTCAGTTTTAGACTAAGTGCATCTTCACGTTTAGGAGAAAACCACGAGCATGGAATCATTTAGAGTTTAACTTCACATTTTCTTTCATTGACATTTTAAATCATTTTAATGCATTTCTCCCGACGAACAATAACGTAACAGATTTTAATCTCTTAAAGAGTCACGGAAGTACTGATACTTCTACAGGACCCCGAATGGATAGATTTTCCTTCAACTACGGTGTCAAAGAAGGTGGATACGTTTTTATTGATTCTCAGTATCCTCGCAGGCCTCGAGACAAAGCAAGACTGCTTAGTGAAGTATTCTCTCCTCCAGGTAAGATCGGGGATTAAAACTGATGGAACGTTATATATGGGGTGGGGGTGAGTGGTTGCGAGTAAGGAAGTAATATCTGGGGTTGTTCAACTTCCTTCGTAACGGAAAGGTCATGATGTGATGGAGGGAACTTACAACCAGGAACCGGAAACCCTGACGACGGCCTTGACTACCTATTTTGAAAATCGTCCGACTGTTAGAAGAATCGTTCTTCATATATAAACCCAAGACGAAGTTACACAAATACTGTTTATTTATGCTTCTTCTTCTTCATTATTTTCTCTAATTTCTTTTAAGCTCTTTTCAATCGTCTCTCTTAGGCTAACATAGAGTAGATCAAGGGGGCTTTGTTAGCCTGTAATTTCTGTAACTTCATTTTTCTTTTTCAAAATCCAGACAGCTAAAAGTATAATTTCTTTTCCATATAAATTGTGTTTAGTTAGAAAGAGTCGAGTAAAGCCTAAAGCTTAAGGACCAAATTAAAAAATTAAAAAAATAAATAGTCGAGCTTCACAATTATTTATGTCATTGTAAAAATTGTAAATTGTAAAAAGACTACTGTATTTATTTTATTATTAATAAAGGTTATTCTATGTCTATTATTCTTATTCTTATTCTAGTCAATCATTTACTTTACTTTAAAATTAACAAAATTTAGTCATTAACAATATTTAACAACAATTTTAACAACTTCAACAACAACACAATTTTAACAAATTTAACAATCCATCGCGCAGAAGCCGATTCACCTCTTTGTATGCGTTTCTGGACACACATGTTTGGCAATGGAATAGGGGCCCTCAGAGTCATTATTGCCCCTACTGGGGCGGAGGAGGAAATTATATGGGAGTTGAAGGGAGAGCAAGGAAACAACTGGTACCAGGGCCAATTCACCATAACTGCAACGTCTGATTTTCAAGTAAGCTGTTTTGATTTGCGGAGAAGTTTATGAGAAGTAAATGTAAACATAATGTAAACATGATAAAAAAGGACTAAATAGGTTAAATTTGGGTTAAATTATTTAAATGATTCCCGAGATCTGATTAATTTTATCTTTGTCCCTATTAACAGCTACCGTAGTCAAAACAGAGCCAGTGAAATTGCATTCGCATCTCACCAAAATAGGAAACGCCTTACAGTTCGATTTAATTACTTCCTAACCTATATTTTTATCTGAGTATATATATATATATATATATATATATATATACCACAAACGGAGCTAGCTCCACGGAGCTCCGTTCAAATAAATTAATAAACTATAAATTATAAAGTTTTATTTTTGTAAAAATTTTCGGTGAATTTTTTTCCCCAATTGTAAATTTATCTTTATGAAAATAAAACCCCACTCTAATAGACAGAGTTTATTTCCACAACAGTTTCGACGCCCACTGTATCCACCCGAGGAGGATGTGGGCGTCGAAACTGTTGTGGAAATAAACTCTGTCTATTAGAGTGGGTTTTTATTTCATAGTTTGACCTTCGCGTAGAAAAAAGTGAAGTTTTTTGCAAATTTATCTTTGTTTAACTGAATAACCTTGCGTGAATGTTAATAACTAGTAATAATGTTAATCAATGATGTTAATTTCAAATTCAGTAATTTCCAAAATTAACTTCAGAAATTTTGGAAATTACTGATTTTGAAAATTAAAAAAAAAAAAATTTCTAACCTTCAGTTTAATATCAAAACAAATCTTGGAGTGGATCAAACACTCCTCTATTGGGTACAAACTCAAGTGACGTCATAGTGAGAATGGTTATCGTCGGTATTCAGTTGTTATTATTATTATTATTATTAAAACAGATTGTGATCGAAGCAGAAGTTGGCAGTAACAATTTAGGAGATATTGCTATTGACGAAATTGCTTTAAAAGAGAATCCATGCCCAAGTAAGAAATATTTTCACATCATTTCAATTTATTCTCACCCCGTTGTACTCCATTTTTAGTCCCAGTTATCCTATTTCACTTTCTTTTACCAAATGTTCACCTAATTTTACCCCATTTCTATCTGATTTTTACCCCATTTTCACGTACCTTTTTAGGAATAGTAAAAAAATAGTAACAATTCCAGTAAAGATAGCTAGATGGTTAGTCATTTAAAGCGACCAATAAAACTTACGCACGATCTACCCACATCAAATTGTAATTTTATATTCAGCGCCAACAGAAATAACTAGTGTTAAAATTTATTTGCTTTATGATTTTTAGGCAAATTTGGTTCGCCCAATCACGAATTAAGTTAAGTTTATTTAAAAATAAATTCATTAATTTTCCTTAATCGTATTTAGTGTTTTTTTAACCCTAAAAATTTCTGAACATAAATTTTAAGAGTTTACCCTTCTCATTGTTTCAGCTTCGCCGCAAAGTGCCAGTAAATTCCAAGGAGATTGTACGTTCGAGGTTGATGAGTGCGGTTGGAGGAATGTTGAAGTACGCCAAAGAATGGACGAACTGGACTGGGAAAGAACGATTGCGTCGCAAGCCAGAGCCCCCACTAAAGATCATACCCTCCAAACGAGTCAAGGTATTTCACGTATACAGAAATACTATCGGTTATTTAACCAAATAACCGACACAAGCCCTGCATGGGATAAATCAGGGTGTAGTTTATATAGATTGAATCAAGTTTGGTTAAGTTAGCTTAAATTGTTAGGGTAAATTAGGTCAGGTTAAATTAGCTTAAATTATTAGGGTAAATTAGGTCGGGTTACGTTAGGCTAATCCAGTTATTATTAAGTAAATAAAGGGCGTGTTCTTATCAATCTTTTTGGGTATAACTTCACGGATCCTTTTGTTTGATTGTTTCACATTCATACGCATGTAAGAGTGCCATTCTTTGAAAACTTGCTTTGCCTCATTAAGAGTGCCATTCTTTGACAACCTGCATTGCCTTAAGAATGCCATTTTTGACAACTTACATTGCTTTTGCATCTTAAGAAATTTTATCATGATAAAAGCTAGAAAATAGCACTGTATGCATTTATTCACACTGTCGTGAGTAATTAGGTTTAAAAGCAATTTCCCCAATGTATAATTTATGCTTATAAGATCAGTTAATTATTTCTAATAACATTTTCAAAGTTTATTTTTTTATTATTTCTTAATTAATTAACTTCAAACTAAATCGTTTTATGCGTTTAACAATTATTTATTATAATTTGGAAAATAATTGTCTATTAAAATTATATAATTTTTTATTATTTTTTGCTGTTAATTTAATTTATTTTACCAAAAATAAAAGTTTATTAATGCGATCACAAGTGTTTACTATGTAATTACTATTACAAACATGGTTAGGTAAACCAGCCATGAATGGATCCTAGGGTCTTTGTTGGTCTGAAACATTATAACAAAACAACCCGAAAAGTGAATATTAATACACTCTCTTTAATGGAAGCTATGAAAGACTATTATAGTATACTATATTTAAATAGTTTGCAAAGTACTATTATACTATGTTATACTATATTATAGTTAAATAGTTTGCAAAGTAGAGGGTGTCCCATAAACCCCTTTACACTTGAGCTTTTTCCTACTAGAATAGGATAAGACTAAAGGGGGGGGTGATAAAGGGAATTATGGGACACCCTGTATAATAATTAGTTATATAACTACCAAGTAGTATGTAGCTACTATGTAAGTTAAATTAAGTTTACTTTTAATTCTGTTTGAATGTGCTTCTTAAATAATTTTGCTGGTTTGTGTTTCCAAAGTCCAAACCCAGTAAAAGTTTCAACAGTGTAAACTTTCTCTGTCCTTAAGTTTCTTCATAATTAAACCTCATTCAAGCTTTTTCCCCTCAATCCTATTCCTAATTTATTAAACTTAATAATCCGCTTGGGTAGCCTGTAGTAGTAGGGCATCGGACTGCTAATCGGAAGGTTCAGGGCTCTATTCTCTGCTCGGACTTCAGATTTCAGCATTTAAGGTGCTGTCCTGGGTTTTCCTTGGTGGGGTAGTGGTTCGGATCCCACGAAAAGCTGTAGGTCCCCTCCGTCATACGGCTTTAAATTAGGGATGCACAATCTTTTTTAACAAAGGGACAGATAGTGACTGTTGATTACTCACTGCGAGCTGCACATTGGTCGACATTCGGATAGCCTAGTTGTTAAGATGCTGGATTGCTAAGCTAGAGGTTGTGGGATCGAGTCTCGGCTCGGACTTTGTAATTTCAGACTCTCAGGGCGGGTCGTGGTTCGGATTCCACGTTAAGCTAAGCTGTATGTTCAAAGTGGGGCGAGAAGCTTGACTTTCATCAGAATGAAATATGGGGGAAGGCGAAAATCAGGGTTAACCAATGTTTAATCATTAAAGAGGAATAATGTATAATGGATATTTTCTTTTAAAAATTACATTTCATCTCGTATCTTTCTCATTTATGGCTCTTGGATTCGAATGAATCCCTTAAATATACTCGTATCTATTAGGCTATGGTGAGTGCCCGATAACTCAGTGGTCACAGTGGTGGATGCTAGGCCGTCAGGCTCTGCGTTCGCTCCCCGCTGTTGGCATCAGGTGTGGTTGAGTCGGCCACATGCCCTGTTTCTGCTTTGGTTCAGGTATCCCTTGGGGGCACCCTCATCCCTACTTAGTTGGGGAAATTAGCTTCTCGGCTGTTTTTACCTAAACTATTAAACTATGGTAATTTAAAATAGTTGCTGCAAAAATCTATTATTTCATCTATTTCAAAATGTCTGTTTGTGGCGACAGTATTAGTATTTCTCTATTCCCTCGGGGACTAAATAAAGACCTTCCGCGGGCCACAGGTTGTGCATCTCTACCTTAAAAACTACGAAGGCGGTTAAATAACCCAAAACAATATAATTATTAAATTTAATACCAAATTTAATACCGTAATTATTAAATTTAATACCGAAGTTAATGTTCAATTTTTTCTGTGCTCTTTAATTCTGTTGCCTTCGACTGTGTTTATAAACTTTTTAACAACATACCTTTCGTAGTAAATTTGCTACTGTTCTTTTTTTTCTTTTTCTTAAAAATAATGTTGTTTTATATCGCATTAATAACTGAAAGTCCAGTTTTAGTAAACTAAGCTTAAGAATCCTCCAACCAACTAATGATTAACCTTATATCGTTTATTTTCGCATAGGACTTTCTTCAAGCAATAACGCATCCTCCCAGCACGAGTTTTCAAGTGGCAAGTGATGCTTGATTTACACCGTTTCACTCTTTACACTTAAATTATAATGTAATAAACGTTAATATATATATACTCTTAGAGCAAAGAATAAGCAAGTGTAGAAAATCTACTTATAATGGAGCTACATTTTAACTACTTTAAGTAGTTGATCTTTGGATGTTTTGGTAGAGTAAAGGTTTTTACATATATAAAAAAAGCTTATTAAATGTTTGTGTTGATAAATCCAACCAAAAATAGTGTTGACATTTGGACATGAAGATTTTTCTACCGTTTTATTCTTTACCTTAAGGGTATAGAAATCATAATACCCAGCACATAATATCTTAATCATAAATGTAAACGTTAATCCCTTTTCATAGCAAGATTTTTTTTGAAGACAACTTTTTGCAGTTAAACTTACTTCAATGCAAATGATCCTAAAATTTCAAGCCTGTTACCCTAAGTTGGGTGTTTGCCCATACTTTGATTACCTCTAATTCGAAACCAGATTATGTTAAGTTAAACTGATCTAACTTCTGTCTGTAAGAAAATCTTGTTTATGAGCTAAAGCGAATTGTCCAGAAAACTGATAACTTATACTAAAGTATATGAATGGCAGGATAACAATTAAGTGTGAAAGCATGCACATTGACTTGGTTCACCATTATTAAAACCCATAAACCACTTAAATATTTAGGAATCTAAAAATATTAAACTTGTTGCTGGGAATTAAAACCTATTTACCCTAATAATCATATTGGATTGCAGGTTGGATGAGTACATTAGATGAAAATAGTCATTCGTCATTCCATGAATATATGACATACATATTATGGCAAATACAGTACTCACTCAGTTATCCATGATTGAGGGGCAGTCCATGATCACGGATAACCCGATTTCACTGTCAACTCAGTATACCCCACCGATGGGTGAGTGGTTTAGCCGCTGCTGCCTGCCACTACTGAATGGCCTCCTACCTCGCGCGCCACCACACACAGTATTAGTCTATTACAGTATAATATACTGTACAATTAAGTGTTCTGTACTCACCACAAAACGTGAAGATACGCGAAGCTACAAGCGCACGTACGTACTTTATGGAGTGGGGAGAGACGATGACTGAAGCACGTTTTGGTGGGCTGGCGAGAGGTGAGTCGCGGATGTAAACACCGCGCCAAATCACGTTTAACTCAGTATCATGATCACAGATAAGTGCACAGTGGTTATAATTAGTAAACCACGGTTAACTCTATTCACGGCTGAATGAATCACGAATAACCGCGTGAGTACTGTACCTATGTGACTATGTCTACAGAAAATTTTCAACTAGTCAGAATTTAACATTTATTTTAAACCTACAAGAATCTTAGATTTTAAATACAGCTTCACAAATTTTGATTCACGAGTTGCGTACGACGCAAACTCCAAATTTTGGTGGTTGTTTACTTTTGTAAATTTATTGACCGGTTGGCATTTCTCGATTTCACAAAATGTATGGAATTTTGTATAAGCGTGGAGGGACTGTTTGATCAGTAGACTTTGCATATATTTTATTTGCGTCAATGACTGTAAGTAGCTCCTCACCAAACGCCATTTTAAATCTTTCAAGTTGGGAGTATTTTTGCATAGACTTATTTAGAAACATGTAATAATTTAGACTTATGGGAAAAGTAAATTAACCATGGTTTGCAGAAATAGAAAAATATGAATTTCTCCTATGATGCCGGACTTATGGGACACCGTATACAGTGTGTCCGTAAAGTCATGGTGGGATTTTAAATAGCTATATTATTGCAACGAAACATGATAATGAGATGAAAAAAAGGCAAATTGAAGAACAACTCTAAAAGAATAACTTTATTTAACGTAGTTCGATATGGGCTCCTCTGGTAGCCCTGCAGACATCTAGGCGGTGATTCAATTCCAGCCACACACGCCCAAGAACATCAGGAGTGACGGATGCGATAGCTTCCGTGATTCGCTCGTGCAAGTGATGAATATCCCTAATGAGTACACTGTACACGCTTTGCTTGACGTAACCCCACAAATAAAAGTCCAAAGGTGTCAGGTCCGGAGAGCGTGGAGGCCATGGCTTCCATCCTCCTCTTCCTATCCATCTCTGTGGAAATTTTTCATTAAGGAATTCTCGAACAACGTTGGCATAGTGCGGAGGAGCACCATCTTGCTGAAAGATGACATTATTGTCAATAAATTGGGGTACTGCAAAATGTTCCAACATAGCGAGGTAGTTGTGTGACGTCACAGTGGGTTCCGCGAAGAAAAATGGGCCAATCGCTCGATCTCGTGCTGGAGCACACCACACATTAACTTTCGGGCTATTACGCTCATGTTCAACATAGGCATGTGGACAGCCTAGACTAACTACGAGATAAAGGTTAAGCTTAGCCTAGACTAACTACAAGATACAACTTTGAGAGTTGTTCTTAAATTTGGCATTGTTTCATCTCATTATCATGTTTCGTTGCAATAATATAGCTATTTAAAATCCCACCATGACTTTACGGACACACTGTATATATATATATATATATATATATATATATATATATATATATATATATATATATAAACAAGCAAAGAAAGCAAAGCTAAATCATAAGCCGCATTCCCATCCATTGGTTGGAAATCCATCAGTCGCGTATCAAAAGAATTTTTTGTACCCGTAATATTATATTATGATTATGTATATGTAATTGTTATAACTTAAATTTGTGTATATTACGTATATAAATATATAAAATGAAAGGAATGTCTATATTTTTCATATACGGGGTTATAAATGTGTAACTGACGTGTGGCGAACGAATTTCTGTCAAATGCCTGCGCGGCATTTTACAAGTAATCTTAAACCTTCCATTTATATTTTGTCACTTAAATTTCACAGACCAATTATAATTACAAATAAACAGTAATTAATTTCATTATAAATTAAATTACTTAAGATAGCGATCCCCAACCTGTGGTAAACGGAGCGCTTTTAGTTTTGGGTGGTCCGAAAGAGGGTTATACTGTAAATACGTAGCTTGCCAGATGATAACTTTCCGACTCTGGGTTTGCATCGTGTAGGACAGTGGTTGGGGAACAGGGGTAAATTACCCAAATGGGGTAAATTTAAAACTTTTGGGGGTAATGCGTGCGGTATGAGAGACACTTTGTGCTGATATTTTTTTCATATATTTTTATTTTATTTTGTTACATAAATGTGGCGTTATTCTAAATTTTAGAATATTACGAATTTACGTCCTGATTACGTCCTCAAATATATTTTGGGGTAATACCCATAAAAGTTCGCCGACCACTGGTGTAGGAGATTAAAAGTTTCCTACATATATCACATTTATGCCATTTGCATATTTGTATTGACCTGACCTGAAATGACTTAACTTTATCTTTGGGGACGAATGTGAGGTGAAGGCGGACTATAAAACGGGAAATCATGAAGACAAATATTAGTTCAATTACATTAAAACAACAAATTTAAAAGGACAAAAATAAAACAAACAATTCATTCTATGAGGTATAATGCCCGGTCAGGTTAACTGTATGTTAGGTTAAGTTGTGATATTTTCGTTAGTTTTAACGAAAATATCGCAACTTAACCAATTGTCAAGGGCATACAGTTGACCTAACCGAGCATTCAATTAACCTAACCGGGCATTATATCTCATAGAATGAATTGTTTGTTTTATTTGTCCTTTAAGTCGCTTTAGTGGCCTTATACTTGAAGATGTCCCTCAGGAACAACTATGCCCTTGACAATTGGTTAGATTAAGTTGTGATATTTTCGTTAAAACTAACGAAAATATCACAACTTAACCTAACATACAGTTAACCTGACCGGGCATTATATCTCATAGAATGAAATGTTTGATTTATTTGTCCTTTAAATTTTTTGTTTTAATGTAATTGAACAAATATTTGTCTTCATGATTCCCCCTTGACCGCCTTCCCGCCTTTACCTCACATTCGTCCCCAAAGATAAAGTCAAGTCATTTCAGGTCAGGTCAGCACAAATTCAGGTCAGGTCAATACAAATATGCAAATGGCACAAATGTGATATATATGTAGGAAACTTTTAATCTCCTATACACGATGCTGCCCAGTTCATGAATTGGGCAAGTTCACAAACGGGGCGTAACTTTTGGGGAGTTTGTCGAACTTCGACCATTGTTTGGGGTCGTGAATTGTGTGAACATAGTTTTCTGAGTCGCACATGATAAAGGTTGGGAAGCCCTGCTATAGATCATGTTTATTCCTATCTCTAACCTGACCTATTCCTAGCTACCTTAACTCCTGACTTATCCAATTCTTACTCTTAACAAACACAACGTGATCTAACTTGACTTAGTTTGCATAACGATTTAATTTAATTATTTATGGACGTCTGGGTTGTATATACGTAGGTACTGTTTCAAATATATGTATTCAAACTTAACCGTACAAAAACTCTGGGTGTTTTAACCTTTCCAGGATGACCGGTACAAATTGGGGATCACCTGAAGATCAGGGCCCCCAGCCTTCTTTAGTTAGCCTTATAAGGCTAACTAACGAAGGCTGGGGGCCCTGCTCTTCAGGTGATCCCAAATTGGTAGCGTTTCAAATACACGCATTCGTAACTTAAACCTATAAAACATTCCGGCCTTAAAGGGTTAAGTTATTCCGATTATACTCGACCTGATGTAGGCCTAACCTATATAGCTGCACTTGAACGAACAAATTTTAACGGTTGGTTGCTATTCCGTTATATGCCCTTCAACCACGAAGAGTCACTAAGACGGGCGGTAACCCCACCAATCTGGAAAAATAAGTCCTCTTTAAAAATGGAACTGCGTTGAGTCAGATACATTACATCCGTCAGTCTCGTCATTGCACCCTACTCTCCCCATTTGTCAAACTAGCTTGGAACAGTCCCTAGCTAGTTTAAAGTTTAACGAATATTACAAAATCATATTTACACTGACATGAAACTAACTTGATCAGATCTAAACTTAATGTTAAATATCTAAACGTTATGATAATAAAAACCCACTCTAATAGACAAAGTCTATTGCATTTATCTAAACGTTAAATAAGTTAAATGACCGAAATTTACCTTAATTAATAGTACCTACTTAAAACAAAAAATACTTTTAATTATTATTAATTTATATAGTTAGGTTCTTATTAATAAACCATGCATTTAATTAGGGTCTTTCCTGAATCTCCCTCGAACGAGTGTCCAGCGAGGAGAAAGGGGTTGGCTCATATCTAACGCCATGGAACCCACCAAAAGTCCCCTCTGTCTCTCTTTTTGGTGAGTCATTTTTACCTCAGTTTACCTCTAATTTACTTAATTTTTCTATTTAAAATTTAGAATTTTTATTCAGTTTTAAACTATTTCATTTTAATTAGCAAGTTTTATTTTAATGAAAGCTAATCTACTCGTTATTATTATTATTATTATTATTTAGACTGTGCTTTCTTGCTTTTAACTTATCAGGTACTTCATACATGACCCATTCATTGAAGCGACTGGGCCATCTCTGGGGGCTCTCAGAGTGATATTGATGGAACAAGATCAGCAAGGGTTTCAAACGTTGACGCCATTGTGGAAACTGAGTAATCAACAAGGGCCTATTTGGAAATATGGTCAAACGAGCATTTCAACTGATAAAACATTCATGGTAATGTGTGTGTGTGTGTGTGTGTTTACTGGTGAAATGGACCATAACGTATAGTATAGTTTGAGTACGGTAGACTATTGTAAGTAAATATTAAATTGTATAACTTATAATCACGAATCAACACGGATATTTTTTCCAGATATTGTTCGAAGGACTGTGGGGCAACGCCAGAGGAAGTGAATACATGGCAATAGATGACATTACATACTTTAAGAGCAAATGCACGAGTAAGTATAAAAAGCAATGATGCATTGAACTTTTACATAAGTTTGGCAATGACGGTGCGAGTTGCTCGTTGTATGGGTGAAGCATTTATATGGTTTGTGCAATGTTGAACCCTTTTTTTTTTTAACTAAAAACCTAAAGAATTGCATGCGCAAAATTGAATTTCATAAAGTAGGCATATGACCTTATGCATTTTAACATTATTTCAATCCGATCTTATCCAGCTTCATGTATTTAAAATTGAAATGAGTATGAAAAATGTTTAATATTTTAACTGACAACGACTAACCAAACGTTACCAGATCCAAATTAACCTAATGTAACCTAACCTAACCAAACAGAACCTAGATTAACCTAATATAAACTTGCACAAGATCAAATTGTTTGTCTTAAGGCGTTATAAAAATTATCGCATTCGATTTTGGTCCTCTACACCAAATTGGTAAACAATCCGTGTCCTCAGTATTGGAAATATATATATAGATTACATTACATTATATTACATTTGGATAACCTTAAGCCACTCGGGCCTATCGAGGTTGTCCAAGTTGGGTAAAGCATGTATAGTTATATTTTATATAAATACACTGAAAATAATTTGTTATGGATTATAGAATCATATTAAATACTTGAATTACCCCCTGATTCAAGTTCGACAGATATTATGGCCTTAATGAATTGAATCATACCTCCCCAGATATTCCTGAGAAATCAACAGTGAGCTTTCTTGACTGTGACTTTACGAGAGATTCATGTTCTTACATGAATGCGTCCTCGGGAGGAAATGAACGCTGGTTGAGGTCATCAATTTCGCGCCGCCCATCTACGCTGGCGGATCATACGTATGGCGGTCCAGGTAAGTTATTGTATCTATGGGGTTATGAATGAATGAATGCAGCGCTTCACCGGTGCTTCAACTGTCTAGGTCGTATCGCGCCGAAAGTAAAGTAAAGAGCAGGGCCTATTTTAAGAAATTTTCAATAGTGCACACATTGCAAGCGAGGGAGACGAATGGTTGCAGGCCGGGGCCAGTGGCCCGCCGAGGGCCCGGGAAATTTTTCACAAAAAGGTGCGCTTAGTTGCAATCTGAGACTACTCAATAACAGAATTCTTAATTATTTTGGGGGTCCCAAGTATGGTAGGACCCTCTACGTGAATTATTGGTGGGGTCTTGACCCTCGGACCCCCACCCTCCAGGATTTACAGTCATGCTAGGAACTAATGATATTGGAAGATATTACCACCCCAAAATATTTCAAAAACAATAATTTAAAAAATCAAGCACTTTATTCGTTAGAAAAATACGACTTCAAAATAATTAATAACACTCTCACAACTGTAGAGAACATTGTTACTTTATGTCCAGTCACTATTAACAACTTCAAAATTTCCTGTGAAAGTCAGGTTCCTTTTCCTTTGCGATTTTTTATTTTCCTGATGCTTCACTAAAAGTGTTCACAAACCATTCTTGCTCCTTAGCCTTGGTTGGGTGAACTGAACGATGAAGAGATTGTTTCATCCAATATGACTCAGCAGGTCGTGGGTCAAACTCAGTAAGGACAGGCATATTTATGTTGACATACAGGTTGTAAGAGATGGTTTCGTTTGACAAGCTGGAGCGGTCAGATGTCTTAAGCTGACTGTACAAGCTTATAATTCTCTCAACATCGGCAGAATGAGGCGTGCACACTGCAATTCTGGCAAACACAATGGCCAAGGTTTCATAGTCATCTAGATTTTTTACAAGATATTGAACAGTTTGTAGCAATGAAAGTGATTTTGAACCAATGATCTTGACAGCATCACGGTACTCTTCAGAAATATTTGCAATGTTAAGTCATTTGCTATTTGTTTGTGAACTGCCATCACTTCATTATTTGCATTGAATCTATCAAAGCGCCTCAGCAAGTTGTGGGTGGTTTCATCAAATGATAACCGTTCTATTCAAATGAAAACTAAAAATTATTATACCTAGTATTATTTTATTATTATTATTATTATTATTATACTATTATAAGTATTTTGTGATTTGTTAGTGCAATACTTAACCTAACATTTATTTTAAAATATATAATGTTAATGAGTCATCTAAAGATTGCCTTTACTTTTGGTAAGCTAACCTGTCAATACTGCACATTTTGAAATCTAATACTGCCACTTTTAAATCAATACTGCTCACTAAAATAGGCTCTGGTAAAGAGAGAACACGAGGAGCTGGGGAGAGAGGAACATTGGAGAAGGAGCAGCTAAGGAAAGAACGTGAGAAAGAAGAGAAAAGGTACTAGGAACAGCAAAGGGAGAAAGAAATTATACCTGAGTTACACTAAATAGAGAGTAAGAGGCCAGTTTGACGGAGAAAAGTGTGCCCTTCGGTACAGGCGTGGAGTCAACCAACAAAAAAAGAGTAAGAGGGGAACCTGAAGGGCAAAAAGGGAAGAACTGGGGGCGAGCAACGGCAAAGGCAGAGCAAACTAAGAATAAATGTGAGACAGAGAGAGAAATGCCACAAGGGCAGAAGGGGGAAAGATTCCCCGTCATAAGATAGCCATGCGTGAGGCGAGTATGACCAATGCACGGGCGCACCAGAACGGTCTCAAAACGTCAATCACAGTGACTGGAGGAAGGCCACTGATGAATCGTGGGTTTCAAAGCTCTCGGGTAATTCCCGGACACATCTTCCCACTGGCACTGGCACCGGCAAAGGAGTGCATGGGTACGGTCGAGAGGCAGGGTATCTATGGGGTAATGTTATATATTTATGTAGAAGATAAAAATATAAGATGATTAATTTATATATTCTTATTATTTGTTAAAGTTAAAATCTTTGCCAATTAGGTTGAATCTGTAGGCTTTGACTGAATTTTCAATTATGGAAAATACATACGTTCCCCCTACTCCTGGCACTCCATGTTGAACATTAATGATCTGCGCTGTTTATCTTTCTCCTAATTCTACAGACTATCCAAAATTCTTTGACTATCTCACTTCCAAAGTGGAATACATTCTTTCCTGCTCTCCCTTTGCTGAAATCTCCATTTTAGATTTCAATGTTCACCACCACTTTTGGCTTTCCTCTCATCTCAGACATCCCTGGTGAACTAGCTTACAACTTTTCTATCCTAAATAACCTAGAGCAGATTGTACAGCACCCTACTCGTATTCCCGATCGCCTTGGATATAGGCCCAATATTCTGAATTTATTTCTTACCCTGTGAAACTTTTTTCTCCGTTGGGCTCCTCCGACTACAATCTTATATCTGTTTCCTGTCCTATCGCTCCAATTCGGTCTTTGGATCCTCCCAAGAGGAGACGCCTTTGGCACTTCGGCGCCGTTTATTGGAAGGCCCTTGGGCAGTACTTCTGTGATTTCCCATGGAATGATTATTGCTTCCGTGGCCGGGGCCCTTCCGAGTGTGCTGAGCGCATCACGGAGGTGATTCTCTTGGGCATGGAGGCGTACATTCCATATTCTATTCCTACTACTAATGCTAAAAAACCTTGGTTTAACTTTACTTGTTCTATTGCTATTCGCAACAGAGAGGAGGCTTTCAGAAGGTATCATCGCCATCCAACCCCTGACTCTCACTCCGCTTATATTTCTGCCCGGAATCGTGCAAAATCTGTTCTTCGACTCGCCAAAGCTTCCTTCATCCGACAAAAATGTGGAAATCTATCCAATTCTAATTCTTCTCACTCTTTTTGGGATCTAGCTAAGAACCTCTTCAACAACTTTACTTCCTCTTCTTTTCCATTCCGACGGTCCAGTTGCCGTCTCTTCTTCTGACAAAGCTAAACTCTTCGCTCAAACTTTCGCCTCCAATTCAACCCTGGACGATTCCGGTGCTGTTCCTCCATCTCCTACCCCCTCTGACTTTATTATATCTGAAATTAGAATCATCTCCTAAAGATATTTTTTCTGCCCTATCTGGGCTCAACTCTAGGAAGGCGTATGGTCCTGATGGTGTTCCCCCTGTTGTTCTTAAGAACTGTGCTTCTGTACTGGCACCCTGCCAAGGCAAACTCTTTCGTCTTTGTTTTTCATCTGGTACTTCTCCTTCCTGCTAGAAGTTCGCTTTCATTCAGCCTGTCCCAAAGAAGGGTGACCGCTCTCAACCCTCCAACTATCGTCCAATTGCTTTGATTTCTTGCCATTCCAAAGTTTTTGAATCTATCCTTAATAGGAAGATTCTTAAACACCTTTCTTCTCGCAAAAAAACTTCTTTTCTACGTGAAGGTCAAAATATGATAATAAAAACCCACTCTAATAGACAGAGTTTATTTCCACAACAGTTTCGATGTCCACTGGCATCCTCTTCGGGTGGATACAGAAAAACGAATGAACCAAAAACAAGAGGGAAAACAGTCCAGGGACCATTAAGAAATTTGCACCTAGGTTAGATCCCGTTCCCCTCTGCCCTTCCGGTGTCGGGGGAACGGGATCTAACCTAGGTGCGAATTTCTTAATGATCTCTGGACTGTCTCCCCTCTTGTTTTTGATTCATTCGTTTTTCTGTATCCACCCGAAGAGGATGCTAGTGGGCATCGAAACTGTTGTGGAAATAAACTCTGTCTATTAGAGTGGGTTTTTAGTATCATACCTTCCTTCTCACAATCTTCTTTCAAATCCTCAGTATTGATTCCGCAAGGGACGCTCTACTGGCGATCTTCTTGCATCTCTCTCTGACTCTTGGTCATCCTCCTTTCGGAATTTCGGGATTTCCTTCGGTTTCTATCCTTCTATCTGTGCCTTCATCTCTAATTTCCTTTCTGGCCGATCTATAGCTGCAGTTGTAGATGGTCACTGTTCTTCTCCTAAAGCTATTAACAGTGGTGTTCCCCGGGGTTCTGTCCTGTCACCCACTCTTTTCCTTTTATTTATTAATGATCTTTTAATTCGCTTTTCCTGTCCTATTCACTCCTATGCCGATGATTCCACTCTTCACTTCTTCACCCGCTTCCCAAAGCATCCCTCACAGCAGTTGCTTCATGATTCACGTGAGGCGGCTATGGGGCACTTGACCTCTGATCTTTCTGCTATATCTGATTGGGGCAGAGAAAACCTTGTGGCTTTCAATGCCTCAAAAACTCAGTTTCTCCATCTGTCTACTCGTCACAATCTTCCACACGACTATCCCCTTACCTTCAACAACACACAAATCAATCCTTCCTCTTCTCTTAACATTCTTGGCATTTCCTTTTCTCGTGATCTTTCCCTACTCAGTTGCTGTCTCTGTACAGGGGTCTTGTTTGCCCCTGTATGGAGTATGCTTCTCATGTGTGGGGTGGTTCAACCCACACAGCCATACTTGACCGGGTGGAATCAAAGGCTTTTCGTCTCATCAATTCCCCGCGTCTTACTGATTGTCTTCAATCTCTCTTTCTTCGCCGCAATGTTGCCTCTCTCTCTTTACTATCGCTATCGTAACGGACATTGCTCTTCTGAACTCTCTAACTGCATGCCTCCTCCTTTAAGGAGAGCACGCAGTACCAGACTTTCTACACTTTCTCATTCCTATTCTGTCCAACTATCTAATGCAAGGGTTAATCAATCGGTATTTTCAGTCTTTCATCTACTCAACCGGTCAACTCTGGAACAATCTTCGTCAATCCATCTTTCCTCCTGTCTATGACCTCCCATCTTTCAAATGCAGTGTCTAGACATCTTGGAAACCCCCGGACCTTGATTTTGATTTTCTTCTATGGGGGGGGGCGCTTTTGCGGACATTTGCCCTTGGCCCCTCCTTCCTGCATAAAGAATCTATAATGCTAAGCTTTATTTAAACATTTCAGTTGGCTATCTCTATTTCGAAGTCTTTAACATAAACAATAACAACCCACCGAGAGTAACTTTGATGTCAAGAGTTGTCCCTGCGAGTGGTAATAGCGACCCAGTTTGTCTCAGTTTTTGGTTTGCTCCCATCGGCAATGATCCCGACACAAAACTTACCATCAACAGAGAAGTTGTAGATACCACTGCCAACGACGCTGAAAGCCAGCCTGGAACTCCTCTTATGGTAAGCATTATGGTCTTACAGATTACAAAGCCATAACCAGATGGGAATTAAATAGGGTTAACTTTTGCTTAGCAACCAGACTTTGATAGGGAAATTTTTTTAAGAAATTATTACATTAATCATTTTTTATTAAGTTTTTAGCAACGGCTGGATACTAAGCAAATTAGTTTTCATGGGAGTAACCTCTCTGGTTATTTGTTAACCTATGGTGAGCACTAAAATAACAAAGCAAACAAAATTTCAATACCTCAAAATCCTTTTAATCTCCCAACGAAGCTATTATTGTTTTTAATTCGTTAACGGCTTTTTAATAGCCAAATGAAACGGCTTTTTAATAGCCAAATGAAAATCGGATCAATATAAAAATAATTTTACGTTACGAATTATTCAGTTTTATATATACACACATGTGTGTGTGTGTGTGTGTGTGTGTGTGTCAGTTTCTGTCTTCGTGACTGATTGTTATCATTAGTGTATACATTCCTCTATTTTCTCATAGATTTGGAACGTACCGGCAAGTGCTGTATTTACGGATAGAATTGAATGGATGTTTGGCGAAGTCGAAGTCCAGACAGACACCGATTTCAAAATTTCATTTGTTGGTGAAGCGAAAAAGGGGGGATTTGCCATTGATGATATTCTAGTTTATCCAGGAGGTTGTGAAAGTAAGTTTTTGAACCTTAAATGGATTAGTTTTTTCCTAAATGGGAAAACTTTTAAAGTGTTAAAGTTATATATATACAGTATATGCAAAGGTGGGCAGTTGCGGCGCAACATTTTTGGTTGCGCTTGCGCTTGCGGCGCAACTTTGTGAAAAGGGTTGCGCTTGCGCGTGCGGCGCAACTATTTCAGCAGAGTTGCGGTTGCGGTTGCGGCGCTACAAAAATTGTTGCGCGTGCCCACCACTGAGTATATGTACATCTGCGTTTTTCACTCCATCTGTGTAATTATTCTGCGTTTGAAAAGATGTTTTATACACAGGCTTCTCAAGTGTCCTTATTTCTAAGAAAAAATTTGTTCTTATTTGTTAATTTCGCAATTTTTAATTTCATTTGTCGATCAGAATAAAATGTTAATGATATATTATGGATATTCTTATTTTTGGGACGGAATTCTTATTTTTTGGAGTTGAGGTTTTGATTTTGATTTTTTAGACTTGAGAACCTTGTTTATACAGTACAGTAAATTGCTTTAGTATAGGTTTAAACTGAGGACAGAATATATATATATATATATATATACCTTTCCTTTCAACCTTTCAGATGTTCCGTGCGATGATTCCTCATTTCACGGAGGTCAGGCTTGTTGCCGCCCTATTAATAAACATAATTTATGTTTGATTTAACGGATTCGAACCGCTCTCCCTGAGATCCCTCATGCAACGTACAAAGTACTTTCCTTGCTTTACCACACACACACATATGTGTGTGTGTGTGAGAGAGAGAGAGAGAGAGGGGGGGGTGAAGAACGTTGAAACTTAAATTAGTTTCCCCATTATTCTAAGCGATAAGATCCATTTTCTTAAATCTCGTTTTCTGTTCTTCAGGTACTCCTTCTCAAAATGAAGAACAACTACCAAACAAAAAATAATTGAAAGCATTCCACTGAATTTCTTTTATTTTATTAAAATACTTTCATTAATAACTATTAATAAACATGTACACGGTGGCAAACAATGATTTCTCCCCTTCCCCTGCACAGATGAAACTAATAGAGGTACAAAAAACTGATTGTTGCATCTTTTAGACAATTTAATTCTACGTCTAAACAAAACCACTCAATAGCTGGTGTTGCCTCCTTGTGGTTGGTGGACGGCTTCAAGTCGGCAAGGGTAGGAGGTGAGGAGAGACTCGAAAAGGTCAGTGTCGTACTCAAGATTTCGGAGGATTGTTTCGATGTGCTGCTCCATGGTCCGGCAGCAGAATCGTTCAGGATCCATCCTGAAAGACCGAGTGGAATTGCTGAACCGCCAGCCACCCGATTCTGCCGCCGGACCATGGAGCAGCACATTGAAACAATCCTCCAAAATCTTGAGTACGACACTGACCTGAGTCTCTCCTCACCTCCTACCCTTGCCGACTTGAAGCCATCCACCAACCACAAGGAGGCAACACCAGCTACTGAGTGGTTTTGTTTAGACGTAGAATTAAATTGTCTAAAAGATGCAACAATCAGTTTTTTTGTACCTCTATTAGTTTCATCTGTGCAGCGGGGTGGGTGGGGGCAATCATTGCTTGCCATCCCTTACGCAAAGCAGCACTAGTTATTAACTTATATCTAACGTGCAGTTTGGCCATATATTAATATTTTCTAATTAGCGTAAGGTGTAAGGTATACTTATACATGTATACGTACGGTATATAAGGATCTCCACTCTATTAAATTTTGCATATTGTACAAATATTTATTTAGAATCGCAGAACAGTCCGTCATTGTTAATATACAATATATATATATATATATATATATATATATATATATAGCAATCCCTCACTTAGCGCTTTTAATTGGTTCCGCAAAATCGGAGCGCTAACCGAAATCAATATTCCCATAGGAATCAATGTAAATAACTTTAATTCCTTCCTCTAAAAAATAAATCAATGTAAAAGATTCTAATTTGATCCCTAATTACTAAATGATGACCAGAAACAAAGTAAATAGTGACAACTTTATTACAAAGATATATTTAGTGTAAACACAAAATAAAATAGCATATAAAATGTACCGTATAAAAGAACATATCAAAATAAGATCGGGAGTTACGCAGCTTCAGGGACATCGAATCTGTCAAATGAAGAACAGCTGTCTGGACTTCCTAGTGCAGGGGTTAACAGCACTTTAATTCTACAGTATGTTATTAATGTTTAATATGGTTTTAACTTAAATTTAAGCGCGATTACGATGTGTTTTTGTTATATTTATTACGTGAGCACATATTTATTTTATTATTTTAACAAAACAACTCATGCAAATAGCGCTGTATCGGGATAGCGCGCTATAAGTAAACAATGGCCATAAAGTATTAACAGCGCAATATCGAAACCGCGCTATAGTGAGGGATTGCTGTGTGTATATATATATATATATATATATATATATATATATATATATAAAATGACACTTGCATTTTTTTTTTGCGGAAGCATTAATTAATTAATAAGGAATGTATTTATTTTTAATATTTTTAATTTGTTTTGCTACGTTGCCTATTTTTTCAATTGGGTACTAGAATAAACCCTAAAAAATAACCATGAACACAAAATAAACTAATTTATACAAGTTTTGTGTCAGTTTTTGTCCTGAAATGTTTTTGTAGCGATGTGTTGCGTATGAACACAATCAAAAGCTGAAAAGGATGTTCAAATAAATTTCAATCACCCAAATGCATTCAAATGATGTAGCGACCCATCGTTGTTTGATGGGTAGTTTAATCTAAGGTCATACGACTGAGGGGGCCTACTACCGCTTTACGTGGGATCCAAAATACGAGTCGTTACATAATCTGGACGCGAAGCACGATCTTCCCTCCAAATATTTTCAAGACCTAGTATTACTTAAATTCACTTATTCTACGGGAAGCGGTGTTACGACACTGGCCACGAGGTAGCGTAAAGCTGTTGGTCCCCTCCGTCACATGGCCTTTGTCGTTATGGAGGCTGAGCACCCTCAAACATTATTATTATGAACTTACATAGGCTTTGAAATTTAATAGTTTACACCTGTTTTTAAAGGAGCGAATACTGAAGATGTAGAGTTCTCTACAACGTATATTTATAGCAAGTCGAGTACTTTATCGTCTCATTATCACCATAATAACGATATATGACGATTAGAACTTGTTGTCTCTCGTTCATGCACCAAGTTATGTTCAAATTACTTCTAAAACATAAAGTGCCTCGAAAGTCTTTAGTTTTAATGGATAAACGATACGACACTGAGTACCAATCCGTATAAGTAATTCGCTTATCTGGGTTATCAACAAACAAGCCTCTTCAACCAATCACCTATTTCTAAGCAAATACTCGCATGGAATGCCACCTACGGTACTTTCTTTCCTCGTGGTGTTGAATCCGCCGATTCGACCATGTGCATACTCCTAAGCACTGCCTAGGTGACAAGGACAATTTGGATTAAAAATTTTGTTCAGAAGACACGATTAAAAGTATAAAATATATCATGACATTAAAAATTAACTGACAAACGAGTCTTCGACTTGATTTCGGTCACTAAGTATGGACATACAACTCCGGACCAAAAAAATAGAATACTGTCTCAAATGCGCTCATGACCATGATAATACCATTACGTTATACACCTTTATAAGGCATATCGAGTATCTGTGACGTCATTATGATAAAAAGACGCCTCTGTGTGCCAGTTTTGAAAGAAAAAATTAAAATATAGCAGAAATCTTATTATTAAATAGTAAAAAGTTAATACATAGCGATATACCAAAACATTAGAATATCTTGTCAGATGTTACAAAAAAAAATATAATAAATTCATTATGTTTATTGAGTACTGACAATATATAAAACCTTTATCAAAGACGTTTTAATTCTGCGTCTTAGTATTTAGTTGGTCCACCCTTAGTGCCCTAATTACGGCCTTCAATCGACGTGGCATCGAGTCGACAAGCCTCTTGCATTCTTCTGTAGTTATCGATTGCCAAGTTGTCATCAAACACCTCTTCAGTTCAGTGAGTGTTCCTGGTTTACGCTTTTGGATCTTCTGCTTAGCAATATTCCAAAGATTTTCTAGCGGATTAAGATCGAGAGAATTAGCTGCCCACGGTAGTACTTCACTCTCATGAGCACCAAACTACGTAGATGTTGCATGAGCCGCAAGAGCTGGAGCCAGGTCATATTGAAAAATAAATGGTTCGTCTCCATACACCTGTTCTGCAGACTCCAGTATGAAGTATTCTAAGATTTCCTGATGAACCTGACTGTTGATAGTTCTATTTACAAATGCAAGTGACCCAACACCATCTGCATTCATGCAACCCCACACTAACACACTCGCCGCCTTTATGAAATGGGATTTCGTTCAGGAAAACCGAAAATGAAGCCGATGTTAAATGCGAAGCAAAAGAGAAGACGACTATCCTGGTGCAAAGAGAGAATTGCACAAACCGCAAACGAGTGGCTAAAAGTGCTTTTTTCAGACGAATCAAAATTTTGTGTCAGTGTTAGTGGACTAGTGTGTTAGCCGAGCAATAAATGGAGTGGCTCAACTCCATTCGCAAGTATTTGACTTCTGAGAATATCATAGTCACCACGAGAAATAATACAGTTAGGCCGTGAAATATGTTTAGGTATCAATTTATGTGACATTTTTAGCGTAAATCCACAATAATTATGACGAAACATTTGTCACTGATATACTCTACTATTACATGATAAGATTAACTAAATGACGGTTTAATCTCTCAGCCCCATAGGGCTGCATGTAGCCTCACCACACGCCAGGTTCTCTAGCAGATACCTAATCATCAGCTCCCCCAAAACTGAGCAAATTAGTTTTTATGGCAGTAGTTTTTTTAGGTTATTAGTTACGTATTTCGTGGCAAAACTTCATTATAAAACTTAATTATATTTATAGTGCAGTCACGCTAATAATATATATATATATATATATATATATATATATATATATATATATATATATATATATATAAGAGAGAGGTGTATTTTTAATGATGTTTGTTTAAGGTGAAATCTGTTTGTAATAGGTTGAACAATGAGGTTTTATGAATGCTCCAGTGTCTTTCAGTATTCTTGGAACCAAGTTGCTCAGGCTATATGGAAGAGATATCCAAATCCAGAGAGCTCACATGTACTCTCTGAAGATACTGTAATTCGCAAGGTCATAGGTAATAAATTGTATACCAAAAGGATATTTACCAAAACTAACCGCCTACCAAAATGGGGGGAGAGGCTGGTTAATACAAAAAATGTCAGTATTATTGAAGAGTCTGTTGTTGATCCTGTGACCAGAGAAATTAGTACATACACCAGAAATGTGGGTCTAACAAAGGTTATGTCCTGTTGTGAAAAAGTGACTTATAAGCCCTGTCCAACCAATCCAGAATGGACACTTGCTGAGAGGAAAGCCTGGCTTGATTCTCGTATCTTTGGTTTTAGTTATACCATTCAAAAATTTGGAGTGGATAGGTATCGTAAGAACGTAACCAAGACAAATAATGGTTTTCTTTATGTGATGAAGAGACTCTTCCATCGCCAAATGAATTGAAAGAGACAACTCCCGAACACCGAAAATCTGAGGAACATAAAGTAAGGTTAAAGGACGCTGCCAGAGAAACCGCCAAACGGGCCAAAGAAATTGCTCAGGAAAAAGCCAGACCCATTTATGCAGCTTGTGAAAGCTAAAAGTTATTTGTGTATATATATATATATATATATATATATATATATATATATAATATATATATATTATATATATAACTTTTAGCTTTCACAAGCTGCATAAATGGGTCTGGCTTTTTCCTGAGCAATTTCTTTGGCCCGTTTGGCGGTTTCTCTGGCAGCGTCCTTTAACCTTACTTTATGTTCCTCAGATTTTCGGTGTTCGGGAGTTGTCTCTTTCAATTCATTTGCGATGGAAGAGTCTCTTCATCACATAAAGAAAACATTATTTGTCTTGGTTACGTTCTTACGATACCTATCCACTCCAATTTTTGAATGGTATAACTAAAACCAAAGATACGAGAATCAAGCCAGGCTTTCCTCTCAGCAAGTGTCCATTCTGGATTGTTGGACAGGGCTTATAAGTCACTTTTTCACAACAGGACATAACCTTTGTTAGACCCACATTTTCTGGTGTATGTACTAATTTCTCTGGTCACAGGATCAACAACAGACTCTTCAATAATACTGAACATTTTTTTGTATTAACCCAGCCTCTCCCCCCATTTTGGTAGGCGGTTAGTTTTGGTAAGTATCCTTTTGGTATACATTTATTACCTATGACCTTGCGAATTACAGTATCTTCAGAGAGTACATGTGAGCTCTCTGATTTGGATATCTCTTCCATATAGCCTGAGCAACTTGGTTTCCAAGATACTGAAAGACACTGGAGCATTCCTAAAACCTCATTGTTCAACCTATTACAAACAGATTTCACCTTAAACAAACATCATTAAAATACACCTCTCTCTTATATATATATATATATATATAGATATATACTATATATATATATATATATACTAAATATATATATATATATATATATATAATCAGTTTTTACTTCAGTTTTTCATATGATACAACAACACCACCCATAAGATCCGATTTTTCTTATGTAGAATTTAAATCTGAATCTATTTTCTTCTATAGTATTTTTTGTGCAAATTAATATTAACGGCGATATAAGCAATTTTTGGATCGATAAATCGATTGAAATAGTATGGTGGTATTCGTTTTACCCCTGCCGGTCGATTTTGGTATGAAATACGGCTTTTCTGGTGTATTTTGGTGTGTTTTATTCAAATCTGACCTTCATTTCCTGCGCAAATGAATTAGTGAAATGCCGTTAGGTCAACTGTACGCCCTTGAATGATTGGTTAGGTTGTCGTGATATTTCGTTAGTTGGGTTAAGTCGTGATATTTTCATTAAAACTAACGAAAATATCACGACGACCTAACCAATCATCAAGGGCGTACAGTCGACCTAACCGGGCATTCAACAATTTCAAATGAAAAATGAAGTAAATGGGTTATAACCCACAAGATCATATATATATATATACAGAGACATGCAAGAAGTAAATAGACACCCTTAATTTTATGGTAAAATGTATGCATCCAAATTTTAAATTTTAAAAGCTTCAGAAGTGGCAGAAAAACTCAAAATTAGCCCAAGAACAGCAGTAAACTATCGTCATCAGCTTGGTTATTATGGACGTGCAGCTAGGAGGAAACCCCTTTTAACTACGACTAATATTAAGAAGAGGAATGAGTGGGCTAACGAGATGAGCGACAAGTCTCTGGCTTTTTGGCACAGCATAATTTTTTCTGACGAGTCAAGACTTGCTCAGTTTTCAGACAGTGGACGCGTATGGGTCTGGAGATCACCCAGCCAAGAGTTTGATATAAACAGGCTACAACCAACAGTCAAACATGGTGGCGTATCTGTTATGGTTTGGGGAGCTGTTTGGAACAGTGGGCGATCAGACTTGGTTGAGTGTGTTGGTAACATTAATTCAGAAAAATACATTTCTATCCTTGAAGAAGGACTTATGCCAATATTCTCAAGTGGTCAAATTGAAAAAGACAGCTGCCTGTTCATGGAAGATGGAGCCCATGCCACACTGCAAAAAAGACGAAAGAATGGGAGGAGCGAAATGGTATCAAACGACTTCCTTGGCCGAGTCAGTCCCTGACATGAACCCCATAGAACACGTGTGGCAATACTAGACAAGACTTTACGTAAAAAGCCCAAAAAACCAGCAAGACGATCAGAATTGTTGAATCTTTTACGCCAAACATGGTTAGAAATACCTCAAGTTACAATTTCAGAACTCATTAATTCTATGCCTAGGCGAGTTGCTGCTCAAAGCTAAAGGAATGTCAACAAAGTATTAATAGCTAAACCTTAATTGTTCAAAAATTTATTGGTACTCTAATTTTCAAATAAAAACTTCTTACATGACTCTGTATATATATATATATATATATATATATATATAAAATTTAGATACTTTTCAAGCAGTTTTAAATTTTAAACTGCTTATAAAAATTTTACAGATTTTTCCTTTTCTGAATAACTTACTCATCAGTTAACAAAAATGTATATTAAAAGATGCGCTTCGTAATATGATTTTAGAGTATAATCATCTTCACTCTCAGCGAATGAAATAAATAATGTTTACTCTGTAAATATTACAGAAATAAAATCTTGCTAAGAAATTCCTTTTTAATAAATATAATAAATAAAATTAAGTTATATTTACGTAATGGAAAATAGTTATTAATGTGTATGCTCCTGATGTAGCTTTTTTCTATGTATTGTATAAATTGCAGTTCACTTATCGCATAATCGCAATTTCTTGACGTGATAACGAAAAGATGATGTACAGTTTCTAAAAAAGTCTACAAATATTAATTTCTAAAAAACATTAAAAAAATTAGTTTTGCTTTTGAAATTTTATTACTGTCATCAAAAAAGAATAAAATATCCAAAGAGAAACAAAAAATTACGAATTAGTAATTTTGTGTGTTTTTTGGGGGATGGGTGGCGGGGGGAGAAGAACTGGATCACCTGAAGATCAGGGCCCCCAGCCTTTTTTAGTTAGCTTTATAAGGCTAACTAACGAAAATATCACGACCTAACCTAACCAATCGTCAAGGGCGTACAGTTGACCTAACGATTGGTTAGGTTAGGTCTTGATATTTTTGTTAGTCAGCGTTATAAGGCTAATTAAAGAAGGCTGGGGACCCTGATCTTCAGGTGATCCGAGGAATTTAACTGTACAGTCGATTACAAAAGATGGGATACAGTGAATCACGCCTTTTTTGTTTCAGTATGTTGTACAATATGTGCTCTCCGTATTCTTCCTAGGTTCAGGCAGAATAATTTCAAACGAATAAGAGTGAGCGTTTCAGTAGAAATTTATAATAAATTTGCAAAAGCTATATTTTTTTTTACCTTGTGAAAAAATGCAGTTACTTTAAAAAAGTAACTTTTCCAGTTCTGATAAAAGTTCCTATATAGTTAATGAATAACCCATTAAATTTAATGCAGTATTCATAAAAAATCCTAACAATAAATATTTATTACACAAAAGCTAAACCACACTGAGAAACATAACAATGGTAAAGCATAATTCACAAATATATTTTAAGGGATGAATAAAATTATAGCTGCAGTATTATAATATATGATTACATTTAAATTTTTAACGTTAAATGAACTTTACTTTGAACTTCATTACTATATCTGGATGCTCTTTGGCTCCCATTTTCATCCAGTTTGATACGTATAGGTGGGTGGAAATAAGGCTGGAGTAAAATCAAATGAAGACCAAGAAGATAGTGAACTGTCCCGACCAGAACAAAGTCGAAGGAAAATAAATTTAATTCTAATAAGGCATTTCATGTACCCTTTTTTTCGGATTATAACGAAGTTTAACAAAGTTATAACATTAAAAATGAATTTTGTACACATTTTAAAAAAATTTTTAGTGACGTAATTTTGAAGTTCCCTGAACTTTCTCAAAGAGACAAGCAAACATTACTTTCTGCAATCAACCACCAGATGTCTGCACTTTCGAAGTAAACTTCCATTTCTCTGGTAATAAACTTACGCCATATTCCCAAGATTGTTCTTCAAGGAACTAATTTCTTTGTTCATTATTCGTTATCCGACTTATCTTTAATCAAGTAAATGTGTTATTTATTACGTAGACAAATTAATGTAGGACCTATTTTACCAGTATTTATTAAGGAACAAGGTATATTTGGTCGTTTTTTACATATTAACAGAATCAACGTAGACGTAGGCTTTACTTTTATATTTAAGCTTGAATAACGAAATGTGAAATTATCTGGAATGGTTTGAAGTTAGTCTTAACTAAGTTATGTATTAGTTTGAACAAGGACTTAGCTTTTTAATTTTGACATATTGGGTAACCCAGGCTAACCCAAGGAACAATGATTATCATAATTAACAATTGAGTAACGGAATTTTGATGTTAGTTTCTTAATGCTGATTTTGGGATTTGGCCTATCAGTATACGCCGCTGTTGTAGGCACTTTAGTAATAAGGCCTCGTTTGTGAGTTAGCTGTTCAACCTAGTGGTAAAATTTAAGAGTCCAGATCGTTTAAAAACGGTCCATAGGCCCTGATTACTAATCGAATTTGACATATTACTAAGCTGTTATTTTACTTAGTTCTAATTTGTAATTTTCTAAATGCATTATAGTGTATTTGTGTAATTATTTGCAAATTGTCATTCAATTTTGTATTTAGATTTATCACTAGGCTTGGTGAGTCAGTCAATAAGATAATAGAAGCCATGGTTAGTGGACTGGTCTCTGATATATCTTATAAATCTCAAATCTGGAAGCATTGGTGTAGGCAATTGTATGTTCATTTTGCATAGTGATTCACTAGCCTACTTAGTCAGTGCTCCAGACAACTCTCTTAATCTTAGAACATAAGAAATTTTTATAGTGGGCACACTAGGGGCCACTTTGGCCCATTGAGGTGGTTCCACTATGTAAAAATTGCCTGTACATTGTCATAATAGGCTACTATCCACAAATGTTATTCTATATCTATTTATAACTGACGTGCAAATATATCAGATCCAAAGAATCTAATCAATTTCATTACAGTACCCATCAATAGCAGTACCTTGCCAACCAAAAATAAGTCACGGTCCATATCAATTATGGACCAAGTCACAATTTATAACCATATACATTATAATATATATACTTAGGAGGAAAAGTGTAGGTATAGCTATAAAGACTGTACAGTAATGTAAAAATGTGTGTGCACCTATTTTGGGTCTTTTAAAGGTGCTTATGGGGCAAGTGAAGATCATGATTTTTTTTCAATACCTCTCAGTACTATGGGGGGTACTGTTTGGCAGAGGAATCTCTAGATAGTGTGTAAGGACAGAGTATCCCTTAACCCAAGATGCCTCTCTATATCCCACAATACTTGTTGATCTGTGGGATCTACTACCTAAATGCACATAATATATATGAAATAAACTAGTACCATTCATGCAATAAAAATGGGTTTAAACACTATCACCAGATATCTCTTGCAGATATCAAACTATCCAACCTTCTTTTGAAAGAATAAAGTGTATCTGAAGTCACCACTACTTCTGTCACTATTCCAAAATTTAATTACTTTGTTTGTAAAACAGTTTTCTTAAATTTGTTTTAAATCTTGGTTTAAATAATTTCATACTATGACCTCTAGTATAGTTGCTTTATAATATTGGGTGATTTGTATTCAATGTGTGTACATGAGATTGAGTCTAGCATTTGCTTTATTTCTGATTTCTATATATAGTGATTTGAGGGTTTAAGTTCATTATTCACAGTGATACCCAAGTGTGTGTATCATTTTTAATCCAAATTCCATTCATATTGTATTCAAATTCTAGATTTTTTAGCCCAATATACATAACCTTGCACTTACCAATATTAAATCTTATCTCTTACTTATCTGCCTAGGCTGTTACTCTTAAGTCTTTTTGTAAACATTATGGCCTAATTTTGTATCAGCAAATTTTGAGGTTTTACATGATAGGCCCTTCTCTAGATCATTTATATAGACAACAAAAAGCAGAGGTCCCAGCACAGACATCTGTGGGACTCTGCTCAATACGGGTCTCCAAGTAGACTTATTTCCATTTAGATAAACTCTGTTTTCTGTTTCTCAGCCATTCTTCTATCCAGTCAGCTATATGACCTCTTATACCATGGGCTCTAACTTTTACCAACAATCTTGCATGAGGAACAGTATCAAATGCCTTTGCAAAATCTAAGTATACTATATCTACTGGCTCTTTATTGTCCAAATGCAATAGGACTCTATCATAAAATTTAATAAAGTTGGTTAGGCAGGACCTTCCATTTCAAAAGCCATGCTGGCTATCATTTACAAGGTTGCATACTTCAAGGAACTCACTAACTTTACCTCTAATGATACTTTTGAGTAATTTGCAAATAATGGAGGTGAGGCTGATGGGTCTGTACTTTTTTTGCCAAGTTTCTATTTCTTTTTAAAGATTGGAGCCACATTTGCTTTCTTCCAATCCTCTGCAATTTCAGTACGGTACATATCAATGATTTATTAAAAATAATTTCTAGTACCTGTGCTCTATATTCTTTTTGGTAGCTTTTATGACTAATGGATGCATTTCATCTGGCCCTGGAGATTTTTTCCATTTTTAATTTATCTATTGCTTTTAGGATATCTAGTTTTGTTACCTTTAATTCATTTTTCTCTATTTGTCCTAGTAGTATAAGATCAGGAATATATAAATTTTTATTTGTGAATACTGATGAAATATTTTAGTTCTTCAGTTATTTCAAGATAATCATCTATAGTTTTATCTATATGGAGGGGGCCAATTTTCTTTTTCACTCTACTTTTCAAATTGAAGTGACTGAAAAACTTCTTAGGGTTATTTTTTGAATTCTTGGCTAGGCTTTTTTCCAGGTCTTATTTGCTATCTGATTGCCTTCTTACAAATGTTTCTTTTACTTTTATATATTTCAGTCTGCCATTTTTAGTTTTTAAATTTATAAAATGCTTTTGTTTTTTCTCTGATTGCTCTTTTTACATTGCAGTTTATCCAAGGTTTATTTTTCCAGTTCTGATTTTATACTGTGGGATATACTTCCTTTTGTATATTCATTATTATACTTTTAAATTTTTCTTACATACTAGTTACTGTCTGTTCAGGCTGTAGAATGCCTAATTTATTAGACACGGATCATTTACTAGTCCACTTATATTTCCTCTTTTAAAATCTGGGATTTCTACTTTATTTTCACTAGGTATTGAATTACAAACAATATTAAACCACAGGATACAATGATCACCTAAACCTAGTGTTTCTGAAACTGAGATATCCTGGAAGGTATCTGGATTATTTGTTAGAATTAAATCTAGAATGGCATTAGCCCTGGTTGGCTCCTTTACTAACTGGGTTAAACCAATTCTCAATTATATATAGTCTAAGAATCTCATTACTTTCTGGTGTTTGTAATATTTCCTAGTCTATATGCCTATAATTGAAATCTCCAATAATAATATTGCTTGTCATTACTTTATTTATTTCATCAATAAATTTTTCTACATACTTATTTTTTTCTTTACTTTTGGGGATTCCTCCAACTGAACATCCCTCAGGTGGTCTATAGATACCCCCTATCCTGATTTTCCTGGCATTTTTATGCCCAATATCTATCGATACAGATTCAACTATTTCTTCTTTAATGGAGGTAACTTCAACTGGATTCAAATTTGTCTTGGCATAAATAAATACTCCACCACCCTCTGAATATTTACATTCATAATAAAAAAGTTCATAGCCATCAATTTCATAAGTAATGGTATCTTTCACTGAATGGACTATTTGGTATCATACTGAATTTTGTCAAAGTTTCAGTGACAATCATAACATCAGGCTTTTCAATACCTATGTATGCCTTGAATTAATTTATTTTATCTCGGATACTTCTTGCATTTACATAGAAAAATGACAACCCTTGCAATATTTTGCTTGTAATTTAGTCTGGTTTTTGTTCTGTGATGGTATGTTATTTGCATCTTGTACTTTCTTTATTGACCTCTTTTTTGAGTTTTAATTATATTTTTTATTAGTTTATTGTTATCAAGAGTATTGGTATTTGTACTAATTTGGCCTATTCCTTTAGTTTTTAGTCAACTATATGATACAATCTTTGATAGTAAGTCAGTCCCTTTACTGTTAAGGTGAATTCCATCTCTGTTATAGAACTCCCCCCCAGTTTGATATGTAATTTCCATGCTCTGACTGTCACAAGCCTACTATTTATATATAGTGCTTGTGAGTACTACTTATTATTCTAATGTATCCTGGGAATTATACATGTGGTAGATGTTTTAAGGTTAGGTCTCTGTTCCTTTAACTTCGTTAATAGCTAGGGATGCACTGGATATCCAGTATATATCCAGTATCCAGCTGGATAATTAATTAAATATAAAATAGGAAATTCAAAGAGAACAAATTGAAAAGTAATGTTTATTTAACCAAAAATGGCACTTACAAATTTTTCTAAGAATGAAATAAATTCTAATCAATTTCATTTAAACAGCATGGTGGATGACTACAGTGAAAGTAATTACTAGTTAACCTAACCTACTCAGTATGGTACTGAGTCTGAAACTCAATCATTGCCATCATAGATTTACTATGATTCCGATAGCTTACGATTTTTCATGATGAAAAGCAAATGCTCTGCATTACATGGCAAAAGTCTGTGTCTATTTTCTGTATATATTTGTCCAGTAGTGCTGAACAAATGTTCAGAGCAAACAGAACTTGGTGGTGCACTTAGATACTTTACAGCTAGTGATTTGAGCTTCGGGTATTGAGAACAATTATTGCACCACCACTTATTCTTATGCTCTATTAATTCACCACTGTATATTTGAAAACACTTCCAAATACTAGATTTTAATTGAGACATTGTTCAATTTTTTAATTAAGTCGCTAATATCATAATATATTATCTGTAAAAGTAGATAAACATGTAATTATGTATGTGCAACAGGTTAGTAATATAACGTGAAAATACGTGAAACTGGTGATCATTATTGTAACTATTATTTACTTTATACTATTTATTACTATTATTTTACAAACCCCATCAAATTTAATCAGTACAAGCCTGTCAGGGAGTCTGTTCTTTCTATTTCGCACAGCCTTTCTGCTATTTGAAATACCTTTTTAAGTTTTTTTAAGCTATTTTTATTTTAGATTGCAAATATATTACTGACGTGCTTCTTTGTTGGTTAGGGTGGATTTAAATTGATTCACAACAAAAAATTTTATTTTACTAGAATAAAATAAATAACAATGAAAATATAGTTTATAAACAAAATGTTCAAATTGTAAGATGTTATGTTTGAAATGCAAATACTTCAACAAATTATTTTTTCACTTTGAAAGAATTGTTTCATCAAAAAATGTCATTTAAAATATGTTTGCAACTAATATTACGCACTTAACTTTTCATGATGGTAATACAATCTAGCAATTGTAAATTTAATTTGAAGAAATCACTAAATTTGTGTAATTTATTTAATTAAATTAAGCCTCTCTAAAAGTTAGTTTTAGTGGAATAATTATTTAATGGCTTTAAGTGTTTTAGTGAAGGGACTTAAAAAATTTCACGTGCCACAGGTAGTGCCCTAGCATAAGTGTACAGAGTACGCGCCCTACTTGTTAGGTAACTATTAATTATGCCAATTTGACAGATTGATAGAAGAAATTGACATGCAGAACATTTTTTTTTTTTATTTTTTATTTTTTTGAAAATCAACTGCCACGATGGGGAAAACAAACCCTAGACCTTTGCAACCATAGTCAAACACACTATCCACTGACCTACAAAGTATGGTTAAAAGATTGTCACGTTAGCACTACCACATGGTAATTGAAAGCCTATTATCATATGACAGCAGATGATCCCCCACCAATATTTCTTACATATTATGGATACAAAGGCTTAGGCTATAATATATATAAAATATAAAGGCTTAGGTGGGGAGGGGGACTATCATATGACTGATATCCAGCTGGATATCTGGTATCTGGCCTAGGTATTTGGCTGGATATCCGGCTATCTGGCCAAAATCATTATCTGGTGCATTGCTATTAATAGCTGTTTATATGACTCCATGATTTCTTCAGAGTGCTTACCCATTATATCATTTCCACCTACATGTATAACCATATTCTTTGGTACAGTTAGGTCAATACCAGATCCTTTTTCTATAATTTTATTACTAATTCTATTTATCCCTGCACCTGGATAACAGTAAGCTATGCTACCTCTAGGTAATTTAGATCCTAGGCCCCTCATTTGAGTCACCTATAACAGATGCTGGTTCAAACACACCTATAGCTTTAGTGCCTAGGTTTATACGAGTCTGGATTATTATTGCTAAAATTGTTTTATAGCCCTGCTTTCTCATCTTGATCCTGGACCAGTGAGAAAGCATGAAACTGATTGGTTAGTTCTATAAGGACACTTTTCCTTGGCTCTTGAATTCTAGCTTTCTAGGTTTTCCTAGGTTTAGTCAACTCATCATTTTCAGAAATTGTCTGAGGATATCTAGGCCTGGGGCCTGAGGCTCACTATGAGGTATAGGGACATTTAAGTTTACTTGAACTGCTACTTCACTAGATTTAGGCTCAACTTTAGGCTTTGGCAAGGGCTTAAGATTAGCAATGAAATTCTCAACTTCTATGCTACAGTTATTGCAAAACCACATTAATTTTATATTTTGTGTAACAGTATCCAGACCTTTATAGATATCATTGGGCAACTTAATACAACTAGAATGGTACCAGTCATCACATTTATCACAAGCTACTGCTCTATCCTTGTCACTTCTACTTTACAAATCTTACTACAATCACTGTCATGCACCATTTTCTGAAAATGGGATATTGCTAGCACTTTAGAAAACCACTGATCACACACTGGTTAAGTTTGGTTTATGTTTGACTAAAAACTTGCGGACTTGGAGATCCTATTAGGTCCTACCTCAGGGTTGCTGACTCGATGTGGGCCTGCCTCTCGCACTTGATAATTATTAATACTATAATCCTTTAGTAATTTGTAAAAATGGAGCAGCGCAAAGGATAACTTTCCACTTCTACGTATTGTAAATTCTATGTATTGTTTACAATATGTAGATAATAGGGGATCAACTAACTGTTGAGCCACTGAAGGTGTACCTCTTGTATAATGTTTGTACCTGTTGAGTCTGAAATAAAGTGGTATGATCCAGAAGTGGTTAATCTGGAAGAATATATATTAGTCAAAAAAAGAAACGCAATTTTTGAGATTTATTAATAAACATGAGGACTCAGTACAGTATTCCCTCGAATATCGCGGGGGTTACGTTCCAGAACCCCCCGCGATAGGTGAAAATCCGCGAAGTAGAAACGATGTTTATTACGTATTTTACGCCTTTATAAACCCTCCCCGCACTCTTATAAACCTTTCCCACGCTCTTATAAACACTTTCTACACTCGGAGTATGAAAGAGACTAACAGTATTTTAAAAAGAAAACATTTGTATATACAGTATTTTTTAATAATTTTACCAACATTAAAATTTTGTATGGGTACTCACCAGCGAAGATAGTAAAACTTGAATGATGATGATGACGATGAATTAGCTGTGCAGTACTGAATGATGAAGGTGATGACGATGATGAGATGAATGTACTGCACAGCAAAGAGCAGCATTACATCTCTTCTAAATGAATAACACGTGGAAGCGAACTGAGCAAGGCGAGATGCTGAATGCTTCGGTAGGCTGCAGATCGAGATGCGACGAACGCTAAGCCAATCAGCGCCCAGGATACTGAACAGCGTGCTCTTATTGGTCGCGTCTCATCCATCGGCCAATGGTGTGCCATGTACGGTATCATATAGGCAAAGTAGCTCAAGCAGCACAAGCTTCGCTGGTTTTCCTATCTCGCGGTTCTTTGTCAACTCAATTAGAGTACGTATTTTATTTTGGCTAGAAAAAACCGCGATGCACCGAGTCCGCGAAATGTGAACCGCGATATGGCGAGGGACTACTGTATATAGTAAATGATTCTTTAACATAACAAACAGTCAATAACGCGTATGGCCACCCCTAGCCACTTAGTTCCACATTCTTTGTGTCCAGTCACGGTGCTGATAGGCCCATTGCAGGCGTTGTTGCCTTCTTGCATCAGTGAGAAAAGGACCTCTGTAAGGCCTGCAGGATCGGAGTCCTGCATTATGGAGTCAGTTTCTGATGGTCTGGTCACTAATTCTGTTGTTGTGGATACCAGGTGTCTCTGGCTGTCTGACGAGCATTCTGCTGCCGATGACACAGGTGCTGCAGTACAATATGGCGATCCTGGCATTGGGTCGTTACACGGTCGCACACGTCTTGGCAGGTCCTGAACACTTCCTGTGGCATTGTACCATCTAACAAGCCTAGAGATTGTGCTGGGATGCACATGCATTCATTGTGCAACTTGGACAGCAGACATGCCTGCATCCAACATGCCCAAGGCACGACCTTTGTTGACCTCTGAGAGTCGTGGCATGCCTCAATTGCGGGAAAAAGTTTGGTTTTCTCAATGGGCAGTGTGTATTCTGTGAAGTCAAAGAAAAAATGCATGTCTTCATAAAGAATACATTCAATTTAATCTCTATTGTTTGTAACAAAATGGCGTCTTAGTGCATGTTTTTAAACCTGACTAATCCCGGCTAAGTGGCTTTAAAAGATTTGAACAAACATTTAACCATAATCTTGAAACTGTGATAATACCACTAACAACTTAAATTTTACACCCTATGCAAGCTAATTGAGTTTTTTTTTGACCAGTATATATAAATTTCATTACTAGGGTCCAAAATAGCCGTTATTGTGCAATGTCCTGTCTTCAGATACTGTGTACCTCTCACCTATGACAGTCTTGGTTCAGACAACTGCTGGTTTACAATACCCCTTATTTTTGTAATGTAGTGAAGATTATATATGCATATTAAGTTCTTGTAATAAGATTTGGTAGAACACATCCACCGAACTCGATATTGATATTTATACAGGGAGATAGAGCAAAAAAAAAAAAAAAGAATACTTTATTCTATACTAATCCTGTGATGTATATAGTCATGTTATCATTAGCTAATTAGTGGCTACCCCATTGTCACATGATACTCCCATGTAGGTCCAGTGGCTGCAATTTGAATTTAAGTTGCTTTAGAATGTTTGTTTGTGGTGGGAGCTCCCAGTCCAAGTGGGATGTCATCTAGGTTAGGTTAGGGGTACTATGTACCTTTCTGGGTCCTGAATTCATTATGGGTACCCATGCCTGGTTAGGTCAACTTATTAGTTTTAACAAAAATATCATGATAACCTAACCAATTGTCAAGGGTATACAGTTGACCTAACTAGGCATTCAATTAACCTTTGTGATATCCAATGCCATAAGTGATTATACCTGGAAAGGTAAGGTTGTCTTTGTCAGGACTGAGAAAGGTTAGTACCAGGTTAGGTTAAATTACTTTTTCCATGAATATTACGAGCAAAAATAGGTTTTCTGGTATTTTTCATGCAGTTTCAATTGATTCTGGCCTTTTTGGCTCACAATTTCCCTCTTCAAAGCTCCCCCATCTCTATAATGGTGTATTTATGCCAAAAATGAAGGTCAGATTTAATTGAAATGGCATGAAATACACCAGAAAAACCTCTGTTTGTCACTAGTTTGGGTGGATGTATTTTAACAAATCTTTACCTAAGATTGTATTTGTATGTTGGGTTAAATGGCTATGCTGGCCTTATTTTTGTACTTATATGTTAAGTGGCTATGAACTTGGCCTTATTTTTGTATTACATTCAGTGTATAATACGCAAGATTCTATTTTTATGTAGGTTAAGTGGCTATAGATCGTGAATGATCCGCAACAACTATTTTGTTTGTATAATTAATAATTTAAAATATACTAAGGGCACTTGATATATTTTGCCCCACCCTTTTTTCTTAGCTAAATAATAGGCCATGGGGCTGAAATATCTTTTGGGCCATAAGTTTGAACTTTCTGCACTTCACACAACTGGATTTTTCCAGTTTGAACCTCCCCTCCTTGTATTAAAATGGCTCTTGAACACCCTTGTATAAAAGTGATGGTTTACCAGTAATGCAGTTTCAAAAATGGCATCTGACAGTGATGTGCATCGTAAACAGAGAGCTGTTATTGAGTTCTTAACCACAGAGAAGGAAATAGTTGGAAATATTCACAAATGTCTACAAAATGTTTATGGAGATGTTGATTGAAGCACAGTTGAATGCTGTTCTAAATGTGAGGGATCATCAGATAGAGGGAGAGCCAGCCTTGATGATGAGCCACACAGCCATTGCCCAGCATCGTGACATCTTACTGTGCAACATGCTAATGGCATCATTCATTCAAATTGATGCATCATATACAAGGAGCTATCACTGGAGCTAGGAATTAGTGAAGGAAGTGTGAATATGATAATTCAGCAAACAACTAGGATACTCAAAAAGTGTGTTCATGGTTTGTTCCTCATGAACTGACTGAAGATCACAAAGCCCAAAGAAAAGAAATTGCTTCTGAGTCATTGGTTTGATAAGAGACAGAAGGGGATGACTTCCTTTCACAAATTGTGAATGGGGGATAAGATTTGGGTACACCACTTTGAACCTGAAACAAAACAGTAATCTATGGAGTGGCATCATGTAGATTCTCCATGCAAGAAAAGTTCAAAATGGCTCCCTCTGCAGGAAAGGTTATACCCACCATCTTCTGGGATGTGAAAGGGATGATTCTGGTGTACATTATGAAGAAAGGACAATCAACGAACTCGGAGGCATATATTGCTATCTTACAGACACCCAGAGATGTATAAAGCAAGTTCAACTGGAGAGAGAACTGGAAGACGTTCTTCCTTTGCACAATAATGCAAGATCATACAGTTTGCAAACAAGAGAGGCCATCACAAAAATGCACTGGACTGTTACCCCACCCTCTATACAGTCTATATCTGGCACCATCCGACTTCCATTTGTTTGGGCCACTGAAGGATGCTATTTGTGGAAGAAAGTTTGTGATGAGGAGGTTGAGGTGACTCCAGTGGAACCCAGAGGATTTTTACTGGCAAGGAATAGAGACCCTTGTTTCAAGGTGGAGGAAAGCTGTAGAAAATGCTGGAGACTGTGAAAAATAGAAACTTGTAAAAAAGAAGGGGGGCAAAATATATTGTAGCCCTTGTAGTTTCCACAAAATCATATCTGAATTCAGCTTCCCATAATTCATCAGCATTTATTACTTTATCATAGTTTGATTTTTTTTCTCCAGCTACAATTTTTTTTTCTCCTGTGTATGCAAATGATCTTTTTCAGTTAATGAGGTCTCGTGTAATAATATACATAAAATTGTCAGATAATTAATCAAACTATGCCAGCATGCTAGGTTAAGTGGCTATGTTGGTCTCATTTTTGTATTGAGTTCAGTGTATAATACGTAAGATTGTACTTGTATGTTAGGTAAGTGGCTATGGATTGTGAATGATCCGTAATGAAGACCTTTTGTTTGTATACTTTAGTCTTGTTAGGTATGAGCATGAGGCTAGACATAGCAAACAGACTAAATTTAGAGTAGCAATTGGTATTTAAGTTGGTCAGGTCAGTATAGTTTTTCATATTTTAAAATTGGTGAAAGTTGCCCCCTTTAGATTTTTTTTGTTAGCAACCCTGTTGCATAATATATTATCAGTGTAACAAAAATAAGAGTAGTTACATACCTTTTTTTAAAAGTTTTTATTTTTCTAGTGTCCATCCTATTCTACAGCTTTCCTTCACCTCAAAACAAGGTCCTTTATTCCTTGCTGGTAAAAGTCTGCTGAGTTCTGCTGGAGCCACCACTTAACCTCCTCCTCAACCTCATTGTCACTCTGAAACTTTCTTCCACAAATATCATCTTTCATTGGCACAAACAAATGGAAGTCTGAAGGTGCTAGATCCGGGCTGTATGGACAGTGGAGTAACAGTCAAGTGCATTTTTGTGATGGCCTCTCTTGTTTGTAAACTGTTGTGTGGTCTTGTTATTGTGCAAAAGGAGGACATCTTCAGTTTTCTCTTGTTGAACTCATCTCTATACATCTCTGGAGTCCTGTAAGGTAGCAATATATGCCTCAGAGTTGATTGTCCTTTCTTCATAATGTCTATCAGAATCACCCCTTTCATGTCCTAGAAGATGGCCATAACTTTTCCTGCGGAGGGAGCCATTTTGAACTTTTTCTTGTGTGGGGAATCTGCATGATGCCACTCCATGGATTGCTGTTTTGTTTCAGGTTCAAAGTGGTGTACCCAAGTCTAATCGTCAGTCACAATTCATGAAAGGAAGTCCTCCCCTTCTGTCTTGTATTGAACCAATGACTCAGAAGCAATTTCTTTTCTTTGAGATTTGTGATCTTCAGTCAGTTCATGAGGAACAAACCATGAACACACTTTTTGAGTATCCCATTTGCTGAATTATTACATTCACACTTCACTAATTCCTAGCTCCAGTGATAGCTCCTTGTATGTGACACACTGATTTGATTGAATGATGCTGTTAGTATGTTGCACAGTGAGAGATATCATGGCTGATGGTGGGTGACCACTGTGTGGCTCATCAAGGCTGGCTCTCCTCCTCCAGTGATCTCTCGCATTTAGACCAGCATCCAATTGTGCTTCAATCAACAACAGTATATCTCTAAATGTTTTGTAGAAGTTTGACTATTTCCAACCATTTCCTGCTCTGCAGTTAACTCAATAATGGCTTGCTATTTATGAAGCACATCACTGTCAGATACAATTTTTGAAATCACATTAACCAGTGGTTTTATACAAAGGGAGGTTCAAACTGGAAAAATCTAGTTGTGTGAAGTGCAGAAAGTTCAAACTTATGGCCCAAAAGACATTTCAGCCCCATGGCCTATTATTTAGCTAAGAAAAAAGGGTGGGGCAAAATATATTAAGTGCCTCTAGTACAAGTAAACCTCAATTTACAATGGGGTTGCATTCCTGAAAACCCCATTGCAAATTGAAATATCGTAAATCAAGTTCATTATAACATGGGGGTTCAATGGGATATGTTCCCAAACACACCTGTATCACTGAAAAAAAATTCCTATACTCATAAAATCAATAGAAAAAATTAAATGCACTCCACATTAAGAAAAAGCCTGGTTGTCATCACATGTCCCCTTTGAGGCTAAAGGGACTCTTGTAGGTGGAGTGGAGACATCACTCTGACTCCTACACAGCCTCTGGTGAGTCCAGAGAGGCTTAAGTTGAGGGTTGTGTGAGAGATGCATTACCCCTTCTGAGTGTCAGTGAGTTTGGCTGACTGATGGCCATTAATGCAAATTTTTTATTGCAAATATCGAGATGTTAATGATGGTGATTAATTAAGATCATGAAATATTGTGAATTGGGACATTGTAAATAAAGGTTTACCTGTAATTGCAAAAAATACAAGAACCATTTATTAAGACTTTTATTTTATCATTGTCATCCTATTCACATTTGACAAATTCCAAATATTGACTGGAATGCTTCAGAACATTGCTAGGCCTATTCAATTACTAGCTAGCTTATTAATACAAGCTATCATAATACTTGTAATTTCCTCAGAGGTATCTAGTATGGTATCTTTAAATTGCCTGAATGGTGCCTCTGCTATATTCTTAACTATTCACTAAAAGTTCCTAGATGAACCTACTTAAAAGGATACTGCAATATAAATATTACAGTACCATAAAGAAATTTGGCTAGTTGGGTAGGCCTAGCCAGACAAGACAGAATGATTCATGTATGTGGTGGTTGCTGTTCCAACTACCATATATCCATTAATTAATAATGTATCATAAATTAATATCCATTTAATTAATATTATTTCTGAGAGTATCATGTATGATAGAGCTAGTTGCTCAGAAGATGTAAGGAGTTTTTTCCATTTATGCCAAGCTGGAAATTTCTGAGATGACTGTTCTGCACCAATTATTCTGTCTAACAGCGAATTCATGTATATGTAGGAGTAACCATAGAATGCTACCCAACACACACACTTTTGGTGAACAGAGTATTTTAATTTTGGCAGAAATATTATAAAAATATATGAAAAAACCCACTAACATGGCCAAAACCTTTTTTCTTTTTAAACCCTGGTGGGCAGAAGTGGGGGTTACCTACTTTGGTGCCAATCCTGATGTATACAGTACTGAACAGATAATCTTAAACACACACACTTACTTTTCCCTACATCCTGTAAATAGGAACATGTGTGGCAGGTTTGGAATGAGATTAGTTTGTGGTTCATTATAATTTAGTTTCTTCAGCCAAAGAACAACTTGAATAACCTAGCTGAAGCAAGTGTTGACTCTTTAACTGCTCCTACCCACTATACTCAATTCTCGTATAACTTCATGTGATGCTCTGATTGGGTTTATTTGATTTGGGTTTTCTGTCAATCACTGAAACACCACATACTGATTTAATGATGACATTGAAATGGAGCAGTTCAAGGGTTAATGGAACTTAACTGGGCTGGGTTAGTTCTTGTGTTGAAAGAACTGTAGATACCTATAGATTACCTAGGTATTTGCCCCATTTATTCATAAAGACACTAGTATACCATATTACTTTTTTCTGAATATAAACTGGTAACTAATATTTTTTTTTTTTTTTTTTTTTTTTTGCACTTTGTCCTTAATGTCTCCATTAAATTACTGATATACAAATTTAGATAAGGAATTGCCATTATTAGTAGATCTAATAACTTTTGGGACATGCTAGTAATTTACTATATAGTATTCTAGTAGGTCACTTATACTATATAGTTACAAGTTAAGGAGTAGATTGACTTAATCTAGTCTTGAATTCTTTATTACTACTATTGGGTGATTGTAGAAATCCTATGTTTCTCACTCTTAACCCTTTCAGTCACTGGGTACCCAATTTGGTAGCTGAAAAATAAACCATATTGGTTCTTATATACCCACACATAAAGGCAAATTTCTTTTTTACCCTATGTCATAATTCATGATCGAAAGGGTTAAGTCTCCCTTATAAATTATGAATAGGCCTACATTTTGAACAAATGTGGACTTCATTTTAAAATTTGAATATAGTTCAGTATTCTCTTTTTATAAGCTTTGCAGCAGCCATATAACTGGTAGGACTATTTAGGGACCTGTATACAGTAGTACTCTGTATAAATTTAGCTTTAAGTCAGTGTAAGATAGTTATAAAATAAAATAGTTTTTAGAAAATGCAAAATATTGAATAATATAACCTATTTATACAAATTCTGAACTTGACACTCCTCTCTTTTCAGATTTATATCATTTAGTGGACTTGGAAGAACAGCTTATCAAAGGTTCATCCATACAATGCAAGATTGTGCTTTAAAGCAATTGAAATGAAGTATGAAATTTTTAGCCAGTAGAATTTAACGAAGATAAATTCTATGATTTATATCCTCCGTAAAAACAGTTTTTAAAGATTTGTAACCAAAATTGGTAATTACAGTAGGCTACTGTGCCAAGAGAAATTAGTGAATTGTGATTTAAAGAAATGTATGTAGCCTAAGTGCTTGGAGCATGAGACTTTTTATTTTGTGTGTGCAAGAGATTTTTAGTGATTTTGGTAATGACAAGTTGTTTTTAAGTTTGTTTTAGCTATGGTACTGTAACCTTCAAAAAAGTTACCAAAATACATTTTAATCGAGCTAAAAACAATTTTTTTGATGGCTGTGTTATAATTTAAGTGAAAAACTAGATGTTAACCAGAGGCTTTTATTGTAGTGTACAATAATTGAAAAATATTCTAATTCTTTGGGTACCTTTTTTAGTAGTTAAGATTTTGTTCTAAGGATTGTAACAATAACTGAATTTTTTAAGGATTATATAATTGAATCTAGTCTCCAAAAAAAAATTTAACAATCTAGCGTTAAAATATTAGACATTGTGTCTGATTTGGCTGTGTTTAGATAAGTGTGTTACTTTTATTAACTTTTAAGTTTCAAAGTTAATTGTACAAAATCTATTCAAAAAAAATACAAAATTGAAGTCTACTTACCATAACACTACCTCTGAACCTTCCTTTTTAATATTTATGCTGCTTGTAGAAGTTTAAAAAGGAATATTGAGCACTTTAAGAATAATTGTTGAAAATATATATAGTATATATATACATATATAAAAAACGTATACTCCTATTTAGTATTCTAGAATTAAGTTTATGTAAAACTGTCACCTAAATAAATTGCCTGTGAAGAACAAAATCAAGCTTTCACTGAAGATTCTGTACACTTCTAGCGAGAGAGACTAAAAAGATGATGGCTGAGTCTGAAGTAGCTACGAGTAGTCAACCCCAGCCATTACAAGATGTAGAATATGAAGGTAAGACTTTACTAAAGCAGTAATAGGGAGAAATTTGATAAGCATCATGACTGTTTTCTGAATTTTCTTTGGGCTAAACTAAGCGGGTAACAATGGCCAGAGCTTTGTGGGTCAGATTTAAGCTTTGAGATTAGCTGACAATTGAACTGCTTTGTAAGAACATTGTATGTAGGTCTTAACTCTCAAACTGTGACACACCTAATACAAGAACAGATTTTCTTGCCTTATTTGCCTTATTATTATTTTTTTTTGTACATAGACCAGTTTACAAGCAGATTTTCTATAGCCACAGTTTTAAGGGTTAAATGAGTTTTCATTTTTATGTTGCTAAATTTATCTGGCTATTGGAAAAATGTTGAGTAAATATTATGCCTAAAAACACTAGTATTTTCACATTTCTCTATTATAAGGTTTAAGTATTCTGGGCTGAATTACTTTTGTAAGTTTAGTTCAGCCTAGAATTATCATGGTACTGTAGCTTTTATGGTGTTTATACTATGTTCATAGAGCAAAGGTTGAATTAAATTGTAATATTTCATCAAACTTTCAATAAAAAAGTCACATTTTGGAAAAGTACCATTTGAGTTATTGCCTCTCTTCAAATATCATGTTTTGTAGTTTGTGTGCAATTTGTTATGCACTATTCAATAGCTTAAATCTAAAATTTTAGCTTCCTTAGTCAAAAACTTTTAATTTTATGGTCGCTTAAATCAGTGGTTCCCAACCAGTTTTGGCTTATGGCCCCCTTAGGAACCTTATTTTTTCCTGTGGCCCCCATAAGCATTATTTTCAGTAGGTAATATGCAGATTTAACTCTATTTTACAAAATAACATTTTCCTGTGGCCCCCTTCAAATGTGCCATGGCCCCCAGGGAGCCATATGGCCCCCAGTTGGGAAACACTGGACTTAAATGGCCCCGACCTTCGACAAAAAATGCCCATGTTGGGCTTGATTGGCCAATGCCTTCATTTTGAGAGGCCTTGAAAAGTGTGTTCTAATAGTAGTAGAAGCTTCAAATTTGTCAGGCCAATACAACTTCTGGTGGGCTTTTCAATTTTGCAAGCAAAAAGGCTGTGGAACAAATAGTTTCTAAGTTACAAGGGCTTAAATATGGCTCCATTTTGAAGCTTTCATCAATTCCTCCCACTTTTACGACTACCATTTTCAAAAGTTTTAGTTCAACATCAATCACAGCTGTTTTAATACTCCTAATAGTCTCTATGGGTTGTAAATTTATGAGTGAAATAAAAAAATAACCAAAAAAGGATTGATTTTTATTTTTAAAAACTTCGAAAAGTTGATATTTTCACAAAATTTGCAAAATTAACATCAACTTTGGGGCTTAATATAAAGGTGTCCAAAATTAGTCAGGGAGTTGATACTTCTAGTAAAGAAAGATACATATGTGTACAAAACATATATTAAGGAATAGATCTCAACTCCTTCATATAGTTTTGGCTATTCAAGAAAAGTACTTTTTGTGAAAAATTCTGAATTTTTCAAAATTTTGAAATGTTTAAATTTCTTTTTACAACATTGAATTGTAATTTTACTTCCATTTTATTACTTGGTAAGTTAATTCACAAATGTTAAATTATCTAAAGTTTTACTCATAAAAAAGACATAATATATACCTAGATTATTACTACATTTGCAGTTAACACAACAGATGGACCAGCTTGTAGGCTCAATACTTGGATCTACCTAAGTAAATCATGTAGAAACTGTGTTATACTGCTCTTTAAGCACTTCCTAGTAATTTAAATTATGCAGTTAGTACAGATAAAACTAGCAGTAACCACCATTTTCAGTACAAAACCTTAAATTTAAGTAGCTTTGTTGTATTACTTCCCTTAATACAAGTGTACAGTACTTAGCTATATACAATAATGAATTCCTGAGTTTTTAAGCATGTGAATTATTGGCTATAAGTTCATATTCTGTTTTTAATGTGTGTTGTTTTATGTAAATTCGTATGTAAACTTATATATACCTAATAACTCTTATGTTTAGACACTGACTCAGGAATTTATTATTGTACTCAGGCTTTAAGTCTGATTTGTCTTCAACAGTCCATGGCCTCACAGCCATAAATTGGCAATTTATTATTCAGCTTGATACAGGTCTGTAGTTACTTAGGCTTTTTTTAAAATACTCCTCAATTTTAGATAAACAATCATTTGATAACTTGTACTGTCTCCCCATTTTTCCAGCAACTGTAGGTGGTTCAATTGAACACAAAACATGTTGGAATGGAATCCAGCAAACGTCCTCTTGTTCAGGCCATTTAAAAGGATTCTTTTTTCATGAAATTTACTAATAGATCCTTCTCAGTATCACACACTTCAACTATGTTTCCAACAAACCAGTCACCTTCATAGAAACAGGCCACATATGTACATACCAGGTTTATATTGGTAAGCCACATTTTCTTGTGTAGCATTGAGGAAGGAAAGTTGTACGTTAAAGAAACTTTCATCACTAGAAATTTTGTACAGTTTAATGCCTGTTGAAGGTCTAAAGCAGTGATATGAATGGGTTCCTGGGATTGTCTTAATTAAGGAATACCTTTTTTCTAACTCAAATAAATTAGCATTTTCCTCAATTTTAGCTGAATCAATGTACAGAAATTGTATACCATTAATATTAGATTTGCACCAATCGAACATGTTTGATTGGTGCAAATCTAATATTAAATGGTATACAATTTCTGTACATTGATTCAGCTAAAATTGAGGAAAAATGCTAATTTATTTGAGTTGAGAAAAAAGGTATTCCTTAATTAAGACAATCCCAGGAACCCATTCATATCACTGCTTTAGACCTTCATCAACAGGCATTAAAATGTACAAAATTTCTAGTGATGAGTTTCTTTAACGTACAACTTTCCTTCCTCAATGCTACACAAGAAAATGTGGCTTACCAATATAAACCTGGTACGTACATATGTGGCCTGTTTCTATGTAGGTGACTGGTTTGTTGGAAACATAGTTGAAGTGTGTGATACTGAGAAGGATCTATTAGTAAATTTCATGAAAAAGAATCCTTTTAAATGGCCTGAACAAGAGGACGTTTGCTGGATTCCATTCCAACATGTTTTGTGTTCAATTGAACCACCTACAGTTGCTGGAAAAATGGGGAGACAGTACAAGTTATCAAATGATTGTTTATCTAAAATTGAGGAGTATTTTAAAAAAAGCCTAAGTAACTACAGACCTGTATCAAGCTGAATAATAAATTGCCAATTTATGGCTGTGAGCAATGTTCCCTCTAATTTTTTTTAGTCTGTGCGCAAGAAATTTTCGTTGTGCATACATTTAGATTCATGGTGAAAAATTGTGCAAACTTTTCTGAGCGCTATCTTCAAAATGAAATATATATAAATATTAAATACTTAATAAATATTATTTCCATAATGTGATAGCTTGATCATTACGGTACTGTTAAATGGATATTAAAAAACTGTTTACAATATTATATATTCTTATAAAAGAAAACATTTTATCCATTCTAAAAATATGAATAAAATAAAAAATAGTAAAATAAAATTCAACAATAAAGAAATAAAATAAAAATAACATTAATTGAAAATGACTATTTTAGTTATCATTTCTCTCAACAATTTTTAGCATTTAGCAATTTAAAATAGACTCAAGATTAATACATGATTTTATCCATTCATAAAATAAAAAATAATAAAATTCAATAAAATATAATCAAAATAACATTAAATGAAAGTGCCTTTCATTTAAGTATGATTGAGATTTCTCCCTACGATCTTTAGCATTTGCCCATTCCAAATAAACTCTATGAAGATTAATACATCCATCATCCTTCAGGTAACATTTAATTCACATGAGCATGTCCAAATGATTTTCTTTCAAGCGGTTTCTTAATTTGTCCTTTATAGAATTCATTAAACTGAAGCCACGCTCACAGTCCACACTAGATGCTAGGAAAGTTCCCCCAATATCCATCAACTTTTTTAGCAAGGTCACAAAATTGTTCATTTTGGAGGGCGAATGTCACTATATCATCAAAGTTTTTAACCAGCTTACTTTTTATTTTCTCGCATACAACAAATTTAAAATCATTGTACTGTTTGATTATAGTAGAACTTTCACCAAGAAAATCTGCATATTTTGCACATAACTTTAACATGCTCAATGCCAAAGTCAAAGTCTTTCTGTAAAATAACCGAGCAATCAAAGGCAGACCATTCTTTTACTTCATTTTCAGGAAACCTGTCTTCCAAATGGGCATGATACGCTTGAGCCTGTGCGCATTTTATTTTGCTGTGTGCGCGGGTTTCACGACTCGTGTGCGCGCGCGCACACATGCCTTAGAGGGAACATTGGCTGTGAGGCCATGGACTGTTGAAGACAATCAGACTTAAAGCCTGAGTACAATAATAAATTCCTGAGTCAGTGTCTAAACATAAGAGTTATTAGCTATATATAAGTTTACATACGAATTTACATAAAACAACACACATTAAAAAAAGAATATGAACTTATAGCCAATAATTCACATGCTTAAAAACTCAGGAATTCATTATTGTATATAGCTAAGTACTGTACACTTGTATTAAGGGAAGTAATACAACAAAGCTACTTAAATTTAAGGTTTTGTACTGAAAATGGTGGTTACTGCTAGTTTATCTGTACTAACTGCATAATTTAAATTACTAGGAAGTGCTTAAAGAGCAGTAGAACACGGTTCTACATGATTTACTTAGGTAGATCCAAGTATTGAGCCTACAAGCTGGTCCATCTATTGTGTTAACTGCAAATGTAGTAATAATCTAGGTATATATTATCTTTTTTATGAGAAACTTATTTAGATAATTTAACATTTGTGAATTAACTTACCAAGTAATAAAATGGAAGTAAAAAGAAATTTAAACATTTCAAAATTTTGAAAAAATTCAGAATTTTTCACAAAGTACTTTTCTTTGAATAGCCAAAACTATATGAAGGAGTTGAGATCTATTCCTTAATATATGTTTTTGTACACATGTATCTTTCTTTACTAGAAGTATCAACTCCAACTAATTTCGGACACCTTTATATTAAGCCCCAAAGTTGATGTTAATTTTGCAAATTTTGTGAAAATATCAACTTTTCGAAGTTTTTAAAAATAAAAATCAATCCTTTTTTGGTTATTTTTTTATTTCACTCATAAATTTACAACCCATAGAGACTATTAGGAGTATTAAAACAACTGTGATTGATGTAGAACTAAAACTTTTGAAAATGGTAGTCATAAAAGTGGGAAGAATTGATGCAAGCTTCAAAATGGAGCCATGTTTTAGCCCTTGTAACTCAGAAACTGTTTGCTCCACAGCCTTTTAGCTTGCAAAATTGAAAAGCCCACCGGAAGTTGTATTGGCATGACAAATTTGAAGCTCCTACTCCTATTAGAAGACACTTTTCAAGGCCTCTCAAAATGAAGGCATTGGCTGATCAAGCCCAACATGGGCATTTTTTGTCGAAGGTGGGGGCCATTTAAACGACCATAAAATTAAGTTTGAGTAAGGAAGCTAAAATTTTAGATTTAAGCTATTGAATGGTGTATGAATCAACCCTGAAAATTTGAAGAAAATCGGAGATGGTCACCCGACCAATTTTCTGAAATCTGTACAAGTTGAGCTGGAATGACCCTACTGTTGTATAATAAGTCTGTGTTCATTTGATGAACCACTTTAAACTAGTTTGTAAGATGGAATCATTAAAGTGGTTAAATTCTTTAAATGAGTACTCTTTAATGAAATTAAATCTTTTTGGTTTCCTAGGGAATATAAATGGACTGAATAATTGTTTGCCTGCACCTAGTCAACCAGTCTCTATGTCAGAAGGAGAAAGTAAAGTGGAGGCTGAATCGCAAAGTGAAGTTGGTGAGCTTAAAGAAGTCAAGCCAGAGGCTGGCATACCTGAAGAAAACTTTCTAGTCAACCTAAATAATGATGCTAAACATTCCAAAGGTGAAACTGAGGAACCTAAAGATGATTCCTCTAATGGCTCTACTACTCCTGTTACAGAGTCTGAGAATAGTTCACCTGTATCTGATCTCTCTGAGAAAAGTATCTCTGATAAAGCTGAGTTTCCATTAGAAACCAGTTCAACCAAAGAGGAAAAAGTTAAGGCACTGGCAGTTCCTCAGAAACTGAGGTTGAAGTATTCAAGGGTGAGTTGAAAATTTTTATTGTAGAATGGTCACTTGGGTGTCGAGTATAGCATTGGGATTGTGCCTTATTATATTATACCTACTACCCTCCTCCTCTTTTCGATAGTTGAGAGAAGTTGACTGATATTAGTCTAGATGGGTACTAGTTGAACTGGTGACTCTCCTCTGCTCGGATGTATTACCCTTAGTTTGGATTGTGATAAGCTGTAGGTTCCCCATTTCATATGGCCATAGCCATTAGTGTAGAGGCAAAATTTTGCAATTAAATTAACATGCCTGCTACCCATGACAGCAGTGTTGCAAAAAGATTGCAGTAAGTTGTTCACTTTTGTAATTAATGAAAGACTGTTTAAGGCCAATATTTGGGATTGCATTTGTTAATCTGTTTGTTTCCATTCTAAAAGCAATAGGTGGAGTATTAATTCCATAGCAACAATACTAGGAGTAAAGGATACACGTTTTATATACATAGCATAAGGTTGTTATACTTTGCTACTTTTACTTTAAATTCCATTGGATGATAGCTGTACACAACTCTTAACAGGATAGGAGAAAGGTGGGGAAAGTTTGTGCATTTAAGTCGTGAGTTTTGAAGTTCAATAATAGTTTTGATTTATCATTAAAGGTTAGTATCCCACGCTTCAAATGAAGCGATGAACATAAAGGTTCCAGGTTTGACTCCCCTTGCTGCCTCAGGTTGAATTGTGCTGGCCACCTACCGTCTTTTTTAAAAAACAGTTTTAGTATAGTGATTGAAATGAAGACGACAGGTTGAATGTCTTGAATAATTTTTATAATGAAATTATATTTTAGAACAGATTAAGCTGAATAATTGTACGCAAGTGGGAAGTTGAGTGTATAGAGAAACCAGCCTTGTTTAAGTACTGAGAATCTGTTCTCTCCCGCCTTCACTAGTCATAATCTAAAGAGTAATTGGTTTTGGTTGATTCTAAGAATGAGAGTAGGTATTGGCCCTCGTATTTGATAGGAGCATGCATTAAATTTCTTTATAGGATCAATTGCTGAAACTTATGGACGTTCCTGCTTCTCGTCTTTGGCCCGAATATTTCGACATATCGTTCAAAAAATCTCAAGGAGGGAAGTTTGATTTGGAGAGGTGGATGAGAGCCAAGCAAGACAACCAGCGTACCGGTGGCACTGGTACATTGAATGCCACCTTGTCCTCTCTCACTAATGGATCTGGAGGGATTAGTTCTCAGTCTTCTGAACGCCCCCCTGATCTAGAAATTAAAAGGAGCAGAGACCCGAGAGAGCGTGTGAAGGTAAGGTTAAATCGAGGATGTAGGACTATATCAAAGTTGATTCTGATTATTGCACTTTCTCTCGAAGTTTAGTTACAATTACGTTGCATACATTGCATATGGACAACGTGAAGCCACTCGATCCTATCGAGGTTATTAAAGTTGAAGTTATCTATAGCTATTTGGTGAAAAAAATTTCACTGTCTAGTTAGTCTACAATAGTTATGTAAATAGTCGGATAATAATTAGTAGTGTATAAATGTATATATTTGTGAGCCTTGGCTAAAATATAGATATACTCAACTTTGTTCCATTATAGTTCTTTAGTGGGTTTCATTAGTTGAGTTTGAAGTAGGTTTATAGATTATAGGTTGGAGTGTGGGTGTAGGGCATGAGTGTTTCAGTTTAAATTAATTCAATTTTTAATTCAGGGTTATAGATTCACTGCTTTTACTTAGTTTTAATGTCATTCTTACTATTTTGAATCAGGTTGAGGAAGATGGCATTAGCCTTTCGCCCCAGAGACGAAGCTTTGGAACAGGGTGTCACATTCCTCAGCAAGGACTTAATTTTGGCAGCGGATCCGACTCCACTTCGGACCGTTCCAGAGAATCCCACCGGGAAATGCCGGTTAGAAGTCGAATCGGATCCGGCCGTATACCCCGACGGGAGGAACCCGAGCTGAACTTAGACCGCAGAAGGGAGAGGGATAGCAATGATAGGGACATGGACACGCGCCGAGACCATACTAAGGATTGGCGCTCGAAGAATGACAGTCGCCATGATAGGGATGACAGGTGAGTTTGTAGTTTTTTTTTTTTTCCAGCATTAAAATGTGTAAATAGTTTTAATTAATGGCTTGTATCTATATAGTAGTTCCATTTTAGCATTACAAACATTTGTTGGGTGATTTTGTTGAGGGTTATTTCAGTTTGAAACAAACCTGATGGTTTGAGAAAAATATACCTGTTGCTTAGTTGTGGCACATTACGTATATAGCACTTAATTAGTTTGCAAAATGTTCATTTGAATTTAAGGGTTGAGTTTGTGACTTAACCCTAAAAGGACGACCGCTACATATTGTTAACCTTTCAAATACACGCATTCATAACTTAACCCTACAAACAATTCCGGCGTTAAAGGGTTAAAATCGATGTTATAGTTAGATTTAAGTAAGGGTAGGTTTAGTTTCTTAGTGTCGAGGTTTTGTTGGCCAAATTGGTATAGGTCTGTTGGCCTAAGTAATTGCATTTGAAACTTGCTGTCCCAGTAATGTAGAATTGTATGGCATTAAAATGAAGTTCAGTATAATTGATCAAGAAATTTACGCAGGTTAGTTTTGATGAAGTTCATATCTAAAGCACAAAAGTTGATTTATTTATTTTTTCTAATTGAGCTCTTTTGCTGAAATGGTTAATATATGTAGGTGTCACTGACATGCTGCCAAACTTAACTCTAAGACTAAAGAACTACTTTAGCCATTTATATTCAGTTCGTAGTAAATTTATTTGGTGAAATTAGGTTTGTTCCACATTATAAATTCATACTGCATCAGTTATTGGGAGGAAAGGAAAAATATCCATGAAAGTGTTAAGATTAGTTATATTTCTTGGGCACTTTGTTTCCATATTGAATGGAATGCATGCAGTGTTAAGTATACTATAGACCTTTTTTTAGGTTTGTAAACGCCCATAACTTCATTCCTTTTGTTCTGAAAAGTTAGTTGTTATGGGTTTTCTTGCATGGTGAAATGAGAGTAGAGAAGTCTGTAAACGGCGTTTCTTTCCGCAGACACCTCGACAGACGACGTCGGTTCTTCGAAGAGGAGGAGAAGCGTAGTGATAGACGCGACTTAAGGGACAACAGGAGATTCAACGACCATCGAAGGTCATCGACATCAAAAGATATCGAGGAGGAAACTCCCGAGTGGTTTACTGGAGGACCTTCCAGGTAATATACTGACACGAAGATTGGTTTTTGTGAGGCGAACGGTGTTTGGTTTTCATCATTGTCATGGTAGTGTAAACTTTGCGCAAGTACTATCGTTTTGGAAGGTTATCACTGATTATTCTAAAAATCGAAAATTGCGCACGTTTCTTGCAATAAATTGCTATAGCTCAAGTCTAGTGTTGGTGACAAGGATGCATGGGTGAATGGCATAAAAATCAAAGGTCGGGCGAAGAATAGGCTTGGAGAGAATAATCATGTAGTAACTAATAAGTTTAAGATGCTTGGCAATTTATATGGAGAGAAATTGCGAATTTACCATGGCTGGAGATTCGTATCATTGAGAATTGGGACAAATTAATTTTACAATAAAGGAGGAAAAACTTCTGGGAGGTAAAATTTCCATTATCAATGAGGTAGTGAAGTTGCCTGAAGACTGAGGTAGATCAGTGAGGCTAACCGACGTTGGGTCTGTTCAGTAATTGGATGGGGGGGACCCCCCTCTTCCACTCTGCGTTCAGATGATGTGGCGACCCGTAGGTGGTTCGGATCTCAACGTAAAGCTGCTGCCTCCGTTAGGAAGGTGGATAACGCCAAGCATTTTATTTCGTGGACCAGTACGAACCTCTACTAACGCTCGTAGCTCAGTAGGTAACATTCCCTGTAAGCGAAGCGAAGACACCTAGGTCTGGGCTTGGACTCCTGATGATGCCGTTGAAGGTAATCCAGGAGTTTGCTCAGTGGACCTAGTTCGTCTGGTTTGAGCGCTGTGCTAGTTTCTGGCCTGCTTGACCAATTATTTATTAAGAGCCTCCTAAATTTTCTTTTCCCGCAGCCAAAATGAGTTCATAGAATTGGTTGGATTTGACGAACCACACCATGAAGAGAAGAACAACAATGGTAAGCCAAAACGAGAACGTCGAAGATCCAAAAGAGAAAGAGAGGGTGAGAACTTCAATTGTGTTTTATGTATAGTTTCGTAGTTTGATTCCATTGGGCGCACGACACGGGATCTCAAAGGCAAAACGTAGGGGCCCCATTTTTATATTTAGAAATGGTTTCCTTATTGTTACAATACAATGGTAGCTGATCAGAGGTGGACAAGGTGCGTGGTAAATGTATCTTTGGTACGAGGTAACTTCGAATAATTTCTTCGATAGGTTGAAAGGTAAAAGGTGTGAAACATGCGCATGTGCACGCGCGCGCGCATCTTCGTATAAGCGAGGTACCAACTTTCTTGTATCGAACCGAGAACGTCGTAGAAATTGCGGGCTCAAAACGTTTTCAAAGTTCCTAAATAGTCAAGACTACCTCGCCTAATCAGGACTGTTTTCTTCCAGATAATTAAAATATTTCTAGGCTTATTTTTTAATCCCTAAACTGCATCTGTTTCTCAGGCCACCGTGTGCACAAAAAAAAATTAAGGCGGGAAAACCGAAATTGCCAATTGACTATATTAGCAGTTAGCGATAAATCGTCAATTTATGACCATAGCAGTTCGGAGGTTAATATTTTGGGGTACCGTCTGTCAATTATCACTCACAAACCTTACTTATGCACAGTTGCGCGCGCGCACTGAAAATATCGGAAATTAATATTTTTTCTCATTACACGTAGATGTAGTCTGAGCCTGTTTAAAAAGTTAATAACGAGCTTACTAACTACCCTCCTACAGTTTTGATAAATTATTGGGTTGCTGCTACTTCCTTCACTAATGAAAGCGTTGTGATTTCGACAGAATTAAACTGTGTGCTGGTGCTATAGGGAGTGTTGGAAAGTCTTTACCTAATGGGAAATGCATATTTTTTTTAATGGAACTATATGAATGTTAATTTTCTTCATTCAGTTCAAAGCATGCTAATGTAATGCAATTCCCATTGGGTTAAGATTTTTCAGACACGCGTAGAGCAATAGATTTTTTAGTGTACAGCTGGCTTAAAAAGTTCTCTTAATTAAAATTCCTGTTTTTTAAGACTTGATGGACTACTACGTACTTTCTTAAATCTTTCAATATATGGTTTCCAGACTTGCCCTTGCATTCTCACAATAACTAGTAGTACCAAGTTTTAGAGCATAAGCTAATTCAGTATCGGCAATTGTGGGTAGTGGTACTTTTGGCTGTTATGCTCTTGATTTGATATGTTGCCAAGTAATATAATACTAACCTTTTATTTGATAAAAGTTCTGGTGGTAGAATTTTCCTGCAATGTACTACTGGGTCTCTGTATTAGGCCATCCCTGATATTGCTATAGCTATTTCAGACCTTGTTATAGCCTATTTAAATAGGTTATTATACTGGTTTAATTCTATTACAAGCGGAACAGTACCATACCATAAGGCAATAAAATTCTTAATCAATGATTTGGAGTAACGGTACTCTATTTTTGCAGGCGGGAGTGGTAAGAACTCTAGGAGCAACACGCCTGTCATTATCGAGAAAGAGGAACCTGTCGAAAGCAAACTCGAAGAGGCGCAAACGAAGATGGAAAAACCTATCGTTGTTGAACCGTCGAATGACCAAGACGCTATTCAGTTCAATGTAGAAGACTACCTTGGAAGCATTCTGAATCTAGGTTCGATTACTCGTTTAATTTTAGTGAGAGACGACCGAAGGGCGAAACGAACGTTTTACGTTGTCATTGTTATAGCCGTCGTATACTTTTCTCAGTGTGTGTTAACGTTTCGTTTGTCATTGTGGATTTTGAGTTTTACTGAAATTTTAAGCAATGCCTAGATACACAAATTTTAGAAATTGAGCGGTATGTAGTTTCTGCAACTTGGCCTTTTTCCAAATCAGATTTTGGTTTTTCCTTATTTTTAATACAAAAATAAATAAATAAATAGTCATTACAATAATTAACATGTAAAAACATTAAGTATATCTATTCCGATGTACAGTTTCGGAAAAGTTCGCCTAGAAACATTTGCAAAGCATAAAAATTATTAATTGGTACTATTTCGTTTTCAATTTTTTTTACCGTCTGTCACCTGAAAGAATAAAATAGCAAAAGAAAAACGATGTTGGTAATTTTAAGATGGTATACTTAGTCGAACTTTTTTCCCAAGCTCCATCTGAGAAAACCTTTCACTTTTATAACTCGTTCTGCAGGACCTGATGAAATAGTAGTCCATGGAGGTAGTGGAGCTTCTCGTCTGAAACAATTATTCAACAGAGAATCTCCTCCAGTGGAAGAACAGCATCACAACACAACAGACTCGAGAAGATCCCCTCCAGGAAAAGATAAATTTCCTCAGCTTAGCAATCTTTTAAGTAATGACTGCACAGACTTTAGATTTATTTATTAGGGTTACGTTGTGCTCACGTCTCTACATCACTTCCCGTTTGATCAGCAGTTAAGCGACTTTGGGTCCGAGTAGTAGTAGTTGAATGGGTGACAGTTTTGTGCGGCCTGTGGTTTGAATCCCACGTAAAGCCGTTTATCCCTTCTGTCACGTGTCCTTTGCCGTCACGGATGTTAAACCCCTCCCAAAGAAACTTTATTTAGACATTACTCAGAATCTTTAGTTGCCACAGTTGAATGTTTCCGATGGCGTTTGTGATGTCGGATCAGTTGTGTAACCCCATATATGATACTTTAGAGCGATTTTCATGTTGGAAGTTGGTTTTCTTGGAAGCTTATAATTTAGAGCGTTTCATTGCTTGATCAGTTGCGACGCCGCTCATCAGTGCTGAGACGACTTGGAGGAGTCGCTAGTTCGAATCTCGGTGCTGCTCACAACTGGGCGGTTGTCTTTTCCGTTTTTTACGTCGCGGCAGGACTGCCACCGCTGCCCTTAATTGATTCTCGCGAAGATATCACTGGCTCGAGCCCATAACCACCCCACTTCCTGGGGATGAGACCTTGGATGTTACTTTTACCTTATATTTCACATCTTTATTGCAAGATAACTATCGCAGACCATTTTATATACAGTAATTCCTCTAAACAATCGTTAGGTTATAGATTAGTGTTTTTCTTAATCACCTCTGATGTAAATCTAATGCAAACTACTTCTCTTAATTGAAGGCTTTGTAGAACCGGTAATTCGGATCCCATCCCCCACTTCCCAGTTGGATTTCTCTCATTTCTTCGCCCCCATTTCGCCTGCTGACAAAACTAGCGGAGATGCCATCGTTGAAATGCTGCAGCAAGCCAACAGCAAAAACACTGTTCAGCAACCGATCGTGGCTGGAAGCGGCAGATTACCTCCACCTTCCGTCAAGGAATTGCGTAAGTGAAGTTTCTTATACACTGATTGGTAGGAAAATCGGCCCACTTGGAATACCTCAAAGCAAAAAAGTGGGCAGGCTTCTGTTTGTAAAAGTTTTAAAATTTGAAAATATAGTCAGACAACTAAATAACGAAACAAAACACGTCAGCTGCGAACGCTAGTTGTAATGTAACGTTGTAACGTAACGTAACGTAACGAATTTTCGACTTTAAGAATTTGACATTGCTACTCTTCGGCTGTTAGTGCCACTTTTTTCTATGCTAGTGGGAGTAGGCATTTACGATTAGTAACAGACTTCTAATTCTTTTGGGTTTAGAATTGAACATTTATGATGGATTTGAGTGCCGTGAACGTCGCAAGAGTCGTCGCCCTAACTGAAGATGGTCGGAGTCAGCGTTACCGTCGCCGATGCGCTAGGAATTCCAAGAACAACGGTTCAACGTGTCTACCAACGTTATGTAGAGACAAGAGAGCACACCCTAAAACCAGGATCTGGAAGTTCGCGCTGCACATCTGCCCGTAACGATCGTTTCATCGTCTAGCGTTTTGCGAGATCGTCGCTTGACTGCCACAAACGTCCCCAATGAGCTGGAAAGGTCTCGAGACGTCATTGTATAGGAGCGAACCGTTAGAAGGAGACTTATTGAAAGTGGCTTACATGCTAGACGTCCAGCAATGCGCCCGGAATTGCTTCCACCCACCGCAATGCTCTTTTCGCTCGTGAGCATGTCAATTGGATTCCTCCAAAAGCAACCCCCTCCGTAAAAGTGCACGGGGGCGAATCTTTCTCTTGTTCTTCTTCGCACTCTTTCCCATCCATCGGATGTTCGAAGATTAAATCTTGATTCGTCCGTGAACAATACTCGTCCCTATTGGACCATAGTCCAATTGACATGCTCACGAGCGAAAGCAAGACGAGCATTGCGGTGGGTGGAAGCAATTCCGGGCCCATTGCTGGACGTCTAGCATGTAAGCCACTTTCAATTAGTCTCCTGACGTTTCCGAGACCTTTCCAGCTCATTGGGGACGTTTGTGGCAGTCAAGCGACGATCTCGCAAAACACTAGACGATGAAACGATCGTTACGGGCAGATGTGCAGCGCGAACTTCCAGATCCTGGTTTTCGGGTGTACACTCTTGTCTCTACATAACGTTGGTAGACACGTTGAACCGTTGTTCTTGGAATTCCTAGCGCATCGGCGACGGTAACGCTGACTCCGACCATCTTCAGTTAGGGCGACGACTCTTGCGACGTTCACAGAAACTCAAATCCATTGTAAATGTTCAATTCTGAAACACACAAGAATTAAAAGTCTGTTACTAATCGTAAATGCCTACTCCCACTAGTGGAAGAAAAGTGTCCCTAGCAGTCGAAGAGCAACTGAATGTCAGACTGTCGAATTCTTAGTTGAAAATTCGTTAGCTAATGTGCTCGCAGCTGACGTTGTTTGGTCTCATTATTTGGTTAGCTCAGACTATATTTTCGAATTTTAAAACTTTTATGAACAGAAGCTTGCTTACATTTTTGCTTTTACAGATATTCCAAGTGGACCAGTTTTTCTGCTGCTCAGTGTAGTTTACAAACTGCTGTAGGAAATATCAAATTTACTTCTTGGTTATCGTATACACTGAATTTTTGTTGTAAAATAAAGCGTTGACGTTTTAAAGAATGAAAAAAAAAAAAAAGTTTCGCTATATAGTAGCTATGTAAATTTTATTAACATGTTACCAAATGCGCCGAGATTTTTTGGACCATTAGAAGAATAGTCTTGCTTGAAGATTTCTTTTTACAAACTGAAACATTCCTTTGCCCTTAAATTGTGGAATTTATGCTTGACCCTAAAACAGAGCTTTCCAAACTTTTAACGTTGGCGACAAACTATTTAAGCATAACAATTTTCACGACATATTAATTTTTATCATCAAATATCAGATAATTTTTCAGTAGGTGGTTTATCTTGTAGCCGATTTTGTTGATAGAAAAATCTAAATTTTCAAAATACAAAAAACACTAATGTGTCGCGACACACCAGTTTGGAAAGCTCTGCCCTAAAAGGACGACGCTACATATTGGTAACCTTTCAAATACTCATTCATAACTTAACGCCGGAATTGTTCGTAGGGTTAAATGGTTAAAGATGGTCGATCTCGACCCAGTTTGCGATTCAGTAATCAATCTTTCTCATTTTTATTATGGTTTCAAATTACCTATTAAAGTCAGGGTCTTACGCATTAAGGTAAGGTATGAAAATTCATCCCAATGAATAAACCTTCATCCACTTTTCTTAGTGATGGGCGGAAAAGGACAGAGTTTGGAGGAAATAGAAGCTAACTTACGGAAAGGACAGCAACAACCACCAATGTGTGGTTTACACTCAATGCCTCGCATGAACGCTGCTTTCAATCCCGGTAAACAGCAATCTGTACAAGCTCAGATGAGGCAGCAAACCATTAGTAGTCAGCAGAATCCCTTCAGTGATTTTGTAAGTTGACGAGAAATTCTTGTTACTAGCACATCAATCCAGATTAGATTATGCAGCGAAACTTTCGTCATATAAGCTCTCAATTTTAACTTTGTTTGAAGTTTATTTCGCCATTAGGTTATAATTTAAGATGGATTCGATGCGACTTATTTTAAATTAATGATTTGGTTGGTTGTGTTACGGTTTATTAGTAGCTGTAATAGTAAGTTGTTTTAGTGTTGGTTTCGGTGCCAGAGTGACTCCTTTACTTTACAAAGGTAGGCATAACTTACGTTTAGTAGATGGCCGTACAGTTGTTCGAATTGATGGATAAGTGTTTTTAGTAGACTGTAAGAGTGCTTAGAGAATTGAAATGGGGTCTTTCTTGGGTTTTAACTAAATTCTAATGGAACACGCGTGATTTTTAGTTTGGTAGAATGTTGTATCGAGGAAATAATTATAACCTATTCGTATATCAGGTCATCCCATAAGTAATGTAGATTTTACGATAGATTAAGTTTAAACTAGTCCTATCGGTTTAAGCATAAATTTTCCGAAGGTTATATCTAAGAGATCCGTCTTGTTTCGCTACATACTTTACAGACCTTGACCAGTGAAGACGTGTGTTTTGCTTTGTGAACCCTTCATAAACATGGCGGTATCAGAAGAGCATATCAGGCAAATAATGCTTTAAGAGTTTCAAAAAAAGGAATAGTGCTACTGAAGCAACGCGAAACATTCAGGACGTTTATGGCAACGATATTCTGCATGTGAGGAAATGTCAAAGATGGTTTCAAAAGTTTAGGAATGGTGACTGCTGTTTGACAGATGCAGCACGCTCTGGACGCCATGCTGAGTTTGATGATGACCTGTGTTAGCCGCACTTGAAGAAAACTGTTCAAAAACTGTCGAAGAATTGGCCCAGAAACACACTTCATCTCCGTCCACCATCCATCGACATTTGCAACAACTCTGGAAAGTGCCTAAGTTAGGAAAATGGGTGCCGGTAAACATTAGCACAGCTCTTCATTCCCGTGAACTCCAAGATCCGTTTTTGCACCGTTTAGTGACTGATGATGAAAAGTGGATATTGTACCAGAATGTTAAGCGCCGTCGACAGTGGGTTTGTGCCGGAGAACCAGCGACACCACAGCCAAAACGAAATCTTCAACCTCGGAAGGTGTTGCGTAGTGTTTGGTGGGATAAAGGTGGTGTAATACACTTTGAAACCTTACCACACAACCAAACAATCATCGCTCAAGTCTGTCAACAACTAGACTAAACACTGCACTGCGCTGAAAGAAAGGAGACCACCTTTGGTTAATCGGAAAGGAATCGTGTTCCACCACGATAACGCACGTCCTCATACCGCTCGGATCACTTCTACGAAAATTGAGGAGCTTGGGTGGGGAAAACTTCCACATCCTCCATATTCTCCAGACCTTGCGCCTTCTGATTATCATCCCTTCAAGAGTCTGCAAAACTATCTTGACGAGTAACAGTGTACTTCTTTAGATGACCTGCACACCAGTCTTTGTACGTTTTTTGCCTCAAAACCGCCTGAATTTTATAAACATGGCATTGAAAAGCTTGTAGGACGTTGGCAGTGTCATTGATTCCGATGAAAAATATATACTAGATTAAAAAGGTCCCCCCCCCCCCCTCAAATTCCCGATCTGAAAAACATTACTAAGGAATGACTTGATATTATGATTTGGTTTGGACTGTTGGCGTTAAAAGTCTTTGTCCACTTCGGTTATTCTTGGTTGCATGTATGAACTTCAAAAAACGATTGATGGCCCTTTTTCTCCAAATATTAAATAAAGAGGCTTAGGGATAGTTTGCATATCCAACAAGGAAAAAAAGTGTTAATAAAATAACTGGTATTAGTGATTTAGCTAGGTCCGCTGAACCGGGTAGGTTCGTAACATTTAAAAGGGGGTGAAAAATATTACATTGAAGTGGAGTTTATTAAATTCATTAATCCAAGAGAGATTACAGTATGCACCGGTAATTAATAGTAAAGTTCTCAATTCTTACTCGAACCTTGTACCATTCGTATCCGTTCCCGCTTGCAAATTACTCTCCATTTCTGTTTGGTTCAACTTCCTGCTTTCAAATAATTCATTATGGCTTTGTACAGAAGTTCCAAGTCGCACATAAACTACCGTACTATGTCTGGCTGACTGCCGGTATCTCCAACGGACACTTTGTTCAGGTGGGAACAACAGCCTTCATTTTGGTTTCATGCATCACTATGCCCAGATCGTAACGATTAGGTCTAACTTTACAGTGTGATTTTCATCGTTGTTAGTGTTTTAGTACCCCTTTTTTTCAGGATTGTCTTGTTTCAGGTTTTGTGAAATTGACACGCGAGGAAAAATTCTCGCTTATTTGCAGTATATACACTAATAAAAAAATTAATTTGATGCATTTTACCACTTATTACACGGAAAATTCAAAGACTGTTATTGAGAAACTTGCCAATGAGACTCTAACTCGAGTTGAGGGGTATCAGAAGTCTTAACTGGATGGTATGACATCCTGACTTTTTCTCTTTACAAAGCATTTTAATACAATGACCGCACTTTGTAATATAGGGAATCTGGAAAAGACGGTTCCTCTGTTATATTTTTCGGATTTGGCGTCTTGCAAAGTGCAGTGATTGAACTTGAGGCGTTTATTTTGTACAGTAAGCTCGTGTATTTGCTGCCTAGTTTACTAAAAATCCTTAAGATTTAACTGTTAATCCTACTACTACGGTAGTAGTTTTTTATAGAATTTTTCTCCATAATTATGTGAAGCGTGTATCGCTACATGCCCGTCAAGAATTGTGGCTTCGCTTTTATACTTCAGTCAATTTCCTTATTTTGGTAATGATTATTCCTTGCTGCTGAGCACTGTTCAAGTTGAATATCGTTAAGGAAAACTAGCCTTCACTACAGTGTCTACAGTTTTAGAGCACTAAAATCACTAATACGCTATAACGGTGAGAGTTACTGAAGTCACGTTTACCTCGCACTTCCCTTCTGATAGGCCTAATTTGTTAACTTCATTAGTTCGTCGTTATAAGGTTAACCTTGAACTATAACCTTTTTAACCCTAAAAGGTAGGCTTAAATCCATATCAACACTGCTGTATGTAGCAGTTTTTCACAGCTGAATTGTGCTCTGCTTAAAACCGATTGGAGCCTTGTACACGTTAATTGACAATAATTGAGGTTTGAAAATGTGTTCAATATATTAATCGCTATTCAACGACAAAATTTTGAAATTTTTAAAATATTAACGACTCTAGCCGGTTTTCAGCGGAGCACGATTTACCGGTGAAAAATGACAGCGAACGGCCGTATGAATATGGCCTAAAGGGTTTGCCTTTTCGCATAAAGTAAGTGATTGAATACTTTTGGTTTCAGTGCCACTATTAATCAAGAGAATTAAACTTGGTATTAATTTCATTGTCTAATTTTATATATTATTGTGCAGAACTCTCTGTACTGTAATAAGCACTTTTCTACTGTTAGGAATTGAACCTAATTTGTCTGGTTATTTGCTGTCTGCAATAAAGGTAATTCAAAATGTGCTTTTGAGCTATATTAATAATTCCTTTCAACAGATGGCCATTAATATAATGTTCAATATAATGTAATCATCTACCACTGTTAAATTAACTTTTTAAGCTAACTTGATTTAACCTACCGTAATTATCTTTCTAGTATTGGCTTTTCGTGTTTTACAGTTTCATATTAAACGTACTGGTTAGGTCTCGGACATAGTTATTCATTTAGAAAAAAGTTCACTAATGTTACATTTTTAATTAAATTTAACATCGTTGCTGAATTTTTTGAAGCACTGAAGTACAAGGATATTTGCGTTTCGTTAAAGTAGGTTTGTGAAGAAACTATGGAACAAAATTCTTGTAAAGACTTTTCCTGTATTAGTTTCTTACCGGTTCTTTTATTTTTAGACGTTTTTTTATCAGGATTTTCCCAGTAATTAAGGTGTGCATTTTTAATTTTCATGCCTTCTCCGTTCTGTTGTCGATGTCAGAAGTTGATAAAGGAGGCCCTAAGAATTGTCTGATGCTATGATAAATCGATATTGTTAATCTCGAAATACAACTTAAGATTGTACACATTTTTCTGCATATTGATTTTTTTTGTTTAATGAAGGTAGTCTTAGATTAGTTCTGTGACTTCGATTATTACTTAATTCCTAAAAAAAAAAAAAAAAGAAAGCTTGTTGCATGCTCTCCAAAGTGTTTTGGCTTGCAAGTGCTTCATTGGTTCTTAGATGGATGTTTTTACAGTTCTCTCAGATATCAGAGGGACAGCGAAAGATGGTAGCCGAGAGAAACCAAGAATCCGACAATATTTTAGAGAAGGTAATTAGATGGAGTTTGTTTTTCGGACACGTTTTTATATTTTTTAGTTTGTGATGTCATGTTCTTAGTGCGTTATTATTATTTTTAAACTTGGGTTTTTGTTTTTGTACCCCCCACCTCTCCCATTTTTTGTGTGGAATTTTGTTTGGACAGCACTATGTGCCGTTAACTTTTTTTTTCCATATCTAGGTAGGCTTAATTACTAAACCATAGGGAATCTAGTGGATAAAATGTTACACGGGTTTATTAACACAATCGGAACTTAAAACTGGTTTTAATTATTTTGAAATTGTTAAAATTCATTGTCTAATTTTTATGGGTAATCATTATTATGCGTGCTTTTAACATTTATCTCAAGAATGCGATGCTTAACACTTAACCTCTTAGAGAGGTTTGAAGTATTGCATACTAATAAAATTAGAGTATTCGGATAAAACAACGCGGTTCTTATGGCTTAGAAATGACTGCTTCGTTAGTACTTTTCAAATCACTTCTTTACTAATGTATTTGTATCCTAACAGCTTCACTACCTTTCCTGTAAGAACGTTTTGCCGCTGATGTCCCTTATATTTATTCAGTTAAGGAATACGCGAAACGTGATTCTCTTCACTTCTGCATTGTTAATGTTTTTTTTTTTTTTTTTTCCCCCTTGTCTTTAGCTGCTCAAAGACACTGCCGTCAATTCGGTTATGATGAGTAATAAACCATCCATGCCGAATAACGCTCCGACCGAAAGCGAACTTATTGCCAGTAAGTAGAGGATTTACTTTTTATACTAAGACTGACGCCGACCTTTTGTATCTGACCTTCTTTTCATTGCGAAATTAGGTTTGACTTTTTCAATTCTTAGTTTCACGCTGTGAGGAAAGTGTATTTAACATTAAAAACGGTTGTTGATTGATGATTGTGAAGTTCATTCTTCGCTTCAATTTTCCTTCAGGACTGATAAAAAGTGGTAATGCCAACATGAACGCAGGGGGAAGCGTACCTCCAATATCCTCTATGAATGGCCCTCCCCCACGCCCCCAACCCTCCCTTGCCAGCTTGAATCTTCCGACGCATAACCTCTCTCCCAATCCCCCTTCCACCCTTCCACAACATTCACCCTCAAGGTCACACCTGATGGCACAGCAGCAGCAGCAGCAGCATCATCATCCACAACAACAACAACAACAACATCATCAACATCAGCAGCAGCAGCAGCTTCCTTCCACCACAAATTCGGACATCTTCATGAAATTGATTCAAAACCAACATCAGCAAATGCAGCAGCAGCAAAAGAAACAGATGCTCCACCCTGTAAGTTTGTATTTAGTGATGGTAAAACTTTGTGGAATTTAGAATTTAAAAGGTGGGTTTAATTTCTCTAAATATTTGTCAATGTTTTGGACACTCGTTGTCTCTTTTTACTCATTTTAAAAAGCGTCGCTTTATTCATACACCCATTCAGGGTGTGCAAAAGTGTTAAAATAATTTTTATGGGTCATCGTACTAATGTACAGTACGTGGTTCATCACCGTTCGAAGTATCGTACCTTTGTTATTTCTGCCAAAATTAAAAGGTTAACGAATGATTTGGTATTAAATTTAAAACTTTCAACCACTATATCGGGATGCGTGTTCGTAACACAGGCATATCAACAGCAGCAGTCGCAGCAGCAGCAGCAGCAGCAACTACAACACGATCCCATTAAGCAGCTGTTGGGCGGCATGAACAACTTGGGGTTAAATTCCACTCAGCAGAGCCAAGACCCAGTCTCGAGGGATGTGCAAAGTTTGTTTCAAAGTAAGGGAAATTTTATTTTAAAGGTTTAAAAAAGTCTGCCCTTTTCAGATTTTACCATGTAAAAACTAGAGCATGGTTAATTAACCATTTTTGGGAAAGTGATGAATACTGAAATTTTTCCGATTAATCAATGATTAACTGATTAAAAATTATTAAATACTTCTGAAAAGGGTAAGAAAGAGCTTTGTTTCCGTTGCATGAGAAGACCGAAGGAAACATTTTGCTCAGCCATTTAGTTTGCTTTAGTTCAAGAAACCAGACGAGCAGATTAGCCAGTGTATACATAGTAAAAGATGTCTCGTTCAAATGCTACATTACAAAATTTCTGGTGAAATGATTCTTAAACTATGGGAAGAATTAATTTTTTTTTTAAATTTTCTAAAACTATTTTCATTCATTTAACTATTAAATTAAAAACTGGTTTAACAGATTAATCATAACCCCTAGTAGAAACGGCTATAATTGAGTGCGTTTGTAATTTTTCTAAAGGAGTCGTGAATGGCCAAGTAACAGATGCTCAACTAATTGCACAACTGAATTCTGGCAACTTAACGCACCAACAAAGGGACGCTATTGCAACAGTTCTGAAACTAATCAATTGCTGTCCTCCTTCTCTCATGCCACCCAGAACTAATTTGACTCCATCCCCTACCCCGCAGGTAACGCGTCTTCATAGACTCGTAAGTAGTACGTTAATTAATACTAGTCTCCGTAAACGTGAGATTATTACGTACAGAGATGGAAATGTGTTCTGCAGTTTCTTGGGTTAGATATAATTATTAGGATTTTATCTACTCAAAAATGTATATTCAACTGATCACTTCCGAAAAGAAGCTGGTCTTCATTGGGTGGGTCTTCCGATCCGACCATGTATGTAGTCTGTATTAGCTACTGAGGAGAAGCAAGGACGATATCCCAGAAATACCTGCGTCATTCACAGAAGTCTATTCAAAGACCTCAAGAATTAAAAGTAGAGAGCTTTAAATATGGCATGTACTAAATGATGCTATGAACTAATAACACCTACCTTCCCATTTTTAATTATTCTAGAGCATGATGGGGGGAGGACTTACCCTTGGTACTACTACTCCTTCATTATCGCCCCGTGTGGCATCTCCCAATCCAGAGGGAAGCAACATGCTGGCACCGCACATGATGCCCCAAACCAGGTTATCTCCTCTCAGTAAGTATTTGATGATTTGGCTAGCATGATTCTGTATCTGGTGACACTTTTTCCAAGTTAATTGGACAGTCTTAATGCGGCAAAGCAACCAAATTCAACTTTGATTGATTTGTATTTGAGAATTTGCTGAGGTTTGCGTACATTTAAAAGTGCAGCCAAACTAATTGGCTTCACTTAAAGTTCCCACTTGCTTCAACCTCAGAAGTTAAAGCAAACTTCACTTCTGAACTTGAAGCAAGTGGGAACTGAGTGAGGCTGGTTAGTTTGGCTACACTTTTAAGTGTACGCAAACCTAAACAAGTTCTCAAATAAAACTCAATCTAAGTTAGATTTGTTGCTGAAGCATTAAACGGAGAAGTTAAATAATATGTGTAAAATTGCTTCCCTTGTTTGGCTGAATAGAATGAATCTTAATACCAGGTGTGTGTGTAAAGTAATGCGAGTCAAGTGACAAATCCGATTTGAATTATATTACCGCGAGTGAACATGGACGAGTAATATTTATTACATGTACTTTATAACAACTGTTTATTAGATAGTAAGGTTTATAAGAGGTGTTGAAAATGTCCAACATCGACCTCTATACAAATCGGATTTGTCTTTTCACTGGCGTTACGAAACGAAGTAGTTTAAGCCAGTTCAAATAGGATTTATTGTCACTTGCGCTACTTTATACACACCCTGTACAACGGATGATTACAACCACTACTACTTTAATTGCATATATGCTTAAGTTAATTTTAATGATTAGAAGCTGTTGCTATCACTGTTTTACCTAACATGATTCTTCAGCCTTTATTAAACATCATTGTGTAGGTGTTTATTCATTATGTACAGATTCTTAATAATATATCGCAGTACTTCAGTATATGCTAAATTCTTTAATTATTTTTTGCCTTTTCTTTCTCATCCCTTGCATTCTATCATTGTGTGTGAATTAGTTACCCTCTTTGTTAGTCGTGAATCGTCCCAATCTTGTTAATCACTCGTTTCTATATTCAAATTTATTTTTCTCAATTTAAGTGTTTGGAGGCAGTAGCGGCCCACACAGGACTCCTTCCCACCAGGAGTTGGTCAGGCACACCCAGAACATCCTCCAGAGAGCTCTTATTAAACAAGAATTGGAGAAAGCTAGACTGGTAAGTGCCATGCATTTCCTGTATTACGTACGTTACTTGCGTATTATGCTTTAACCCTTTGACGACCAGTATACGTTCCTTTGAACTTAAAAGTTTGTTTTATTGTGTTTTACAATTAGATATTAGTAACTATAGTCACTTAAATGACCCATTTTTGGGTTAATTTTCCGACAACTAAACGATACCTGTATAAACATGTAGATGTATTTGTAGAAATGTTGCATCATTGTACAATTTATATTGTTTCCTTGGGACAAATATGTCCCTTGGTCCTCAAAGGGTTAAACATTAAAAACCTATTTCCCATGTTTGGGTATGATGGGATCTGATGAACGAGACTTTCCATTTACAGGTGGCTTGTAGAACGTTCATACTGGCCACTCTTCGCGGAATAACTGCTTCAAAATTTGTGTTTTCCCCCCAAGATTCTATTGTCACTGAATGCCTTTGGCATTTTAATTGTTCACTGTCATTTCGATGTTTTCCGCATTCCTTTTTCGCGTCAAAGAGCTTACTGGTAAAAAGCAAGCAAACCTCCTTACAACGTTGTTACTTAGAACGAATGTAGTTTTACTAAAGATAATTGTCCCAAACCAAATAAATTTGAAGGGGCCATGCTGGGTTGCACTTGTCCGCCTGTTCGTCACCTTTCGTGTCCGCGCCCAATTAGTGTGGACCAAAATGGGGGGTAAATTATAAAGTTGAAGAAATCCTTGTTCCACATTAATGCCCTTGTTCCTTTGGACCAGACAGACATGTCAGCAAAATTTTGGTCAAATATGAGAATATTTAGGGGTCCCAAGATTTAATGACTTATACAAATTTTCCAATGAATAGGCGCGCTTAGAACATCAATGATCAACTCAACTCTTGAGTTGCAACTTATGAAAAAATTTCTTCTTATTTAAGAAATTTTTGGTGTTAATAGAGTACAAAAACAATCGTAGATCATTATTTCAGAGAAAATTATTAATAAGGAAAACAAAAATTTTGGCTAAAATATTATCCTTAATTGGTCAACTCTAAATTAAAGGCTTTGCCTAATTGGCTTGAACCTTTTAGTTATCCTTTTTATCTCCTAATTGAACTGGTTTATTTTACTATTTCAGAAATTTAATTTTTTAAACTAAAAATGGATACTCGTTCTAAAACTAAAGTTTGGCTCATTGGCCATTTATATAGATATACTTTGTTGCCGCTTACCTACAAAACTGCAAGTTTTGCAAAAATATTTCTTCCATCAAAAAGAGGAAAAATTGGGACGAAGAAGATCCATTAATCTTTGCTTAGATGAAGTGATGACCTACTGGGAGAAAGCCAGGATTCCCACAATGCGTAGAGACAGTGCCATCCGAAAGATTGACTCTTTAATAAGCTATGATGATAAATTGATGAAAAACAGAAAAAGGCCAGAGGAAAAATGCTGTATTGAAGAAGCTATGTTTAAAGATGAAATTAAGGCTGAAATTCTTGATATTGGTCACTCTAATGCCCTTTTGACGATGTCAAATGAAGAAGACAAGCTTTTCTACTTAAGCCAGCAAGAAGATCCTACACAAAGTAGCATGGGTACAGTAGACCAAATTCTTGCAAAAAGAGAGAGAAGAAGGCTTCATCGTGAACAATTAGTGTGAAAGAGCCCTCAAAGAGCAGAAGTGATCTAAAAGATCATTCTTGCCTGCCAATAGAGATGATTTCACATCGTCATCATCATCACCATCAACTAATGACGACAACCTTGAAATGAATTTTCAAGGTCCCTCTGAAGAGCAATTTAAAAAGAAAATGGCTCCTAAAAAGTCAAAGCCTATTGACAAAAATGTTGTAGCAGCCTATGATAGAATGAATCTTTCCAATCGAGATGCAGCTATGTCTTATGCTGTTGTTGCTCAGTCTTTGGGCCATAATTTGAAAACATTAGTGTCAAAATCTACTATGCTTCGAACTCGTCAAAAGTTACGCAAAGAAATAGCAACAGAATATCAAGAGCAAGCATTTTGTCCTGGAGAGCCTTTAGTTCTTCATTGGGATGGAAAAATGCTCCCAGAGATATCAGGTTAGTTTTTTTGTCTGATTAATTTAGCATATTTATATTTTCTCTCGGGTGAAAAACTTAGTTGTGGGTCTGGTTTTCACACGTAGGCAATGTTATTATCTGGTTGGTTTTAATTAAACATTTAACATTTTGATAGCTAAATTTCTATTTAATTAGGTTACATTTCACTGTCTGAAGCTAGTTTTCACAATCTACACCATTTTACCTTCAAATTAAAATAAGTAGTTTAATTTAAAATAAGTCGAGTTTAATTTAAAATATAATATAATACAGGGTGTACATAAAGTCAGGATCTATTTTTGTGAAGCACTTGGAAATTATATGGAATTCAATCATAAAATGATAGTGGTAACATTCATTAAATAATTAAGAGTAGGATTCGACGTGACGCCCATCAGTATCCCTGCACAGCTGAAATCGTTCCGCAGCATTTGCGGGGTTATGTTATCTGCAGCAGTTCGTATACGTGTACGTAAGTTTTCAAGACTCGTAATCTTCGTCTGATAGACGTGCGATTTGATAAAGCCCCATGCAAAGAAATCTAAAGGGGTTAAATCTGGTGATCTCGCTGGCCAAGGCTCTAAACAGCCAAGAGATGATTATAAAGAATTTTTTCAACTTGTTCTCTTGTTTTTTGGAGAAGAAAGCATTTCTAATACTCCCTTGAAGAGACCTGGAGCGTACCATCATGCAAGATGGATGGCAAAAGGAATTTATGCATTTAAGCTTTTTCTTCTCCAAAATCAATTTAAGATGACTAAAAAAGAACTTAATGCAATAACAGAAATTTGTTTATTTGTTGCATTGGTATACGCAAAATCTTGGGCAAAAGCTTCTCAACCAGAGGAAGCCCCAAATGTTGATCTTAAATTTTTGCAAGATCTTGCAATAATGGAGGAAAATTCTTTGATATCAAGTGTTATGAAGCAAGCCCAAAATGCCATTAAACGACATCTGTGGTACCTCTCAGAAACACTTGTTGGATTAAGCTTCTTTGACAAAAGCATATCCCTTGAAGAAAAGGAGCAAATGCGAAATAATATCAAAATGCCTCCAAGAAATAAGGGACTGAAACGTTTAGAAGCAAAGGTAACCCTAGCTTCTTTTAAAGAAAAAAGGATTTCTGATTTTGTTACTTCAAGGACTAAATCTCTTTTTGATGCTCTACATCTCAATTCTCTCTCCACTGAAAATTCTGCATCAACATGGTGAATAGATCCTGAGTACCAAAGAGGCTGTGCTAGAGTTCGTGCCCTTAGAGTGACAAATGACACAGCTGAGCGGGGTGTTGCATTGATTGAAAAATTTAATCAAGCAGTGACAACTAAAGAAGAGGACAAACAATACCTGCTCAAAACAGTTTTCAAGAATCGTAAAGAATTTCCAACAAAAAATAAAGCAGAACTTATGAAAATGAGGAAAAACTAATTTTTTCAGCATTAAAAGGAAAAGTGCAATTTTCTCGGGACCCCTAAGACTTGACGTAGAGGTTTCAAATTTTGTAATTTGATTAAGGTAAGCAAAAGGAATAACATTACTCATGTGGAACAAAGATTTTTAAACCTTCATTTTTTTGGTCCACACTAGGCCGCCCATGCTTTTGAACCATGCATCATAAATTGAAATTTCATACATGGGTCATCACAAGACTATTTGTCGAGTAGGCATAGTCTTTGTATCAAAGGTTAGTGACGAATATATAGGTGGGGACATTGTTGTCGTTCTGACAGTTAAGATTTGTATGCTTTAAGTATACAAATCTTAACTGAACTAACTTGACCCTTGATCTTTCGGCTTTATTGGACACTGCTCACTCTGATAACTATAGTAGTTTACTCCATCTACCCCCTCTATGTCGTGGGGGAATAGGAATGTCACGTATTACCCACTAAATTATCATTGTTAAAATCTTACCATTATTATATTAATTTTAAGTACTTTATCAGTAGAAAGCTTTCATTTAACCATGTAGCGGTAATAACGAGTCGAATCCTCGACCTCGACATTCCGATCCTAACCTTTGACCAACCATACCTCGTGTGTCCACTTTAAATAAAAATTAATATATTTTGGCAGAAACATCTTGAGAGAGAAGCTGAGAGAACCCGGTCCCCCAACCCTGCTGCTACCTCCTTGCAGAACGGACCCACGAGTATAAGCCACAACACGTCGGTCATGAATAGAGCAAACCAGGTGTGATGTCCATTATTTGAAGACATTGAGAGAATCTCAATAATTTCATTGTTTTTAAGGGTTGACTGAAACACTGATTCAAAAAGGCATAATTTTTAAGTTAGATAAATTTACTCGTTTGAAACGAACCTCTAAAACAAATTTCCTCTTATAATTAATCACTTGTTCGTTTTAGTAAACACTTACTCGGACTATTTTCTCTTAATTTACTCGTTGGATTAGCGTTAATTACAAGAGTGAAATGCATTTTGTTTTGTAGTCAGTTTAGGGGAAATCTTGTGAATTGGAACCAGTCTTGACGGCCTTATAGTTTTAATGCTAGCTAAGCGTTCGTGCTAGTCTTATACAGTGTTTAATGTTTATCTTACCACAGGACGGTTCACCCACCAAAGGTGCCAAGTGCCACTCTCCACTCGCATTCACTCCCACTTCAGTGATGCGCAAGATGACTGCTGAGAAAGACCGTTTGGAGAAGGATCATAAACATGATGGGTAATTGCTAAACTTTTGGATTAACATTGTGTAGGATAAAAGTGTCCCCATAATTAAATTGCACAAAAACGGTTCTATATTCTCGCTGTGGAGTAATAAACCTTTTCCATGCTGTATCGCTTACTTCAAAACTAGCGTTAAACTTGGGCCAAATATCTCCAGAATTTGGTTAAAAACCCGCCACATTAAAACTAAGAGCTGATGTGGTGGTCAAAATAACTGTTTATTAATAGAGGGGTCTGCTATTGTGTGTTGATATAATTTTGTTTCAGCGTGAGCGAAGCTGACAAAGCAAGAGAACAGCACGTCAATAGGATGTCGAATCACGCCCTTCATCATCCAGGTAACTTTTTGTACCCAGGAAACCCTTTTCTATAGGTTGTTGTAAACAAATGATAATTCGGTATTGTGGTGTAATTAGGAGCAAATAAATTTCTTTTAATTCAGAATTGTTGGTCGCGCTCAATCCTTAACAGTAGATTTGGTTAAATTTTGCTTTCTTGCCCTCGTAAAGGAATGAATTTGAAAGTGGATAAAAGGGTATGCAAAGTTCCTTCTCCTTTACCCTCGGGAAACTCTATGCTTGGACCCAGAACGCAGATGATGGTGAGCGGCGGGCATACGAACCCGATGATGAATATGGGTGGTCCACCTCCCCACGGATTGGGACCTTCCCAGAGACCCATGTCACTTCAGCCAAATATGCCCATCGGGAGACCCAATCAACACAATGTTAATAGTATCAGAGGTTGGTTTAAAGTTATTGGTTAACATATGAATTTTACTTTAACCCTTCCTAATTTCTCATTGAATTTAAGATTTAAACTTGTTTAAATCACGGGAATGAACTCAGAACGGTTCTCTGAGGCTATGATAAACACAGACCGTGCATGAAACAAGGAACTCTTCTGGGAAAATCCAATCCACTATAGTCCGAATAAGTAATGATAAATGACAAACACTATTTTTTTTTCCTTTTTCATGATGTTAGCCCGACGTGGGCAACGGGTCACTCGCAAAGAGGTCCCAGAAATATAGCTTCCCTCACCAGTTATCTGCAAAGCAGACAGGATCCAGCTTTGGGACAGCATCTAGGGATAGCTGGTGAGGGAAGCTATATTTTTGGGACCTCTCTGCGAGTGACCCGTTGCCCACGTCGGGCTAACATCATGAAAAAGGAAAACTATAAAAGTGTTTGTCATTTATCATTAGTCTAGGGCAGTCAAAAGTTGACCGAAAAAAATTAAGAAAGTTGACCTTACGAATTGAAAAAATTGACTTATAAAGTTGCCTTTACTTTCAATAATAAAAACGATACTTTAATTACTTATTCTTGCTCTTCTACATCAGTTGACCGATTGTGGTAAATTATGAAGTATTTGCCGACATTTTCTGGCAAAAAATTGCGATCCTTACTTAATAATTTATTAAGCATGGAGAAAGATCTCTACAGCGGCAGTTGTTGGTTGACATTGCAAAAGCTGACCATAAACTGTTGGCGAGATTTCAGGTCTACTGAGGTTAATTATTTCACAAATACCATTTGTCTTGTCTTGTTTCAATGTATTGTTTGACTGAACACTAGGGTGGATCGATTTTACATTTTTTTCGATTTCCATATTCTAATAGAGACAAAAACTTGCGCATGCATGAGAAAATAGCCTCTGCAAAATCTTAGCTTAATAGGTACTCATCTTCTGCCCCCGGCAGAGCGATGAAAATCATATTTTAGTAGTCAAAAACGTATTTTTAAACCCTAGCCTAGTCATAAAATTTTGCGTGTTATTTCATGCCTAAGCAACGATATAAATGCTATGGGAAATATATAAATGCATTATTTAAGACAGAGCCGATCTGAAAATATGTATAATATACATATTTTCCGATCGGCTCTCTCTCTTAAATAATGCATTTATATATTTCCCATAGCATTTATATCGTTGCTTAGGCATGAAATAACACACACTCAAAATTTTATGACTCTAGGCTAGGGTTTAAAAATACGTTTTTGACTACTAAAATATGATTTTCATCGCTCTGCCGGGGGCAGAAGATGAGTACCTATTAAGCTAAGATTTTGCAGAGGCTATTTTCTCATGCATGCGCAAGTTTTTGTCTCTATTAGAATATGGAAATCGAAAAAAATGTAAAATCGATCCACCCTACTGAACACACATCTTCGCCAAGGTTGATAGAAGAAATGGTTTCATATGCCTCTCTAATGGTGCAATCAGATGCTTCCATCCTAGTCACTAAGCTAGCAATCAAACTATAATTCATTTTGATTGACATTAGTTGCTTTGGCAGTTTTTCATTAGCAACACACTCTTTAGCCTTCTGAACAATGATTCCTTCATCTTCAAAATTTTCCACAATTGTCTTCACATTTGGAAAATTGTCTGCATAATAAAAAGCAGCGTTCAGCCAGCTTGCCCAACGTGTTACAATCGGTTCTGGAAGAGTTCCTATTTCAGCAAACAATTCCTTCCTTCCAATTTTTAGTTATTTTAATTATTTATTCCAAAAAATTGACTTTATTTACCTCATTGCTATTTTTTGACCTAACAGGTAAAAGTTGACTTGGTTGACCTATTAACTTTGGTAATATACCCCCTACAGGTGTTTTTATTGCATTTTCAGTCGTTTCAGCGATAAGTGCCCCATAGGAAACAATTTGACTTTATTGACTTTTGACCGCCCTAATCATTACTTATTCGGACTATAGTGGATTGGATTTTCCCAGAAGAGTTCCTTGTTTCATGCACGGTCTATGTATCATTGTTTAAATCACCTTTTTAGTTTGGCTTATTGGTATAAAGACCCCCCCCCCCCCCCCCCCCATTTAAAAATGGTACTCCAAGGTTTGAATAATTTTCACCAAAAACTAAGTAGTTGAACCATGTCTTTTCTAGCTTTACAACACGTCCATGCACAAGCTTCACTTTCTCAGATGAGGAGGAATCAAATGCCCCCTCCTCACGTGGGTGGCATGAATCAACATCATCCAATGCAAAACCGGTTGCCGAATGCTCAAACCAATCCCATGCAGCATTTAGTTATCGGCAATAATAATAATAATTACAAACAACAAGGTAGGCTTTATATCTTAGTTAATTTCGTTCCTTCTACTTCATCAAAGGGAGATTCTATTGACAATTAATAAAATTAACGTAACTAAGCCTATAGTACTAAAAGCTTCTCGACAAAATGTCGTTAGCCCATTTTGGGTACTTAATCTCGTATCTCCTTTTTAGAGGGGTTGGGGATAGGGTAGACTCGTTTTGTATGGTCTTTAGGGCTCCGGACTAAAACGTAGTCATTCTCTAGTTCCGTAACCAACAAATCGGGTGGCCGGAATAGTTTGTTTTGCGTTACTGAATATCTTTTAATTTAAGATATACCAACGATTCCCAAACTGTAGGGTGGTTTGGGCGTTTTAAAATTAGGTTTTGGCCATTTCCTAGCTGAAGTATGCATTCCTCGTCTTCCAAAATTAATTTCTATACAAGTAGAAAGGATTTTGATTACGTCAAATTTTTTTTAATGACTAATATCAGTCTGGATAAGGATTAACAAAAAGGTTATTTAATTTCTTGGAATTAGGGCTGTAAGCTGGGTTTTTTATTCTTTCGCATTTGCGTGATGCACTCGGTTTCAACGATGTATATTTTGTAACCGCTTTGTTTCCTTTCGACACAGTATACCGCCTTCCTGGAGAAATTAGATATGGAGAGGGCCGAAAATATCATTGGCCCGGGTTTGATGAGCTCCATAGTCTGTAGGAATTCAAATAGTCCTAATAGATATCAATCAACAGGAAATTTAGTAAGCAAAAAAAACTTTTCAGGGATTTAGGATAAGACCTAAGTAGATGAACTAGGGAATGGCGAAACTTAATATTTTTAAAAACTCTAACCACGTTACAGTTCGACCCTCGTTGGTGCCTTTTAATCTTCGATAATAAAGTTCTTTTCAATAACTAAAGACCTTTACGAACCAAAGTCGCTTTTTATATACGAAACTAAAAATAAAACTTAAATACAAGAAACTTATTTTTTCCACCCGTTTTGTTGGTACTCGACTGAAAAAGGATTTATACCCACAAAATGTATCTGGTCATCCTATAAGTAATGTCGTTTTTTAGATCGGAATTTGAAGGACAGAAAAAAAAACGACCGAAACTTTTTAATCTAGTATATATTTTCCATCGGAATCAATGACACACTGCCAACGTCCTACAAGCTTTTCAATGCCATATTTATAAAATTCAGGCGGTTTTGAGGCAAAAAACGTACAAACACTGGTGTGCAGATCATCTAAAGTAGTATACTGTTTCTCCTCAAGATAGTTTTGCAGACTTGAAGAGATAATCTGAAGGCGCAAGGTATGGAGGATGTGGAAGTTTTTCCCACCCAAGCTCCTCAATTTTTTGCAGAAGTGATCCGAGCGGTATGAGGACGTGCGTTGTCGTGGTGGAACACGATTCCTTTCCGATTAACCAAAGAAGGTCTCTTCTTTTAGTGCAGTGTTCAATCGATCCAGTTGTTGACAGTAGACTTGAGCGGTGATTGTTTGGTTGTGGGGTAAGGTTTCAAAGTGTATTACACCACCTTTATCCCACCAAACACTAGGCAACACCTTCCGAGGGTGAAGATTTGGTTTTGGATGTGGTGTCGCCGGTTCTCCGGCACAAACCCACTGTCGATGGCGCTTAACATTCTGGTACAGTATCCACTCTTTATCACCAGTCACTAAACGGTGCAAAAACGGATCTTGGAGTTCACGGGAATGAAGAGCTGTGCTAATGTTTACCGCACCCTCAGATTGTCGACTGACAATTCATGTCGCCCATTTTCTTAACTTAGGCACTTTCCCGAGTTGTTGTAAATGTCGATGGATGGTGGACGGGGATGAACTTAGTTTCTGGGCCAATTCCTCGACAGTTGTTGAACAGTCTTCAAGTGCGGCTAACAGCAGGTCATCATCAAACTCAGCAGGGCGTCCAGAGCGTGCTGCATCTGTCAAACGGCAGTCACCATTCCTAAACTTTTGAAACCGTCTTTGACATTTCCTCGCATGCAGAATATCGTTGCCATAAACGTCCTGAATGTTTGGTGTTGCTTCAGTAGCACTATTCCCTTTTTTGAACTCGTAAAGCATTATATGCCTGATATGCTCTTCTGATACCGCCATGTTTGAGGGGCTCACATGAAGCAAAACCCACGTCTTCACTGGTCAAGGTCTGTAAAGTATGTAGCGAAACACGATAGATCTCCTCTTGGATATAACCTTCGGAAAATTTATGCTTAAACCGAATAGGACTAGTTTAAACTTAATCTATCGTAAAAAACATTACTTATGGGATGACCTGATATTTTTAATCAGAATTTTGGCTGTACTTTAGTTGCCTAACTCCAGTGATAGTTTGTATTTTGAACAGGGGAAAACAACCTTCAGGTGCCGCGGCCAGTGAGTTCCTCGTCTTCCCAGAACAATTCCCCTGTTAATAATTTAATGAACTTGTTTGGAAGAGACGTTATGGCCAAGGTAAAGTTGAAATATTTTTAAAAGTTTTGTTACGTGGTTGGTTCGTAATTCGACTCGGATTGTGAAGGGCTCGGGTTCGACTATTACTACTGCCACCGCCGTAGTTAGAATTGGGCCATCCACCAACTGTGCTTTCTCGTGCTCGGAGGAACGCTCTTGGTAGTTTATCCCCACCTCTGTGTTGGGAAATAGGAGTTCCGGATATTTAATTCCAAATTGTTCAAGTTTGAAAATAGTTAAATGAATGAGGGCCAGAAACCGGCACATCACTCGGACCAGATGAATGTAGCCTATTGCACTAATTCTTATTAACCTGCGTCATCGGGAATCGAACCCTTTACCTCAGTTTCTTCATTTTCTTATAGGGAAACTGTAAGAGCTACGGTCCCTGGTTGACGATCTGCGAAGCAAATTCTGTTGCGTAGTTTCAGTTCACTTCAGTTGCAGTGGAGATAGAATAACAAACATTTAACATCGTTTTTGTGCCTTCAAAAAGCGTGCAGCTCATTTTCTAATCGGTAAAAGGACTAACAATAATGAGGCTTCTTGGGCATACAAGGCAGAAAATGAGCTTCATTGAAGATTACAGTTAATGTCAGTTTTAGTATTTGATCTTGTTTTCGTTTATATTTCAAAATTTATCGTAAATGAACGGCAAATAAGTTTCCTGTAGTTTTGGTGTAAAATTGGAGCGGTAAAGCACAGTTGTTTCGCTTTCGGATAAGCGCTTCTAAAACCTGGGCCACGACGTGATCATGTCGCCAAATCGCTTCCCGTTAGAATAGCGAGGTTAAGCAGCGTTGTCTCTGTTCACTAGTTGAATGGGTGACTTGCGTTCAGATAACATAGCGACCCGTGGTTCGAACTGCGTATAAAGCTGTAGGTCCCCTTTCGTCACACGACCTTTGCCGTTACAGATGAAGTGAAATAACCCCAAACTTTTTTTTTTTTAAGGAATGTTTTGAATGAGATTCCAGTATTCCCAAACTTCCTAATAACACTGAATAAAAATTAGGCAAGATAAGGTAAACTTGAATTAGTAGGACTTACTATTTTAATGTTAAGAAAATATAACTTTTACATAGATTATTTTTGTAGGATACTCGATTGCAAGTTTAACGCCTTTCATTTTTCTCGCCCCCATTTTGAATATTAGGTTCAGGCTGGCGCGATGCCCGAACTTCCGGGCGGGAAAGTGCTCAGTCTGGAGGAGGTTGAAAGACTACAACAGACTCAGGCAGTCCCTAACTAATTTTCTTTTGTTTTACTAAAATTGTGCGCGTTTAAAACATTGTTACTAGATGAATAGGTGAATGTAATGCCAGAATTCTAAAATATTTATGTATGTGTATATATATATATATCAACATAGAGATAGGTATTTAGGTTAAAAATATTATATATATATATATATATATACAGGGCGGCTATTAATCGTAACCTGTAATTAATAAAAGCTCCTTCCATTAGTAATAGTTTAAAAAAAAAAATTAAATTATTTCATTGTAATATTGTTCTCGCTGCATTGTACAAAGCTTTAAGAAGTTAAAACTTTTTTTTTTTTTTTTTTTTTTCCGAGAAATATTTTTTATTAGTCAAGTTTCACTCAATTTCATTAATTTTTATTGTTCCATTTCCACCGAACGATTAAAAATGAACCTTTTTTGAAATTGATCATGGAATGGAAATCGTAGGAAATAAATATTTTTACAAAACCAAATGAGTATGTGTGATATTTAAATGTGTATTTTTTTTTTCTTTGTCACATGACATCTATATTTAAGACTTAAAAATTATAGTAAATAATAAGGATTTAAAGAACTATTTTTATATTAGTAGTTTATAGATGGGGGTAGTTGTAATTTAATACCATCTTTTGGTACTCGTTATGCCATCCGTTGGCACTGTCAGATGCTTGTATTTGTGTATATTCATAATGTATGTGTGTGTGTATGTATGTATACACACACACACACACACACACACACACACACACAATATATAATATTATATATATATATATTATTATAAATAAACAAACTCGGTGCTTCGCAAAGGTCAGCTTGGGAGATAATGTGGGTACATACAGCATCTGAAATAACAACGATTTTCTCATTTAAGTGATTCGACAGACTGAGTCAATAAGGGGAGCACGTACGAATCATTTAAATCATTTGTACAAAGACACGTGTTGTGCTGACTGTAACTTATTGATACGTAGGTTTAGATGTGGTGTCGTCTCGCTTTTGTTAGTTAATGGAATGCTCAATTATTAAGTTCTTGTTCCTTGAACGAGCGGTCGACATGGTTATTACTTCCTTTTGGGAAGTTTTTTTTTTTTTTCTTTTTGATGATAAGGCGTTGTCCACTATTTTGATGTGTTATGTGTTAGGCGAACTGTTTAATTAAAATGTTATCGATAGCGCTCGTATTGTAACATAGGCGATGATTATCGCGCTCCTATTATCCATGAGCTTATTCTTTAGTCTCATTTAAAAAAGTGTATTTTTCTTTAGGATTTTATATATATATATATATATATATATATATATATATATATATTAAAATAAGATTTCGTGTAAATCTGATGTGTGCAGTTTATTTTGATGTAAATGATAGGTGTCAATTTTTTTTAATAAAATTTTAAAACATTCCTTTATATGGAAGTTCTTAAAGAACCTGTTAAGATTTATTTTTTTGTGTGTTTGTGTAGTCCTAAGTCCAGTGATATTAAGAATTCCACATTACATTAATTTTTTTTTTTCCGTCACTATGCCAATTAGGTAATCATTTGCTTGTTGACAAATTCCTTCCTAACCCCCCCCCCCCCCCCCCCCCTCACTCGTGGCTTTGCTCGTACTTCCAATTTAAATGGAGATCATCCTGATGATCGTATAATAGGATTAAATAAGCATTAGTGTACTTATTGTCAAAGGGAGTTCTTTGTAACTGAATTCTTCAGTGGTTAAAATAAGATTTATTTTCTCCCCCCAACCCCCTCTCCTCAGCCCTATTTGTCATTAGATGTTTCTGTATAATTTCACTGTGTATCAAAAAGTCTTTCAGAATCGATTTACTTTGGTGTACATTTTTTCCTATGTCTATAAAAGTACTGTGTCGTGTCCTCGAAAGTATAAAAAGTTTCAACTTTTAATATATATTTTTTTTTCGTCTATGTACTATATGTGTATACAGTTGTGTATATATATACATTGCACTGCAGAGAGTAAATTGAAGGGCTGGAAGAAAAAGTGGTCTATGTACATATTGTATAATGGGTACGCACTGTACATAAACTAATTTAACTTTCATTCTACCAATTGTTTTGCAGTTGACTGAATCTCTCTCCTGTCTCTCTCTTCTCTAGAGTGAAATTTAAGTTTAATGTAACTGTTTAAGAAAAGATCTAAGTCTAATTTTGAATCCGAAGATTCTATACCAGAATCTTTGATGTTGACTCCAAAAGATTCGAAATGAGTTTTCATGTCTTGAGTTTGAACGTAGGGTAATTCGAATACGTTGATTTTTTTTTTTTCCCCCCCCTCCTATTTCTTTCAAAGGATTATAATTTTGGTATTTAAAATTAGAAAATAAATTCAGTAAATTACTTATTTTATTTTCCTTTTAGGTGCTATTGCAAGGACAATCGTAAAACCTGTCACTCGGATTAACTTGTGCGTTAGTAATTTTCTTTATCATCTAAGGTTTGGTTGGGAGCTAAATTAGTGGTATAAAAATTATTTAAATTTATACCTAAAATATAGAATTTAAATCTCGTCAATCTCTCAAGAATCTGAGCGTAAGAATTTCCTGAAACTCGAGTTCACTCAAAATGCTAGGTGGGGAGTACCTCTTATTCATTTCGAAGGATAACTCCTCGTGTAAGGGAAATCGTCGAAGTCCTTGGTTAAGGAAGACCGAGGTATTGGCAAACCACCCTGCCAGAACTAGAACTAGAATTGGAAATAGTCATACTCTTAACCAAACTAGGGGATGTTTGAGTGATCTATCCACTTAACGCCCTCCGTCCAACAAAGCACACGACTACCGCATGTAACTACTGAAGCAGGAGTAAATAAGTTCCCCTTTTAAAGTTGTATTGGGTGGAGCCAAATAACGCGCAGCAGATTCATCACTGATAAATGGGGAGGGAGAGCAGAGTATCTTGGGTGCTAAATTTCGAATACTGACAGGTACGACGGTGACGAAGTATGCGGTACTTGGAAGCTGAAGGGGAAAAGCTCGGAGTCTAATTCTTTCATAGAATTTTCACCGCGTAAACTTTTTAAACTTATTCTGATCGATTTTACATGCTATCGACAAAGGTTAGGGTTAGGGTTAGGGTTAGGGTTAGGTTTAGGTTTTTGTTTTTGCTCGTTTTGGTCTAGTTGATGGAATGGGTAGGCCCTATAGGTCCATTTGATATGTATATGCGTGAAGTCGAACCTGAATTAAATACTTTCATAATACCCATTTTGTATATAAATGGTAGGAGGAATAAAGTTAGCTCACGTAAGAGGTTTACGCACTGGGTAGACCCAACAAAGTATACTTGCATGACGTGTAGAGACCCTATAAAAGTAACTTTTATTCATGTAAACTACAAGACGACATAGACTGGGGGGGGGGGGGTTTTATTTAGTTATTCCAGAAAAAAGTTATTCGTAGCTTGTTCATGTTAAGTACACAAACCCCTTTAAGATGGACAATTCGTGTGCTTTGTAAAAGAAAGAGTTGAATGGAGCAGGGTCAAACTGCGAAAATATTTGGCCATTTAAATAAACCTGATTAGCTAACAAATCACACGAGTAATACTTCGAATCTCGGCCACCTGCCATGTCAGTGCTTGGGCTCTGGTGACACACTCGGCATTCACCCAGCCATGTGAAGAAAGTTTCTAGACTGTTACCTTCTCCCTGAATAAGATCGTTGTATGAATATGGCATAGCGAAAATAAGTTTTTGTCTAACCTGCTAAATATCGGGTGACTCATAAGTCTCTCACCACTGTAATGAATAAAAAATAACTACAAACCACAGTAACCTGTGATGATTTTTTAGTTGAAGTTTTTTTTTTTTTTTACACAGTTACACATTAGAAATTAACAGTGGAAATTTTCTTTTAAATCATTGACATTACGTAACAAAATATTTCACCATTACAGTGGTAACACTTGTGAATCATCCAATATATACGAGGACGATCTTCTTATGCTGCACCGGGCAGTGGGGTAGCGAGAGGAGAGGGCTTGGTGCGCGGGCCTGGCCGTATATTGCATTAATATTTGAAACGTTGACCTTCACCTTTGAAGTATTTAACAATAGTGTGCAATGAAGATATGTAAATCATTAACTGTTCTTTTCCTGCTAACTTGCATTAATTTCCAAGGTGTTTGTGAAAATCCTAGCATAAAATCCTGATACAGCATTAAGATAAGTGAAACAAAAAAGATGCATTATATTACGCTGATTAGGTCACTTTTGTCGTTTTAAAGTGTGCCACCCCTGTTAAAGCAATGATCACCGGATGCCGGAGACCCACGCTACTCCTCTGGCACCGAGAGATCTAAAAGTCGCTTAGCACTTTGGTATACTGTAGGACAAATAGCAAAAGTTAAGCCACTTTAATAGTTCTGTATTTACGTAATGTCTTCCCCCGGTACTAATAGGTATGAATGAGCAGTATGCCTGATGACCACTGAAAAGTTTGCTTCATATTTCATAATGGTTCTAACGTGGCCATTCGACAAATGTTAACTTTGTAACTTAATTTCGGTTAAAAACCAAGTTGAAGTCGCCCCAACTTCTGCTCATATTGAGTTTCAGGACCTTGTATTATTAGTAAAATCGAAGGAAAAATGTTGACTTTGGGTCAGTAATCTTTAATACCTTCAAATTACGACGCGTCTGGTTATTTCTGAAACGGGTGGCATCACGAAAGAAAGGGTTCACTGAACTTTTGCATCCTTCTAAACAACGACGTAGTACCTCCTGAACGTTTCGAAATATATTGTTTAAAGTTCTAAGTTTATATCGTTTGGGGAAAAAAATATATATATATATATATATGCTGCGGCTCTTGACCCTGGCGGGTTCTCGGGGCCCCTCCCGTGCTACCCCGGCGCCTACCGGAGTGGTGCCGTGCCCCCCCCCCCCCGGATTCCCTACCTACAAGTGCCCCTTCTCCCCCTCAGGCCTTGGGGTCTGGATCCTTGCCTACTCGTCTCTCGGGTGGGGAAGGTGATGAAGCGTCGCCGTGGTCGGAGCCCTCCAGACCCGATCATGACCACTGCTCGCCCTGCTTCCTTCTCCGGAGGGGAAGCGGCGCGCCGCCTCTGATCCGCTCGGGACCCCCCCCCCCCCCCCACCCACACACACACCACACACACACACACACAAACAATACGGAGGGCTGGTGAGGCGTCACCTCCCGGTGCCCCAACTAGTGTCAGGGTGTCAGTTGAGGTACACCGCCCCATGACACCCTCGATTACTGACTCGGTTCCCATGGTGGACCCGGTCGAGAGGAGCCTGGCCCCTTCTTCATGGAGTGTCCCTTCGGCTCTTGCTGAGAGTGGTCGGGGGGGGTCTCCTGGATCTACCTTTCTCCCCCCCCCCCCCCCCTTGTCAGCACTTGTCTGGTGTGACGAGCTCTCGAACATCTGGTTCTCCCCGGCCCCACTCTGGTGGCGAGTCGGGGGTTTCGGCTGGGCCCATCTCGTCGTCTCTCCGCCCCCCCTCTGAACTCCGTTCCACTTTTCACCGTTCTACTACGGGTGAAGCAGCTGCGGGGTCGGTGGCCCCCCCTCCCTGTTCGGGGTGAGTCGGGGAAGCCGATTCCGTCCCTGGTTACGGACCGTTGAGTTTGCTGCTCAGCTTGGTCCGTGGCTATTTCTCTGCTTGTTATAATGCCACTTCCCCTTAGTTCCATTTTGCATTAGAACTGTAGGGGGCTTTTAGCTAACTGGGAGAACCTTGCCTTCCTGTGTTTGTCTCCAGGAGACTATCCTGGCTGCACGGGGGCGCGCTCGTGTGTGTGGCTATGTTGGTTTCCCTTGCACGCCGGCAGGGTGCGGCGATTTATGTACATCATTCATTACCCTCGCGAGGTGTGCCTCTTCGTACTTCATTGCAGGCTGCGGCTGTGCGGCTCTCTCTAGATCACCAGTACATTGCCTGCTCGATTTATATTCCTCCTCATGACCCCCTCCTCGTGACGCGGTTCGCGAGTTGGTGTTGCAACTGCCTCGACCGTTTCTCCTCCTCGGGGACTTTAACAGTCGCGACCCGGCTTGGGGAGATGTCCGGTCGACTAATGTTGCTGGTATGTTGCTCTCCTTAATAGAGGAACTTTCCTTCGCGTGCCTCAATTCCGGTGAACCTACCTACTAACACGAACCCACGGGTTCATCTACCTGTATTGATCTCGATGGCTTACTCGATTTTTCGTGGAAGGTGTTGGGGGGACTCTTAGGCAGTGATCATTACCCAGTCTGTCTTGAGCCGGTCGGACCGCAGCCGGGTGTCTCGTCTCGACCGAGGTGGTGCCTGGCGCGGGCTGACTGGCCATCCTTCAGAGCTCGTTCCGTCATTGCCCGTTCGGTGTTGAGCTTTGGCTCTGTGGATGAGAGCTTGGAGTTCTTCGAGCGGGTGGTGATGGGCGTCGCGGAGGACTGTATTCCTCGATCTTCCGGTAACCCGCTGACGCGTAGCGTCCCGTGGTGGACTCCAGCATGTCACCAGGCGGTGTGAGAGAGGAAGAGGGCAACGCGCCGCTTCCACCGAACCCGGCGCGCGACCACTTGATTGAAATGCGGCGGGCGAAGGCCTTCGCCCGCCGGATTCTCAAGTTGGCCCGTCGGGCCCCTCGGCGTGCTTTTGTGTCCGGCCTTTCCTCGTCTACCCCTTCTGCTGCTGTGTGGCGGAAGGTACGTAGTATCGAGGGGAAGCCAGTCCCTGCTAATCGCCATGTCCTTCGGGACGGGGACGGCTTCCTTTCGGATCCTACTGCTGTAGCCGATCGGCTGGCCGGGGCTTTTGCTGCGGTTTCCCGTTCGCCTTCAGCTGCGGATCGTCCTTTGTCGGATGTTACGTTCCCGCCGCCTGGGAACGAGCCCTATAACCGTCTCTCTACGATACGGGAACTTCGGGCTGCCTTCGCAACCCGTCGTTCTTCCGCCCTTGGCCCTGATGACAGTCCGTATGACTATTTGGAACCTGCACCCAATGGCCCTACACTTCTTGCTGGATCCCTCGTTAAAGTCATTTAAGTTCGTTCAAAGAAGCGAATGTCCCTTAATTTCATTCCCTCGACGTACAAACAAGACGGTCAACGGTTTAGATTGTTTTAGATTCCCATCAGAATATTTCCCATATCCCCCCTTTTCCATGTGTTATGGAATTGATAATTATAATTAATTCTTATTATCTTACATCTAACCCTCCATCTCTAAATTTGATCAGATTATGCATGCACATTTAAGGTTAAAATCCTCGTTTTTAACTTTCTTCCTCATTCACCCTATTTCACTTCCCACTGCGTGTAATTTAAGTATTATTGTGTATAATTGATTATATTTATTTACTAGTTCACTAACTCCTGTAAACTCTCTACTGTTGTCGTTCTGTTATTTTTCGCTATTTATCCTATAATGACTTGTACGTCCGAATTGAGTAATGTACCCTACTAATTATGAATTTTGTTATAAAATAATTCGTCTCAATTTTCAAATTGAATACTAAATATTTTCATATTCAGTATTCAATGTATAATATGACATATACTGCTATAAGGTTCATACTTAGAGGTATATATCGTGTCTTGTGACTCGTCCCTGATAATAAAACATGTATTAATTAACTTAGCTATTTTCTACGTATTGTCTATTGTCTGTCTATCAGCTATGTCTACTTATATACAGTAATTTATTCAAAATTGTATGTAACCTTACCATACATCGTCAATGCGTGCGCATGTTCTGTACAATTGCCTGTCTGTTCACCGATTCATACAGTGGCTTCTAAAATTACTTGGACCACCTCATATTTGACGTGGAATGAGATTTAGAAAAGGCTTTCAAAGGATTAAGATAAGTCGTTTGTGGGTATTTACTTTTTTGCGGTATGTCTAGACACACGTAGTCTCGGAAGAATGATTGTTATCAAGAATTGCTACCTTCTCTGGGATTTATAAAAAAAATAGAAAAATCTGGGGGTGGTCCAAATAGTTTTAGAAGCCACTGTATACTCTTTTATTTGTGTGTGTGTGTGTGTGTGTGTGTGTGTGTGTGTGTGTGTGTGTAATCATTTCTAACTAAATGCAAAAGTAATGGAATTTGTCCATTCATTCATTCTTTGTCCGTGACTGCAAAATTTGTTTCATCTTTCTTAGAATACCTTCTCATCCTGTCTATAAAATTTCCCATGTACGTTGCGTTATAACTGTTACATACTTCGTTACTGTGTGTGACTACCACAATCCTGTTACCTAACTGTTACTGCTATTGTTACCTACCGTTACTTGTTAATTCGTTTCTAACTGGATGTTCATGCATTTCAATTAGAGTTAACATTCATGTACGCTTTCATGTACCATTATTTGCATCCTATCGTCCTTTCCTCATTCTACGTCCAGCCAATTAGATAATAATACTGATAATAATTATAACTACAATAATTGTAATCGTAATTAGTTATATAAAAATTAAGTAAAAGTCGTAAAAACTTGTCGTTAAACACTCGACCACTGAGTAGTACGTTAAATACTTGATGTACTGAATTGTAATATCGTATTAGTGTACAAACCCCGACATTATTATGTCGCCATCAAAAGTACGTAATTAGCATATATTTATTTTTTATTTAATACTTTATTTGTTTATTAAAAGATAAAACGGTTCGCTTTAAACAGTATATCTCTCTATCATCCAAAAACGAGTAATGAGGTTATCTAATGCTAATTTCCATGATCATTCTAGTACAATTTAAGAGTTAAAACTACTAAAGCTCAAAGATGTAATCAAATTGCAACATTTTATTTTTAATTACGAATGTAAGAACAAAATCATTAACTTACAATGGGTAAATAAATATTTTGTAACCCGAGGAATCCGCTCGTATCAGACCAGAAATAGGCAAAGCATTTTATACCTCATTTAGATCGTCTTCGTCTCAAATATTACCCATTTTCATTAGACAAAATACGAAATGATTTAAATGCTGATAAAAAATATTGTGATTGTGAATTCGTTTAAAACAAAGTTGGAAATTCAATTAATATTGGAATACTAAAATAAAATCTAGGATTAAATGTACATTACCCGTTATTGTTCATCTCTCACGTCTAATATTGATTTCTTTGTATAGTATTGGTATCATACCTTCAATAATGACTTTGTATTTGTTTTACATCTATAATAATAATTTAAGATTAATACATACTCTAATGAATAATTCTTATTTATTATTATTATCAATACATAACTTGTGAATACCTGTTTTATTTTTAATTAAGAGCACGGTAAAGCCTAAAGCTTAAGGGCCAAATTAAATTAAATAAATAGTCCAATTTCGCAATTATTTATGTTAAAGCAAGAACAAATTGTAAAAATACTGTAATTATTTTAGCAATAAAAAGGTTATTCAATTAAATTTTTAAAATTCAAGTTCTCCAACTAAGGGTAGACTTAACCTTCATTCAACTCCAGTCCCCCAAATCATTTTTAAATTGAATTAATATTTTATGATGTAAATTCATTCCTGCCTCAGACTTAGACCAAGATCAAACTTCTTTCCCATAAAATTTCTGCCTTAGCCCTTCACTGAGGAGGTCGAACCTTCTCCTTAATTCTGACTCAGCAGAGTCAGAGGCCCCCTTAAATTTTTGTCCCAAGGCAATTAAGCTCAATTTTGTGAGCCTCGGCAGTATCTCTGCCTCGTGTAACCTGGGCCGGATTAACCATTAGGCTAATAAGGCTTAGGCCTTAGGCCCTCATATTTTTTAGACCCTAATTTTTATATAAAAAAACGTAAATCTTTGTCACAAGGTTGGTTAATTAATATCATATACAACTGCCGAAACTTTTTCAGATGTTGGGAATTTGGGCCGAGTGTAATGATCATTCAGCATGTCGAAGAAAGGGTAATGTTTTGTTTGATATCACAGTTTAAAGCCAAGAAGGAAGAAATCATTCTCTATTTGAATTGTATGCTGTTTTTGCTGTTTTTTTTTTAATGTACATAGCTTTCATTTTTGTTCGTTGTTAAATTTAGATAAATATATATTTCTATTTGTTTGAAGATGTTATGAATTATACACAATATATAGTACATATCTAGGCCCTTCCCTCTTATTAACCTTCGGCCACGCCTGTAACAGTTCTGAATAAAGTTTAAAGGAGTGAATCAAAACACGAACTGCAATACTCCTGCATTTTTCTTCAGTTCCTCACATTGCGTTCACATTGCACCATAAACCGCTTTACAACTCGGACGTCCTACAGCTAAACGTGGAAGTGGTCGACCTAAAACAGTTTACACTCAAGACAATGTAGCAATGATCGAAATGATGAGTCTATCTCAAGAGGATCGACCTGGGTCACACTGCTCTCAGAGGAAAATTACAAGAAATTTAGGTATCAGTCGAAGTTCCATACAAAGAATACAGAGAATGGTAGGACTTAAAGCATTTAAAAGGATCCGTGTTTCGAGACGTGACAGCAATGTAAGAGCTAAAAGAAAAATTCGTTGTAGAAAATTGCTTGATAGATTTTCGTCCAATGATGTTAAAAAAAATAGTTTTTACGGATGAAAAAGATTTCACCATTGAGATTGCTCGAAACTCCCGGAACGATGTTGTTTATGGTCGGCATAAGAAAGACATTCCTCCATCGAGACTTTACCACCAGACAAGTCAGTTTTCCAAAAAAAATCATGGTATTAGCAGGTGTATCGTGGAATGGAAAGACCAAATTCATTTCATTTCAGAAAATAAAAAAATTAATTCGGAAACCTATGTAAATCTCTTAGAGGAGAATCTCTCGCCTGATTGTCTGCGTCTGTATTATGGAAACGATTTCATACTCCAACAAGATGGTGCTACAGCTCATACCAGCAAGTTCACACAGGATTAGCTATAACAGAATGTAGAATGTAGTCAACTTCATTGGAAAAAACGACTGGCCCCGGCAATCACCTGATTGCAATCCCATGGATTATTGCGTATGGAACACTCTAGCAGATAAGATTTATGAAGGGCAAACAGAAAAATTTACAGAAATGCAATTAAAGAAAAAATACTTGAATGTTGGGACAAAATAACATTAACACAAATCAGAAAATGTATCATGTTGTGGAAGAAAAGGTTAAGATTAGTTTGTAAGCAGGACGGCGGACATATTGATCATACCGTATTTGTTGATAAGATGTGAATTATAAAATTTTTTCAGATTATGATATTAGTTTTTTTCACCATACCTCATTGTTCCCTCAACTGTGGAAAAAGTATTTTATGTAGAGGGCTGAAATTTTTATGATGGCTTATCGATAGATTTTGAGGTAAAAGTTATGTAAATTTTGGAAGTGTGAACTGCATATTTTTTAAGTTATTGATGTTCAAATCTCAAGGTGTATTTTTTGGGCCACCCGATATATATACAGGGTGGCGTAGTATCGCGATACATTTTCTGTATCTCGTATCGTATCACGATACATTTTTTATTATTTGTATCGTATCGAAAGATACGATACAAATGAGTGTCAGTAACGCGATACTTTCTCATAGACTCAGTCAGTGATCTTTCCCCCTCCCCATCCCCCAATCCCACTCCCAGAGTCGCGGTATCCAGTGCTTGTGAGACTACGAACAAACCTCGTCAAGAATTACTTAATTATTTAGCGAATAATTTATCAAACATTCAACAATTACACATGTATCCTTTGATAAAAGAACTGTTCATAAAATACAACACTACACTGCCATCAAGTGCTCCGGTTGAGAGACTTTTTAGCATAGCTGCAAATCTCTTTCCTTCAAAGAGAAACAGAATGTCTGATCAATTGTTTGAGAAGTCACTGTTTGTAAAATTCAATAAAAATAGAGAGTAATTCAGTTGTTTCATAATATGTCATATATGATGTGTGTATATTATATACATACACACACACATATATATATATTATATATATATATCGTATCGTTTAGCGACATATATATTATTCATATATCTAGTATCGTAACAAGATGCATTTTTGCCAATGTATCGAGTATCGTATCGCGTTACTTTTTTCGGCACCGATACACCACCCTATATATATATATATATATATATATATAGTCATGCGGTTTGCTTCTACAAAGCTTCAATTTAATATTTAGGAGAAATCCAATGACAAGGAGGAATGTAAATGCCATGAAAAGTCTTCTTTAATGCGCAACGTTTCGAGCAATACGCTCATCATCAGGCTAGATAATAACAATATGAAATTAGAATCAATAATTAAATGTGAACAAGACAAAATAATTTCCATAAAACCTATTCAGTAAAAGCAAATTTTAAAAAGACTAAAAGAAGAGGGTTAAATTCAAAGTTATAAAAATTTACATATAAAATTAACCAGAAATTTAAAAGCTATTTTTAAATTACATATAGTAAAAATTTAAATTAGTACACTGGAATAATTAACACTAATACAATGGAATAATTAACACTACGAACTTTCAATGCTGGTTCCGAGGCACGAGTAATTTTAAAACAAAACAAAACAGGAAACAAGCTATGGGTTGGGCGGTTGGAGTTATAAGTTAGGGGAGGGGGATTATAAAAATAGGGGGGGGGATGGGAGTTTGGGGATGGGGTTTATAAAAAATTTAGAGGGACAGCTGAGGAATCCACGTTTAGAGAAGGGGTCAATGTTTTAATATAAAGAGATTCCAAAATTCTAAGTGAGTTAGGACAGATTACAACCGAGAATTTTTAAAATGATCTAAAAAGTGACATCAGTTTTACATTTTATACTGTGTTTCCCGATACTGGAGGCTTCCTTTTTATTTAAAATTTTACCTGTTCGGCAAACTTATTCCCATATGCGAATAAAATCTAGTCCCTGAGGGAGCGCACGGTGCTGCCAATGTAGTACCAAGGAGACACCTTGGCAGGTAAATAAAATATACAACACCGCTACGCAAACGAATCAGGAGTTCGATCCTCGCTGAGAAAAGCTACCTAAAGACATTTTGTTAATAAATATAATGCGAAAATCAGTATGATAAAAAAATTTTCTTAACAACTTTGTAAATTTAAGTTTAAATTCTTATTTCATGGGACCCATTTCAGGTACCAGGAAATATTTTATATCTTTAGGCACTGAAATACAGGAAAGTTGAGGGCTATAAACATTATTTAAGAAAGATCTTATTAGTTTTATCACATATTGAACAGGAAAACTATTATTGGTAAAATATGATCTTAAATTATTAAATTCATCGTTTAGTAAGGTAAACTAGAGGTCAAATTATATCCTCTGAACAAGAGAGTTTTAATACACGACATCTTATAGTTAAAATTAGTAAAACTAAAGAAATTCATGCCCAAAACCAGTAAAAGTGGGTTTCCTGTAAACTGATGTAGTAATAGAATCACCTTTTTTCGAAATTAAAGATCTAAAAAAGGAAGGGAGCCATTTTTCTCAGTTTCCATTGTATAAGTTATATTGGGGTGCAGAGAATTTAAGAAGTTAAAAAATTGTTGCGCTTGTACAGCATTATCAAAAACAGCTATCGAGTCATCAACGAAGCGTCGATAGAAAATTGGTTTACAATGGGTGGGAGATTGTCTACCATTTCTGAAACTCATGAACGTAAGTTAAAGGCCCTGGGCCTGAATTCACCTAATTTTTTCAATTCTGATAAAGTAATTTCGAATTTTTCTAGTTACAGCCCTATCCCCTCGGGAAGGTTTTTACTCTCACTGGCTTGCAATTTAAGCTTCCGTTATTTCAAATATATAAGCCTTCGTTTTTTTCTTTACTTTGAAAATTTTTTTAATGGCTTGAAAAATGTTCCCCATGTCGGTGATTTCAATAATTTTAAATGTCAGTTTGCTAATTTAACTCATGAATTTTTTTCACAAACTTAGAAACCTTAATTTAAATCTTTCATATTTAAGAAGAGAGTGACTTGCAGGTTATTAAGAAATTGGCAAAGAACCAGGAGATTGTTGTGACTAGACCGGACAAGGGCAACGGAGTTGTTATTTTGAATAAATCTGATTACATAAATAAACTAATGAAATCCTAAGTGATGTTAGCAAATTCAAACAAATTCTTGAACCCGTCAATAAAGTCATTTTAAGGTTGGAAGACCAAGTTATAGATTTTTGTCACGATTAAAGTCTTTAAAATAATAAAAATGATACTTACTCTCAGTTGTTCGTATCTGGTTCTGATCTTGCTCAATTATACTGTTTGCCTAAAATCCATAAAGTTGGAACACCTCTCCGTCCTATTTAGCTTCGTATAACTTACCTACCTTTCAATGTCAAATTTGTTGTTCGTCTCTGTCACCTTTTGCGAAAATGCTTATACTATAAATAACTCTTATGAATTTCAAAAAGATCTTCTTAGTAAGAATTTCGATTCAAAAAAGTTTTTTGTCAGTTTTGATGTAAAGTCGCTTTTCACGAATGTACCGTATCAGAAACTATTGCCATTATTTTAGATAGGGTTTTTAGCTCTGATGATAGTTTTCATGGTTTTTCATGGTCTTATTTAAGGAACTTTTAGAATTGTTTTAAGCCAATGTTATTTTACTTTCAATAATAAGGTTTTACCAACAATTGATGGTGTTGGGATGGGACTCACCCGTCGGACCTCTATCAGCTGATTTTTTTATGACTCATTTAGAAAGTGTAATTTTTAGACAATCTCCCCCCATTGTAAACCAATTTTCTATCGACGCTTCGTTGATGACTCGATAGCTGTTTTGATAATGCTGTACAAGCGCAACAATTTTTTAACTTCTTAAATTCTCTGCACCCCAATATAACTTATACAATGGAAACTGAGAAAAATGGCTCCCTTCCCTTTTAGATCTTTTAATTTCGAAAAAAGGTGATTCTATTACTACATCAGTTTACAGGAAACCCACTTTTACTGGTTTGGGCATGAATTTCTTAGTTTTACTGATTTTAACTATAAGATGTCGTGTATTAAAACTCTCTTGTTCAGAGGATTAATTTGACCTCTAGTTTTACCTTACTAAACGATGAATTTAATAATTTAAGATCATATTTTTATCAATAATAGTTTCCTGTTCAATATGTAGATAAACTAATAAGATCTTTCTTAAATAATGTTTAGCCCTCAACTTTCTGTATTTCAGTGCCTAAAGATATAAAATATTTCCTGGTACCTGAAATGGGTCCCATGAATAAAGAATTTAAACTTAAATTTACAAAGTTGTTAAGAAAATTTTTTATCATACTGATTTTCGCATTATATTTATTAACAAAATGTCTTTAGGTAGCTTTTTCTCAGCGAAGGATCGAACTCCTGATTCGTTGCGTAGCGGTGTTGTATATTTATTTACCTGCCCAAGGTGTCTCCTTGGTACTTACATTGGCAGCACCGTGCGTTCCCTCAGGACTAGATTTTATTCGCATATGGGAATAAGTTGCCGAACAGGTAAAATTTTAAATAAAAAAGAAGCCTCCAGTATTCGGGAACACAGTATAAAATGTAAACTGATGTCACTTTAGATATATTTAAAATTCTCGGTTGTAATTCTTGTCCTAACTCACTTAGAATTTTGGAATCTCTTATATTAAAACATTGACCCCTTCTCTAAACGTGGATTCCTCAGCTGTCCCTCTAAATTTTTTATAAACCCCCCCCCAACTCCCCTCCCCCCTCCCCTAACTTATAACTCCAACCGCCCAACCCATAGCTTGTTTCCTGTTTTGTTTTGTTTTAAATTACTCGTGCCTCGGAACAGCATTGAAAGGTTCGTAGTGTTAATTATTCCATTGTATTAGTGTTAATTATCCCAGTGTACTAATTTCAAATTTACTATATGTAATTTAAAAATAGCTTTTTAAATTTCTGGTTAATTTTATATGTAAATTTTTATAACTTTGAATTTAACCCTCTTCTTTTAGTCTTTTTAAATTTGCTTTTAATGAATAGGTTTTATGGTAATTATTTTGTCTTGTTCACATTTCTTTATTGATTCTAATTTCATATTGTTATTATCTAGCCTGATGATGAGCGTATTGCTCGAAACGTTGCGCATTAAAGAAGACTTTTCATGGCATTTACATTCCTCCTTGTCATTGGATTTCTCCTAAATATTATATATATATATATATATAATTACCGTCTACCAGCTTTGGCAAAAATCTGGGGTTTACTCTTTTTTTCTTGGTTCGTTTATGTTACTGAGTAAATTTATTTTTTACCATAGCTATATTCGGAAATCGTATAAAACCCTATTATTATTACAAAAGTTTACCCTGAAATATATTAATATAAATTAATTACAGTATTTAAGCAGTAAATCAACATTAAGTTATCATTCAGCTTAATCACCCAAATTATTTTTTTAAAGTTTATCCTTCCAATTGGAATATTATTGGCTTCCGTAATAATAAAACAATGGAAATAGCTATTTTAAATCATATACAAAATGCAAATGTAGCTAAAAGACAAACAAGAAATAATGATATCACTATTTATGGATTTAAAGAAGGCGTTTGATGTGACAGATTTTAATATTCTATATTCTACTCAAATTATATTGTTACGGCTTTAGAGGAGCAATCAGTGATCGATTAATAATAATAATAATAATAAAGGTTATTCAGTTCAATTAAATTCAATTTAATGACAGACGAATTAAAAAATATGGTATCTACCCCTAAAGTCGCTTTTAATAAAATTTTAAATTAAAAAATTTAATAAATCATTTTAAAATTCATTCCTTAATTAACTTCATCTCTCTCTAAAAATGATTAATTGTTTTTAATACTTCAAAATAAAAGCATCCTTCCTTCCTTCCTTTTCATTTTATGATTTCAGCCAAAAACCTAAGTGAATGCCAAGAGACGAGGCCGAAGAGTGGCAAGTTCCTACAATCCCAGTATTTACCTACTCTCTCTTTACTAAAGATAAAGGACCAAGGACCAAGTTTTATTTCCTTCGCTCATGTTTACAGACTCATTAATTAATGTCAGTTGAAAAAATGGTGGGAAATTTTAGAATTTAAAAAAAAATAAAGGACTCAGACTTGCCAGAAGTAGTGTGCTCCTTCTTTAGTTTTCTCCATTCTTGCCCAGCAAGTTCGGGGTCAATTGAACGAGTTTTCTCAACTTTTGGTATTGTATGGAGTAAAATTAGAAATAACTTGGTAAAAATAAAGCTGAGAAACTAGTTCGGGTTTATAGACACCTCGGAGTGTCTACTGCGGATTATCAGCACCTCTGCTTTCTGTTTACATCTACACTATCATAGAGGACTATTTTTATTTAATAAAATACATGATCTTATTCGCTATAGGACTCATTAGTTACCTTCATACTGGCATTACAATTAATAAAATAACTAAAATAAATGTATAAAGAATTAATTGATTTGAGTAAAACTTGTGGAGAATCCAGTTTTACCCAGGTTTCACTGGGTAGGCTTCCCATTGCCAACCCTGCCGTGCACTGAATGGGAACGGAGATACCACAAAAAAGTAAGAAATTACATTGAACTTTCTTGACAGGAAAAAGACAGCCACATTCTGGCCATAACAATTTCATACTTTTTGTTGGTGAGGGGTAGCTGGTATTTTTTTTTTCACCGTAAAATTTATGCATGCTTTCAATTTTCAACTCTTGATAATGAGGAAATCCTGTTCTGTTGCGTATCTTCCTCTTTCCACGCTGTAAGGTATGTACAGGGGGTTCACAAAAGTAAACAGACACTACGATAATTGTCCTCAAGAACAAATGGCAAAGCTAATCAATGGAATGCCAGAATGTGTCAGCTTTACACAATGCAGTTGGAAAAACAACACGATTCTAAATATATAGGAGGAGGAGACTGTAGACACCACTCGACTAGGGAAGTACTCCGGGAGGGGGGGGAAACGTTTGACAGGAGACGGAGGGCCGGAACTCCCGTTTCTCCTGTCACTGTCCTCTTTAGCTGATGTTTTTCCGTGTCTCATCTACTTTGTGAGCAGTCCAGCATGCTCTGAAACACACTCTTCTCCTTCTATTCCTCACGATACATACATGCATCTTACACACTACACATTCTTTTTCAAAATTAAAAAAAAAATTCACATAGGTTTGAACAGCTTTAGAGACCTTGATTTCGACTCTCTCCTTTTCCTTCTTTGGGGAGAGGGTACGTTCGCCCTTGGCCTCTCCTCCTCCTTGCATAAATTTTTTTAAAAATATTGCTTTAATAAATCTGTTATTATTTATTGACTTTTATCAACTTAAAAAGTATGGAAAAATCAAAGGTGTCTATTTACTTTTGTCAATCCTCTGTATAACATTTTGTATAACATATACACCTTATGTATAAAACTTTAAACATTATTACTCCACAACATACGGGCTAGGCCTGTTCAAAAATCAACTTTTTCTTATTTTCATAGGTTTCTGTACATTTTCTCATGCTTTTTGACCTGAAAAAGCCGAAAATCACAACTATTTTGACCTAGGATGTTGGGAAGCATTGCCGCATGGAGCTTTAAATTTTCTGCCTTGAAATCGGCCAAAGCGCCAATTCCGGGGTCCCTTGAATTATGTTTTGCACTTTAACTTTTGATCTAAACAAGATAGAGCAACAAATTAGGTATCAAATGAAAGAGCATAAAATTAAAAATAATAATAATAATAATATAATAATAATAATAATAAATAAATAATAATAATAATAATAATAATAATAATAATAATTATCTATCATTTTTCAGGAAACAACAGAAACTCAATTAGAATCTAGAAAACCATCTACAAGTTACAACTTCACAATGGCATTAAGCAAGGAGCTGAGGGAGCTCCGTGGGCGCACAGTTGATATCTCAGAACCTCCACGTACTGTCCACAGGCAGGTGTCAACTGGGCCATCTACCAGATCTCTCACTGAAACTTTCTGGTTGGATACCCTTCAGCTTTTATCAGTGGTTCCCAGCTTCCCACCAACAGACAGGCGTTCCAGTATTTCCTTAATCTTCAGAATTTACCGGAAAATGCAGGGAGACCCATGGTTCAAGACCTTGCATATGAAACAGTTGAATCTATCATCCCATTCTGGCAGATGGCTAGGATCAAGACAATGACCAAGTACAACGCAATGAAGCTCTTCATGAAACTACATGAGAAACATCGTGCTCTGGTGAAAAGCAAAGGAAGAGCAAGTAACCCTGGAGGAAAAAGAGGAGCATTTGTGCTGGAATTAGACAGCCTGTTCGATATAGGAGCTCAGATGCAATCCAGGAAATACAGAACAACAGACTGTTATCCAGAGAGAAGAAGATGAGGATATCAGGTTCTACGAAGACCAAAAGACTGAGAGGAAAGGTCATATGTCTGGTCATGACAAGATTTTTGAGACAAGATCCCTGCAGCAAGCAGCGAGGAATGAAAGACTGCAGCATAGACAAGAACAAGGTAAAACTAATTACTTTGAACGTTACAAAAAGTTTTAAGTTTTACTCCATTGCGATATTTAGCATGTACTTAACAATTACTGTCTTAACATGTTGTACTATTTTACAGCTGCAGCAGAACAAGAGGCAGTTGTTCATGTGGATGACATTACCTGGGGTGACTCAACTGACAACGACGCTAACACAGAGGACATGGATTACCATCAGCCTCGTCCTGGATGTTCTCACCATCAAGACACTGTGACTAGTGTGACTTTGACGTTTCCAAGGAAGGTCATGGAATGTGATGTCATCTGCAATACAGCTGATCGTCTTGGTTTATCAGACAATCAAGTTACTGCCATGGTTTCTGCCACCTTGAAAGCTGGAGGGGCTGATCTGGATAACTTCGTCATCTCAACCTAACAACACGTCGCAACAGAATGCTGTCCAGGTATAATATCAGCCAGAGTCACATGTCCAAGTTTTGTGAAAAACCCCCACAGTACGCTGCCTTACACTGGGATGGAAAGTTGCTCAAAGATGTCTTGGGCAGTGAACCTGGAAGTACCTCAGAGACTTTAGCTGTGCTAGTGTCTGGTCCACCTTCATACACTGAAGGAAAGTTATTGGGAGTACCTGTCATCGACAATTCTTCTGGCACAGCTCAGGCTGAGGCTTCAATGGATTTACTGGAGACATGGGAACTTACGGATAATGTTACTGCCCTTGTTTTTGACACTACATCCAGTAACAGTGTAGTTCACAGAGGAGCTGCCAAACTGCTAGAGAAAATGCTGAACAAAAAGGTGTTTTATCTGGCCTGTCGACATCACATCCTGGAAATCCTAGTAGGAGCAGTTTGGAGAAGCTGTTTGGGAAGGTGAAGGGCCAGATAATCCCTGGTTTGAGCATCTGAAGGATGTTTGGACGGACTTGTCCAAGGAAAACCCAAAGATGCTGGCTATCAACAGCAAATGGCTGAAGGAAAAGAAGAACAGTGAAGAAATACTCCAAGACATTCTAACAGCAGAAAGGCTTCCAAGAGCCGACTACAGGGAAATGGCTGAACTGACAGTCATTGTTCTTGGAGGATCGCCTCCTCGAGGTATTCACTGGAGTCGACCAGGCGCCATTCATCAGGCCAGATGGATGGCCAGAAACCTGTACTCCATGAAAATGCTGATGTTTGCAGATCAACTTGAGTACGACGAAGACACTGTATCAAAGCTGGAAAGACTCAACACCTTCCTTGCGCTGTTCTACACTCCTGTATGGATGATGTCAATGTCTGCTGCAGATGCTCCCGTGAATGATCTAAGTCTAATCCAGGACATGTTGAAGTACAAGAAAACTGACCCAGAGCTTGCTGATGCAGTACTTAATAAGATGGAAAACCACAAATGGTACCTGACGCAGGAAGTCGTGCCATTTGCCCTGTTCAGCAGTAGATTGAGTGACACATTGAAGCACGACATTGCTGCCCAGTTACATGCCACTGAGAAGCCAGACAGCTTCAGAACAGAAAGCCTCTATTCCAGAGAGTCACAGCTAAGACCACCCTGGTTGATCTCATTGGCCCAGAATCACATTTCCTGCTGGACACACTGAACATTGGATCCGAGTGGCTTCTGGAACCTGTCACGTCTTGGCCACAGAATGAGGACTACAGAAAAGCGTTGGACTATGTTAAGAATCTGAAAGCGGTGAATGACATTGCTGAACGTGGTGTCAAGATGATGAGCGACTTTGCAAATGTCATAACAACAGATGCCAAGCAAAGGGACTATCTTCTTCAAGCTGTGGAGTTCAACAGACGCGACTTTGACAGCTTCAAGAAACAAACTCTCAACAACTGACTGTGTAAATGTCATTATGAAATTAATCATCATGTAATGCTTTCACTTCTTGATCGATTAGACTTGTGACAAAATGTTAATCTCAAATTTGTGTCATGAATAAGGCGCCTTGTCTGCCTTGAGTGTGAGAAAACGAATTTTGTGATATTTCTGAAATCTTTGTATGTACCAATGTGCCATTTCTTGTTCCAAGACTATCATAATTGTATAAGTTAGAAAGAGGATTAAAAACACTTTAATTTGGTGCCTATTTTGTTGCTCTATCTTGTTTAGATAAAACGTTAGAGTGCAAAACATGATTCAAGGGACCCCGGAACTGGTGCTTTTGGCCGATTTCAAGGCAGAAAACTTAAAGCTCCATGCGGCAATGCTTCCCAACAACCTAGGTCAAAATGGTTGTGATTTTCGGCCTTTTCAGGTCAAAAAGCATGGGAAAAAGTACAGAAACCTATGAAAATAAGAAAAAGTTGATTTTTGAACAGGGCTAATACGCTTATTATACCTTCCGATCTTAACCTTGCACTAAATTTATAGAGCCAGGCCAGAAACCTGCGCGACATACCGTATGTACTTCATAAAAATGGAGTTTTTGTTTGGAAATCCAATTAACAAACGTTTGAAGGCGGAGTATAACTTTTGTATTTGATTTTTGTATTATTTTTTAATGTTGTGCGATACCACACATACGGAAAAAATTACTAATATATATATATATATATAATATATATATATATGGGAATGAACTCAGAATGGTCCCCTGTGTGTATCATATATATATATATATTTTTTTTCTTTCTCTAATTTACCGCCGATTCGTACCTATAGAAAGCGGTACATATCTCGGCGAGGCAGTGGGTGGGTGGTGTTACTGAGCTTGGGGTGGTAGACTAGGGGAGTGAGTACGGGTCAGTTGCTGGATAGTGGGTAGGAGGGGTATGGTTTTAGATGCGATGGAGCAGATGGGAGTGAGTAAGGAAGAAAATCGCTTCCGTTGAAAAGTGGGGGCCTTCGGCGAGTATGGATCGTAGACGGTCGGGTATGGGATTTTCGGCCGAGAGAGGGAAACACCTGCGACGAAGAGCGGATAACTTTGGGCATTCCACCAGGAGTGTATGATAGTGATAGGGGTATGGCAGGTAGGGCAAAGCGAGGCTGGCGATTTCGCCATAAGGTATCCGTGGGTGATGCGGGTGTGGCCTAGGCGGAGGCAGGCTAGGATTACTTTATGGCGGGACCGGTGGAATGAGGAGGCCCAGTATCCTATTTGTGGCTTGATCATGTGGAGTTTATTTTGTGTGGCCTGGTCCCATTCCCACTGCCATATGGAGCGGAAGTGGGAGCGGAAAGTCGGGAAGAAGTCGGAGAAGGGGAGGGGTCGGGAGGAGGCCGGCAGTGAGCAGGCCGTCTTTGCCGTGCGGTCCACCTCCTCGTTACCCTGGATGCCAACATGAGCCGGGACCCAGCAGAAGGCGACTGTCTTGTGTTGGAGGGTTGTTAAAAAGTGGACGGTTTGCTGGATGGTGCAGACGAGCGGGTGAGGAGAGTTAAATCTTTCTAGGGAGAGAAGTGCGCTTTGGGAATCTGAATAAATGACGAAAGAGCTGGCAGAGTGGGTGCGCACAATATCGAGGGCCTCCGTAATCGCGAAAAGTTCCGCCGAAAAAACGGAGGCCTCGCGGGGCAGGCCGACGCCCCGGGAAAGCGGCTGGGACAGAATCACCGCTGAGGAGGCCACACCAGCTTCCGAGCGCGAACCATCTGTGTAAATGGCGACTGCGTCCGGGTGTTGGGTTGCGTGTTCGCGGAAGAGTGACCTGTATATCATGGCGCTCGTGGTAGTCTTCGGTAGGGCACACAGATCTTGCAAAACTTGATAGGGGTGAGGATCCAGGGGGGTAGATGCTGAATGAAATGGGGATAACTGAGGGGGCGGGCATGTTGAAAAGATCAAGGAAAGAGCGGACCACTTCAGTGAAGTGCCAGCTCCGTCCCTGAGGTGGTAGTTCTGAAACCGCCGTGCCCAGAAGCGAAGAAGGTAGCCTCTGTGCACGGAGGTATGTCCTCATGAGGAGTAGACCCCGTCGGAGGGCGAGAGGGAGATGATCGCATTCCACATGGAGGCTGGAGGCTGGGGAGGAGCGGAAAGCACCGGTGGCGAGGCGGAGGCCTCTATTAAGTACCGGGTCCAGGATACGGAGGCGGGCGTTGGAGGCTGAACCGTAAACTGCACTACCATAGTCCAGCTTCGACTGTACTATGGAAGTGTAAAGGCGAAGAAGAGAGCGTCGATCTGCACCCCATGTGGTGTGGAGAGGTGATCCAGGAGAGCGAGGGGCGTCGAAGGGATTGCTTTAGGTGCTTGAGATGGGGAACCCAATTGAGCCGTCGGTCTAGGGTCATGCCCAGAAAACGCGTGGAGGGTACCACCTCAAGAGGACTGCCGTATAATGTGACAGAGGGTAGAGGAAGGGTTGTGGGTCTTCTTCTACTGAAGACCATACACTTGGACTTAGGGATGGAAGGCGGAAACCCACCGACGTCGCCCACCTTTCCACCCGGTAGATGGCGAGCTGCATTTGTCGTTGAACGACGGACGGTTCTCGCCCTGCGAAGTAGATGCAAGGTCATCCGCGTAAATGGAAGAGCGGATGGTGGGTGGAAGGCATTGTGAGACCGTGTTCATCACGACGGAGAAGCAGAGAACACTGAGGATGCTTCCCTGTGGGACCCCGTCCTCCTGCACGAAGGTGTCAGAGAGGACTGAGCCCACCCGGACTTTAAAGGTCCGGGGGAAAGGAAGCCCCTGATGAAGGTCGGCATGGCTCCGACGAGGCCCAGATGTCGGAGCTGACCGAGGATCATTGCTCGACGGGTGGTGTCATAGGCCTTCTGGATGTCGAAAAAAATTGACAGTACGAACTGTCCATTGTCGAAGGCATCCTGTATGTCTCGGCTGAGAAGCAGGAGGGGATCAGTGGTGGAGCGGAATTGTCTGAAGCCGGACTGGGTAGACGGGAAGGAATTGCTATGTTCAAGGACGAACGATAATCGCGTAGCGACCATTTTCTCGAGGATCTTGCAGGCACAACACGTCAGGGCGATTGGTCTGTAGTTTGTGGGGTCCAGGGAATCTTTGCCGGGTTTGGGGATAGGGATGACGTGGGCCTCCTTCCACCTAGAGGGGAAGGCGCCCTCTATCCATATGCGATTGTATAGGTCTAGCAGGAAAATTGTAAGGTAGTGTGGATGTGCTGGATCATGCCGTACGGAATACCGTCCGGACCGGGACAAGGGGATCGTCGAGAGGCCAGTGCCGCCTGTAGTTCACGCATGGTAAACAATCGGTTGTAGGTGCTGTCTATGGACGGTGGAGAGGGGCTATCGTCAGGGGCGGGTACGGAATGGCTGCAGAGGAAGAAACGGCGGCGAAGGTAGAAGCAAGGTGGTTTGCCACCGACTTGGGCTCACATAGGAGTCCGTCGTTAGTCCGGAGGACCGGGGGTCGGGAGGGGACATGTCGCCTCTCGACACCCCGTACCTTCTTCCAGATGGTAGCCGAAGGTGTGGTGGCGGTGATGCCGGACACAAAGGCGCTGTCTTCATTGTGCGGCGGGCGATGGCCCTGGCCCGCTGCATCTCCGTGCGATGGATGGGGAGTCGCGTCCGGTAGAAGCGCCGAGTTGCCTTCTTCTTGGCGCGCACGGCCTCCGCGCACTCCGGGGTCCACCAAGGCACCCGTCGGGCGCGGGGGTAGGCGGAGGATCGTGGTACGCTAGTGCTTGCAGCCGCTAGAACGACGGACTCGAAATATGCGATGCACTCGTCGATGGATGGGAAGTGGGCAGTTGTAAGGGTTGTATGCGTGTTGCCGCGGAAGCGGGCCCAATTCGCGTTGGTAGTAACCCACCTTACCGGTACCCGAACAGTCTGGTCGGGTCGATTGAGCGTGAGTTGAATGGGGAAATGGTCACTTCCATGGTCCTCTCGGAGGACTTGCCACGTGAAATCTAGGAGGGCATCAGTTGAAACGAGGGACAGGTCTATACAGGATGGAGTGCAGGTGGTGGCATGGTAGAATGTAGGAGAGCCATCATTGAGGCACTCGAAGGAGAGCTCGGTCATGACAGATATCAGGGTTGGGGCCATATAGGTGGAGTGTGTGTCGCCCCACAAGGGGTGGCGACTATTGAAATCGCCCAGTAGTAGGAAGGGCCTGGGGAGTTGTTGTACGACTTCCACCAGGTCGTCGCGGGAGACTTGAGCGTGGGGGGGGAGGTAGATTGAGCAGACGGTGTACTGTCTATCCAGGGAGAGCCGGCGGCATCACCTGTAGCGGGGACCGGATGGAGAGATTGTGGAAGGGGACTGCGTGGTGTACGAGATGGCAGCTCCCCTTCGAGTGCAGGTAGGAGGCGGGGTGGCGATGCAAAATAACCAGTAGGGCAGGGCATGGGCCTGGTCCCCAGGATTAGCTCCTGGAGACAGACACACACCGGACGGGAAGTGGCAATCAAGGAGTTAAGGCCTTCATAGTTCGCGAATATTCTCTACAGTTCCAGTGGACTATTGTGGTTTTCGGGGGATCCATTAGTTGATGAAGGGGGATGGGTAAAGGTGTAGGCGCTAGGAGGTTGGAGTGTGAAGGGAGATCTGGAGTTCGCGAATTGAAGGATGGGTCGGGAGCATGGCTGGCTATCTACCGTTCACCAGGGAAGGAATCGGTGGGCCTGTCGAACCCCGCGGGGTTGCGGGTCGAGTCGGCCGAGCGAGACCGGAGGCGTGGATCCGAGACAAAGGAACGTCGTGGGCTGAGAGGGTCAGAAGTGTTTTGACAGGCTTCTGTGGTCGGGCCAGGAGGGGGCACGTTAACCCCAAAAGTGGCGCCACCCCGCCTGTCCGGGACCTCACGGCGGACCCTAGGTGGCGACAGGGGGTACCAGAAGGACCAGGCGGGTGGGAGGGAGGGCGTACTCAGGGTGGCTGACAAGGAGGGGGCCGGGGATGTTGGGGGGAGGTATTATGGGGGTGGAAGGAGGTGAACCAGAGTGGTCTCGTGGAGGGGTGGAGAAGATGGCACCAGGAGGTAAGGGCAGATCCATGAGACTCGTGGGCGCGGCCGAGCTCCCATCGGTCACACCGTGCAGCTGCGCCAGGGCCGTATCCACTGGATCCTCGGGGGAGAGGATATTGTTCAGATTGGGTCTCGTCGTAGAGGGCGGGTCATGGATTTCATCTACTATTGTCAGAGTCTGTCGGGGTAGAGTGGTGGGACTTCTGCGGTGGGGAGAGATGGACATAGTAGACGTAGTGGGCGGTGTGAGGGTCCGAGCCGTCTTCTTGGTTCTTGGGGAAGAGGGAGAGAGACGTTGGAAGGCCGGACGGTCTGGCGACACGCTCCGGCGTCTCCGCCTCGACGGCTTGCTCCGGGCGGCAGGTTCGGGCGTGTGCAGAGAGTACTGGGAAGGCAGGGTTTGAGGTGGATGGGACCTGGGTGTCCTGGTCCCAGACTCCTGGGGGGTTCGTGGCAGGTGAGGTGCGGGAAGGGGAGGGATGGTAGGGGGACAGGAGACCGTCGGGTCCTGCGAGGATTTTCTTTGGGGGGAACCGGGAGCAGTGGCTGGGGGGGGTTTCGGCGGCAGGCCAGGCGGCGTGCCGAGATGATAGAGCCGAGAGCAGCGGCATAAGACATCCCCGGCCTCACCTCCCGACTCCGCACCCTGTCTCGTGCCTCACGGGGGCTAAGGAAGTCTGTTACTTGTAGGCCTCGGACCTCCTCGAACTTGAAGAAAAGGCATTCGCGGGATGAAGAGGGGTGTGCGCCTTCACAATTGGAGCATTTAGGTGTATTGGGGCACCTTCTCAGGGTGCGCGAGTTGTCCACCGCACCCTGTCTCGTGCCTCACGGGGGCTAAGGAAGTCTGTTACTTGTAGGCCTCGGACCTCCTCGAACTTGAAGAAAAGGCATTCGCGGGATGAAGAGGGTTGTGCGCCTTCACAATTGGAGCATTTAGGTGTATTGGGGCACCTTCTCAGGGTGCGCGAGTTGTCCACAGTGAACACACAGTTGATGCGGCTGTCGACAAACGGAGCTAACGTATCCAAACTTATTGCATTTAAAGCAACGGGTCGGGTCCGGGATGTATGGGCGGATAGAAAACTCGCATGACGCGCGGTCTCCCATACCTCATACAATGCGGTCGGGGGGGATCAAGGTATTGAAAGTAAGGAGCAGACGTGGGGTGGGGGAAGGGGTGCCTCCCTGTTGGGATGTGAAGCGATAAATCTTAGTGACTCCTTGGGGTGTGAGGTCCTCCAGGAGCTCGTTCACTGCGATCGACAATAGGCGGGTGGCGTAAATAGTGCCCTGACTCTGGTTCGGGCGAGGGTGTGGCGAGGGTGTGGGGAAACGGACACCGAGCATCCAAGGACCTCAGTGACGGAGAGTAGGGTTTTTGTCTCTGCGGCTGAGCGTGATTTTACGAGGAGGGAGCCATCCCTCTGTGGGCGTACGTCGTAGCGGCTGGAGTTGCTGTGGGTTCGGATCGCCTGGAACGTCCGTTCAGAGTTGGTCGGGAGGGACCCAGATGTAGGCCGAATCACCAGGAATTTGTGGATACTTGGAAGGGAGAGGGAGGCTGTAGAGTCGAAGTGGACTGGGATATTCAACGGTCGATAGGACGGCCGTGAATGCCGGCTCCCCCGTCCGCCGCGGGGCTCTCTCCGTGGGGAGGTGGGCTGACGGCGGGTGAGGGGGGCATATGGGGAGAGCAAGAAGCCGGGTTGTGGGGGCAAGTCCTCGGTGGAACTTATCTTGCCCGAAGGTGGCTGAGGTGGGCTGGGGCGAGACCCCTGCTCCAGAGAGTGTAGGTCCAAGGGCATAGTCGAGGGACGGACTGGGGTCGGCAACGGAAAAGGAGATTGCAAGCGTTCCGCTTCCATAGTGGGGTCAACCCCATCAAGTTGCGGTCTTCCAGTGGTAGAGGACTCGAGGGCCTGGTTGCCCACCACCCGAGTGTTGAGAGAAGGAGTAGTCCGGGAATGAGAAGCAGTAGTCGTAAGCCGAGGGGTAGAAATATCCATAGCGAACAAAAAGAACTTTATCCCCCGCGAGCATCCAGTCACCACCGACTCCAACAAGGGAAAGGCGAATCGTGGGCACACTTGGTCCCACCGCCAATAGATGTCACGCAGGGGAGATACACCCGTACCCAGTCCCTGTGCCTGAAAGGCGGCCACTCTCATCCAACGCGCGGTGGAAAGTGGCAGGGACAGGGCTTGGGTTTGGTTGAAAAGCGACAAGGGTGCAGGGCAACCACTTCCCACACCCAAGGGCCAAGGAACGGGTCAAAATCAAGGTCCAAAAAACAACGCCAAAAAAGAGAGAGAAGCCAGAAAGAATGGGTGAAAGGAGAAAGAAAGAAAGAAAAAGAAGCAGGAGATCAGCCGGGTCCCCAAACGGGTCCAATGGTCCACGAGGGCAGAGAAGGCCCTTACACCGAAGAAAGGTGTATTCCCACATTCGCCACAGAGGGACGCGCCCTATCGCTCCGGACAAAGCAAAGGGATATATATATAATCCCAGTAATTGTGTTACTAATGTAAGATAAAGTATTTTCTGGGAAAATTAAATTGGAAATTGGTAGATGACAAATCTATCCTCAAAAAGGGCTGATTAATTATCACCAGATTCCTCATTCAGTTCAACAAATACATTCATGAAGTCGCAATTACATACATACAGTGTCTAAACGGCCATAATAATAAATATTAAGATTTTATATAATAAGTTCTAACTTGAGCCTTTACCAGTTACCTGACGAAGATTCTAAAGAGGTCGTGACCTTACGGTTAGCCAAATCTAATAACTAATACAGAGGATAGTGGAGGGTTGTAACTACGGGGCTACCCGACCCAGCTACTGAAGTTATAACTAGAAATGCTTATTGCGAAACACTTTTGTGACAGCCGACGGGTAATCAGTCTAATGACATTTCAAGATATACTGTAGGTACAAACTAAAAAGTCATCATATGGCAAATATCTGAGACTCCATACGTGTTAGTTTCGGAAAAAAGTTCAGCTAGAAACAAAATTGCTAAAAAAAAAAAAAACTGAATTAATCTGTAATAACTTTATTTTTGTCCCCAAAAATAAAATATCGTTTTATTCTAATACATTGATAACAGCAGATGCAGATGAACAGGAAACAGACCAATATATATATATATATATATATATATATTACTGTACTGATAAAAATACTTTAAAAAAATGGTAGTCCTGAGTTCATTAACGAATGAAGCCGCATATGCTTTTACGCAACATTAATATATATATATATATATATATATATATATATATATATAAAACCTTGGTTAACCTGTTTTGCTTCCCCCCCGAATTGAATTGTTCATTCTGACGAAGGTCAAGCTTGTCACTCCACCTTAGACCTACAGTTTAATGTGGAATCCGAAGCACACCCTACCGCAGCCCAGCGTCTTAACCACTAGGATACCCATTTATCTACCAACCAAATTTTTTTTTATTGTGTGGGAGGATGAACAGCTGAGTTTTGCTGCTCGTCGCCTGCCGTCGCCGGGTCTCGATCCGGGGGCCGATGGATACGTAGTCAGCGACGCTAACTAATAAATAAATAAATAAATAAATAAATATATATATATATATCCAAGCAGGTCGAACATTTGTGTACCTTTTCGTTCGTGCCCATTTCTTATCCAGTAGGTCGAATAAGTTATATATTTTAGATTTTTAATCATTTTCATTTGTGTTGAGGTAGAGATGGGGTTATATGAGAAACTTTAGCGAAAACGCTTTTTTACCGTATATAGGTAATGATAATTATTGGTTTAAATTTCACCTGCGCTAGGATTTTTATTAAAAACTCGAAATCAAGTAGGCTAAGTTGGCCTTTATGCTACCTCAGCCTTTACACACTTACTGATTTGTTTTAGGTTTGGTTAGGTTAATCAGGGTTAACCTGACATAAAAAAAATTAGGTCTACAAGAAGATCTGACTCAATTGATAAAACAGGCAGCTTACTATTGGCACTACTTTGGGAGATATATATATATATATATATATATATATATATATATATATATATATATATATAATCAAGCGGTTGAACGCTAATTTGAGTGATAACAACAAGTGTCTACAATTGATAATACAAATAATAAATGTATTAATATTAATAACGGTAGCAAGGACAATAATATTTATGATAGTAACGGTAACAAGAAGAATAGTGGGAGAAAAACTCAATGATACTTGCGGGTATAAGGGCAGAAAGACTACTAAACTGGATTATAAAGAGGTTACACTACATTTTAACTACAAAAAACAAGGAAAAAGCAAGGTATTAAAAGTTCTTCCGAATTTTATTCCGAGGTTTTTTTCTTTTACCTTACGAGGAACTAGTCTTCAAATTCTCTCAGTTTGAGTTTACAAATACAATTTTTTCCGTGTTACGTCTATATATATATATATATAGTAAAATCACAGAAAAACACGTGATCTTTTCAATAAACAAACAACCACAGGGAAAAGGAAAAGTAAACACGAAATCCGAGCGCTTTCGCGATATATTCACATCTTCAGGGACATACACACACACACACACACCTTTCGTTACCTTTGGTTTGCTTCCGCCAGAATTGTTCATTCTGACGGTCGTCAAGCTTTTCACTCCATCTTAGACCTACAGTTTAACGTGGAATCCGAACCACGCCCAACTAGCAGCCCAGCATCTTAACCACTAGGCCACCCAGGGTACCCATTTATCTACCAACCACTTTTTTTGTTGTGTGGAAGGATGAACAGCTGGGTTTTGCTGCGCGCCGGCTGCAGTCACCGGGTCTCGATCCCAGGGCCGATGGATTCGTAGTCAGTGACGCTAACCACTACACCACCGAGGTATATATATATATTGTTCTAAACAAAATACAGGCCTGTATACGGACGGTTTGCGATGCGGATACTTGCGGTTTTTTGGTCCAGTTTGTGTAGAGCAAACCTAATGTAGTACGTGTGAGACAGTGATTGATATAGGCAAATTTGTGCTGCCTTCAGGAGGAAATACAAACTTACGGGGTATCTTGCTCTTGAAGAATCATACACTAGGACTGGTAATAACTAAGGGGGGGGGGGGTCTTCAGTACAATCTAACGAAAACTGAAATAAATTAATTGAAAACGGATATGGATGCTCTTTGGACTAGACTAACACACCATTGTTGCTTTTATTGGAGATAAACCACGTACGAGTCTCGTCAGTACTTTGACCTCCTATTTGCTTACCAATGCTGCTGCGAGCTGCTCGTACCCTGAAATGGGCGTACGGTATAGTGCTCTATGTAAAAGGATGTTTAACGCTTCATACTTCCACTTAAACTACGAGTGCATTGATGATATATATATATTATATATATATATGAGCGAAATCTAAGAGCAACAAGATTATTACCTCCTAAGAATGAAAAATGGCTACTTCACAATTACACTACAGTGGCTCAATGACTTTAAAAAAAAACAATAAAAAAAATTTACGGATCAACTCCCGTTTGAGTTCATGTACCCTAACTGACAAACACACGCAGTTTCAGTTTACAGCGTAAGTAACGTTCATAAGTATACATGTAGCTATCGATTGCTCAATCGGAAATTTATTTATAATTATTACTATTACTTATCATTTCTCCATTTCACACTTATTTATAAACTTCGATGGTCTTTCCATCACGTAAATTATTATTTAATCAAACTGTTTAGGAATATCTGATTTTCTCCAATCACTACTCGCATCGACGCCAATTTTTTTTTTGGTTTGTTTAAAGACAGCGTATAGCCTATACAATATATTCTCTATGGGCGAAGATAAGGGTTATAGGGGGTCAATGTATGAAATATAGTCAACCACATTTAAAACAAAAACTGTGTTGGAACATCGTAACTATATTTGTAACCTTGATCTTCGTTGCGAGGACGTGATTCTTGCTCGCGACACATCGTCTTGTCATGATACGCGGTGTGTATGAAATTTCATCAATTTATGTTGAGCGGTTCAAAAGTTATGGCGCGGACGCGAAAGAGTTATATTTAACCTTTGGCTTTTGATACAAGAACCTGATTTTTGCTTATGACGAGTCTTGTGACGATGCATTTGTGTGAAATTTCATTATGTTGAAGGGTTCAAAAGTTACAGCGCCGACTGGAAGTATGACGAACTAACGGATGGACAAACAAATTCAATCCAGTATGGCCCCTCCAAATTTATTTGGTTGGGGAAAAAAAAAAAAACCTACATCACATCACAAGAGTAGGCGAGAGAACCAACAGTGACGAGACATGACGGAAGATCCTTATCATGAGTTGTGAAACTTGAAGAATATTGCATCAAAACTTCGTTCCGAGCTTGACAATACAATAACCCGTCAAATTCTGTCATGACCAATACGAGTCAAAACACGTTATGTGCTGAGAGACCCTTTACAACATCGGGCACTTTAAAAAAAAAAAAAAAAATCCCCATGAAATCATGCCCTTGGGGTCTGTTCTTCAAGGTTTGTGAGCCACTTCTGCGACCTTTGACACTGAGGTACTAGCAAACGGGCTTCATATTATGATCCTTTCACGGTCAGTGACATCTTTTTTAAGAACCATCTTAATACCTTCTTATACATCAGCATTTTAAAATAGTACATATTCTGATATATATATATATATATATATATATATATATATATACATATATATATATATATATAAAATATCCAAACATCGATTTAATAAATTACATGACGCCAATAACATTTGTAAAGTCAGCGCAAAAAAAAAAAAAAGTTTTCATTACTCTGATATATATATATATATATATATATATATAAAACTCTTTGAAATAGAAAATAAGGCCGTCCTTACTCAAAAGTCTTGACATGTGTTGCTAATTTTGTATTCAAGATACAGGTTCCCCAAGGCAAATGACAATACTAATACAGTACCATTTAATAATCTTGCGGATATGTCCATTTTTCATACCAACAAAAATTTAAGAAATTCCTACGGTATCAAAGGTTAGTTTCACTATCTGTTGAACAATAAAAACCTAAACGATGTAGAAGTAAAAGCAGAGGTGGCTTCCCTTCATTCTAACGTTTCACACGTTTTTAAAAAGAACCAACCAACCATGCAGGAGTAAATTGATTCTCTACCGTACCAATGATCTTCCCAACTGTGTGATTATATATATATATATATATAGTACGGGGGGGGGGGGGGAGTACCGGTATGTACTTTCACCGAAAAAGTTTAGGAGTTAAATAAGGAGAAAAAAAGGTCGTTAAGGTGAGTCATTTGTACATTTTCTATTGCTTGAAGCTACATAGTTATACATGGTTCGGAATGATTAAAATTTATACCAGAGAATTTGCTATGCCTAAAACACCATTACAATTAACTTAAGGATCGAAGGCATTACAACAGTTATTGCTTAAGATATATTCTTGACTTCTATTTAGTTTCTGTTCAACTCCGGTAGTGTGGAGCTCAGAAAAAGAAAGGACAGTAATGACATACTGCTGCATACTGGCCCATTTCGAGCAAATAAATAAATATAAATAAAAGAATGAATTCGCAATTAACCCAAGAAAGCCAATGTGGGACCACGCGCACAGCGACTAGTGTGTCGGGTCTACAAAATCCCATAATGAAAATTACATTTTCAACTTGAATTAAACAATTTATTGTTACTAAATAAAAATTAACTTGCATAAAATAAAAGAACTTTCGAAAAAACAAATGTAATGTTACTGTAATAATCCACGCTGGCCTTCTAGGGTTAAACATAAACTAGCTCGTTATTCAACCTTCAAAGGAAACGAGTAACAACAGTTTCTTTTGTGCATTTTACAAACAGTGCATATTATATGCCTAAATACTTCCGTCAACAGCCCCGCATGAAAGTAGAGTCTATGTTTCATCACCCCATCCCTCACTCCACCTTCCGTTTTGGGTGTGGATCTAAAGGTTAAGCCGGACTACGACCACACCAAGGAACACCCGGAGGAAACACCCTTTATATCCGCTCAAATCTGAAACAAATGAACTCAACCAGAGACTCGAACCCTCTTCTCTTCCGATTTAATTTGCAGAACGGCGTTTTAACTACAATATAGGTAGGCTACCCAATAGCAGATACTTAACATTGATTGACATACGTCATGATACGCGCATGGCTTTCATAGTGCCCTTTATTCGTATCAGCAACACATGTTGGCTTTAAATTTCTTCGCACAGATTTAGTGATAATGAGAATAACAATATTTAACCTCCTCCACAACGGCAAGGGTCATACGACAGAGGGGACCTACGGCTTTACATGGTATCCGAACCGTCTAAGGGTCCCTACATCATCTGAGCGCTTGGATCACTCACGCATCCAACTACTGCGCAGGTTTAAAGTCGCTTAACTAATCTTTGAAGATAATGAATATCGTAGGGTACTCTGCCAACTCAACCAGAAATAACAGTAAGCCTACATTTCTCATTTACAATTCCTTCACGCTACCAAATCCACATAAAATAACTTACAGAAACAATAAAATACATATTTAATTTGTAGATATTTTATTAAAAAATAAAGAATATAGGCCTACTTTCAAAAAAAAGAAGAAAGGTTAGCGGTTAGTGCAGTGTTAGCGTCGCTGACTACGAATCCATCGGCCCCGGGATCGAGACCCGGTGACGGCAGCCGGCGTGCAGCAAAACCCAGCTGTTCACCCTTCCACACAATAAAGAAAGTGGTTGGTAGATAAATGGGTACCCTGGGTGGCCTAGTGGTTAAGACGCTGGGCTGCTGGTGGGTCCTAATTCGGATTCCACGTTAAACTGTAGGTCTAAGGTAGAGTGAAAAGCTTGACCTTCGTCAGAATGAACAATTCGGGCGGAAGCAAACCAAAGTTGTTTTTTTTATTGTTAACGCGTTACATGAACAAAATCGAATTTCATAATGTCAACGTCCAACCTTACGCAACTACATGGATTTCAGATTTTCAATGAATTTTCAATGAAAATGACCAACCTAACCTAACGTAACCTAACCTAAAATGACCAACCTAACCTAACGTAACCAACCTATCTTATACATGTCGACCCTCTCTACTCTTTGTTAATCATCATACAACAACACTGTATTTACAAAAAGCCTACCTCTAATATTGGTAGGATATTAAAAGGTTTTATTTTATGTTAGCCGAGGTCTCTGCTCCATGAACCTTCATTTTAATAAGAATGAATAACATTATATATAATATATATATATATATATATATATATGTGTGTATGTGTGTGTGTGTGTGTGTGTGTGTAGTGATTAGCGTCGCTGACTACGAATCCATTGGCCCCGGGTTCGAGACCCAGTGAAAGCAGGCGGCGCGCAGCAAAACCCAGCTGTTCATCTTTCCACACAATAAAAAAATTGGTTGGTAGATAAATGGGTACCCGGGGTAGCCTAGTGGTTAAGACACTGGGCTGCTGGTGGGGCGTGGTTCGGATTTCACGTTAAACTGTAGGTCTAAGGTGGAGTGGCAAGCTTGACCTTCGTCAGAATGAACAATTCGGGCGGAAGCAAAACCAAGGTTATATATACAGGGACGTAGACAGGGGGGGCCTATGGGGCTTCAGCACCACCTCCCTAAAATAAAATCGAAGGGTTTGATATTTCTAAGCATTTTTTGAATATACATATATATATACACACACACACACACCTTTGGTTAGCTTCCGCCCGAATTGTTCATTCTGACGAAGGTCAAGCTTTTCACTCCACCTTAAACCTACAGTTTAACGTGGAATCCGAACCACGCCCCATCAGCAGCCCAGCGTCTTAACCACTAGGATACCCGGGGTACCCATTTATCTACCAACCACTTTATTGTGTGGAAGGGTGAACAGCTGGGTTTTGCTGCGCGCCGGCTACCGTCGGGTCTCGAACCCGGGGCCGATGGATTCGTAGTCAGCGACGCTAACCACTACACCATCGAGGCGCATATATATATATATATATATATACTGTATATATATATAATTAGCCCCTCCCCCAAAAATTCAAGCTACACCCCTGTGTGTGTGTGTGTGATGAAATTCATCCCATATATATATATATATATATAATTTGACTAACAGGACTCGTATAACTAAACAAATAATAACAAGCAGGTAGCCTAAAAGTATCTAGTGTAGGCCTATATACGATATAATTAAGGCCATAAAGGTTAAAGCTTATCAGAATCACCAATTCTAAGTGAACAATTTCATGATCCTGCAAACCCATCTGCGTCATCTTAATTTATCATAAAATGATGTTAAGTCAAGGCATTTGTATCAGGTATCTATATAATACAATCTATGAATAATATATCATTATAGAAATTGTTATTTGTAACAAAATTTTACAATTTTATTAAGTTTCTGGGACAACAGTACGTCCCATGGTAATACATATAGCCGGTATTTACCATGTACTAATCGTGGAACATTTTTTAGTATTGTTTATAATTGCTATCAATGGTAGAAATCTTACTGACCAGGTTTGCACTTTGTAATTTGTTTTATGGAAAATCTGCCTAAAATTTTTACTTATTACAGTACTGTACTTAGATTGTTATGTAGGACTTGAAGCTTATTTTTATATTCTCCTTATGGGAATTTGCTCTAGCTATACTGTCTTTTAACTACAGTATTTTGAAATGACTGGAAAGAGTTGATTTTTTTCAACTTAATCCACATATTGAAAAATCTGTGAACTGTATCTGTGGTAGCTTTATATATATATATATATATATATATATATATTCAGGGGCGGCTTCTTAATGAATGCAAGGCATGCAAGGCACTGCATGCATAAATAATATACTAAATGAATTTAAAATTATTATTTAAGTTAAAAAAATAAAGTTAAAATTATTATTAATATTATTAATATTAATATAATATTGGTTCTATCCTCGGTTACTACATAACTCATAAGAATACCATAAAAGCCAAAATACAGCTTATCTAATATGTACTACACTGTAATGCATGTGACTGCATGCGTAAGTAAAATTACCACGAGCCACCACTGATTATATATATATGTGTGTGTGTGTGTGTGTGTGTAAAATTATGTGGACACCTTCATAATTGAAATGTTTCATGCAAGGGAGCATATAGAGTGAACACAGATGATTTAGAGTATTTATTTATGTACTGTATATAGGTGGATTCATTGAAAATATTATGAAGTGGTAGTTAATTATTTTTAAAAAACTTCCATCAAAATATCCACCCTATTTTGGAATAAAGGCTGTGTGTACCTTTGCATCCTTTCACTGAGTTCTTATAAAATATTGATGTCTAATAATGTCCTATTCACTTTGTAACACCTACAGAATTTTTTTTTTTTTTTCCCAGATACACCTCCAATCTTGACTGCTGTCCAGTTCACCCCAGGGTAACTCAATGGGGACTGAGCTTGGGAAATTGGAACAAGGGGGATGTCATCAGTTTCAAAACCTGCTGCTCCTCCTTCTATAGTAGGTAATTCTTTACAATTGCAGCTGTGCTTTGGGTCATTATGTTGTTGGAAAATGAACCTATCATTCATAATTCAGCTTCCCGGATGGTACAGCATTATGTTCAAGAATAAACTCATAATTTTCTTTCACCAATTAATGTTCCTTTGTTTCCATATGATCTCCCATCCATTTTCTCACCAGCAAAACAAACCCAGACTTCTACATTACCATCCTCATGCTAGGTTTAAGGCATGTTTCCTGACAAGTGTTCAAATGGGTACTCATTGTTTCCCTGAGTATTCTCTCCCACTTTTCTATTGTTTAGTTCCTGTCCTTGTGTCTAATGTATCATTTCTGTTTGTTTCCTTGTCTTATCAGTGGTTCTTCCCCTTAGCCACCTTTTCACCATTTCCTTTACAATGCTGCTTTTTGCTGTAGAATTAGAGCAAGCCACAATTTCTGTGCCTGTGAGAACATATTTAGTTTGACTTCCCAACAATGATCCTGTTTTCTTTCTCTTTTATCTTTCATTTCCTCTCTTCTACCTCTATTCATGATACTACCCATTTTGCAAAATCTGGTGATGGTCATTCGCATTCCATTGTATGTGACAATTTTTTTTTTCCTGGACTGAGTGTCCTTCTTTGCGAAGTGTAATGATAGTCAAGCATGGATCATGGCTTATTTCATTCTTTGGAGCCATCTATTTACCTGTAGGTAGAAATTACTTGTAAGTAATATTAAACATATTCAAATTCATGTTATAAAATATGGAACAACTTAAAAATTATCACAAACAATTCTGCTAATGCAAATACTGTCAATCCAGTGCTATTCCAGTGATTTAGCATTGGAACAATTGGTGGTGTGAGTCCAATTTCTTTACATATCACTATTTCTACAATATCTAAAAATTTCTAGGTGTAATAGGTTGAATGGATTTCTATAATGATACAACATGACACGAAGTCATAATTCAACATATCCCATGTCATTGTTATTTGAAATTACTGTACGGAGTTTAAGTAGGTGCCCCATAATTTTTGGCCACCTATAAACCTTTCAAATGTTCCACGTGATGATTCCTCATTTCACAAAGGTCAAGCTTGTTGCCCCCTCCTCTTTCAACAATTAAAAAAAATAAATATGTAGTTTTGGAGCCACCTATATTTTGGCAATACTCACAATCTCTGACTGGCAGAATGGTGGTGTGAGAAATAACTAGCTACCCAAATTAGAATGACCACCTAACCTATGTATGTTTAACCCAGGTATAAAGTTTATCCTGATTGTCCCAACACATGAAATGGCCAGACATCTGGCTATCAAAAATCTGATGGCTGTGAAACATACACACACACACCTTGGTGGTGTAGTGGTTAGTGTCACTGACTACAAATCCATCAGCCCTGGGATCAAGACCAGGTGACACACAGAGCAAAACCCAGCTGTTCATCCTTCCACATAATAATAAAAATCTGATTGGTAGATAAATGAGTACCCTAGGTAGCCTAGTGGTTACAATGCTGGGCTGCTGGTGGGGCATGGTTCAGATTCCATTTTAAACTGTAGGTCTAAGGTGGAGTGACAAAATGAACAATTCAGGCAGAAGAAAAACCAAGGTGTGTGTGTGAATATATATATATATATATACTGTATATATATATGAAAACTATTTCACAGAAGTAACACAATAATATTTATGATGAAAATAACCATAAAGGAAAAAGAAAACATGAAAGTGCTTGAGCACTATTTTGTTTTTTTCCTTTGTGGTTATTTTCATCATATATATATATATAAAAGCTTTCTGGATTCAGTAAAGAGTGGGCAGCACAACTATTTAAAAGGAAGGTAATTTTTTTTTTCCATTTTTTGTTGATGATCAAATAGATCCTACAATTCATCAAACATTTGTTAATGATTTCTGCAGCCCCTGAAACATTTATATATGATATATGGCACTATATTTGCTACAAAGATGCACCTCCACTGGTCTCCTCTCTTTCCTTAAGATTACCTTTCTACTCACAATGTGAAGAAGTATTTCTCATTGGTTTTGAAGTTTAAAAAGGACAAAACTGCACAATCCCCAATTCTTTGAGTGCATATACCTACACATCTAACTAATCCTTGGAAGTCCACTGAACTTCAAGAGCTGAAGCTTCTGATGATCCATTTTAGAATTAAACTACCAATTTTTTGTGTGTAGCTTTTTACATGTAAATAATCTTAACCCTTAATTGGCATCATATTTTTCAGTCACTCGCAAAATTAAACTGATTCAGGTTCTCCCTGACCACATAATAACAGTTAAGAGTTAAATGACTGATGAATAAACCTCAATGTTAATGATATGGATTTAAAAAATTATATGTCCAGCTTAGTCTAGCCTATATGAGCAGCGTAGAATATTCTTATTATCTCATGATCCTTAAAAGTGCTTTCTGCTGTAACCTAATTTTTGCAGGTTCATTTACTAAAATACTACTATTAACAATAAAACAGTATATTTTTTAAAAACAAACTGTAACTACTTACAGTACTGCATATCTTAGCAGTAGCCTTAAATTTTAGCTTCTACCAGTACGGTATAGGAATTCACCTATAAAATCTTAATTCCTCCTAAGAAGTTCATTCTACAGCAGGGGTGACCACACTTTTGGTTGATAAGATCTACTTTTCTTATTGTTACCACCATGGTCTACTATTGAAACTTGACTCTGCAAAGGACATAGGCCTACAGTAGATAAAAGCATGCTTTACAAATTAATATGTTTAATATGTACGCACTATATAAATACACGTGCATAATTGACCAGTCAATCATGATTGACTTTCTGGGTATCTCTGTTCTACAGTAACTATGGTACTAGTTTTCAGCCATTTGACCTGCAAGTAGCCTATACATAGAAAGTGGTTCAATTTAAATGGGCTCTAATGCTTTGTAACCTAAAGTGGAGTTTGAATTAGTTGTAGCTAGTCCTATCTTTTGTAACAATGAAGTGAAATCTGTATCTGATTTCATATTTGGAATTTTTTTGCCCTTGCCAAGTAACTATTATAGAGTATATATAATAGCTAACTTAAACCTATTTGTTATATTACCAAAAGAACTGTATGACAAAAACATGCATCCTGTAAAATTACACTATGCATACATACTATACATTACTGGTTTGTTATGAAGGCTGAAGTTGTTTTAGTATACACACCAGTATTCAGTTAGGCCTACACAATGCCTTGTTTCCAAAAAGTTCCTAATGAATGTAATCAATTTTAATTTTTTTAATGCTTTTAATTTTAATGCTCCTGAAGGTTAAATTACTTGGCTAATTGGGCTTTATAATTTTTTTCCTAAAAATTCACTTTAAAAAAGCAAAGTTTAATATTTAGAAAAGTTTCAGAAAGAAAATCATTTTTGTCTTAGGCTAAACCTCAAACAGATTTAGTACAGTGGTGCTCCATACTGATGGGTATGGTAAACATTGGCTACCTAGTTTTAATTATCTGAAAAATGAAAATTTTTATAAATGTGAAATTAATAATAATTTCAAATACATTAATTACACTTATACACACTATGAAAATGAAGGAGGAATTAGTAAATACTGATGCATTTTTAAAACAAAGCTAAATGCAATAGCTATTGATCGCCAAGTATCTCCTCAATATGCTATTATTATACAGTAAATCCCTAAATTATACATTTTCAATTCTTCATTGTTCATGTAGTGCACCAACAATGGAAGTAGGGTAGGCAACTTGGGAACTTTCTATATTTTTTACTATGGTAATTAGCTAAAATGCAGTTTTAATAATTTTGATTAAACCTCCAATTCAAGCTTATCACCGATATTTTGTAGGTTTAATTGGACCAACGAGGCGAGGCTCCTTCTCATTAATCACTCATTCACATTAATTTCTTTATTGGAGGTTATCAGACTCATCACCTATGCAGGTTGCATACATTTAGTGAATGAAATGGGTCTTTATGAAGAAACATTATATATATATATATTACTTCCAATAACCTGGACTTCTGCTACTCTACAACCTCTATAACCAAGATGCATTGTATATTGTAACCCTTTAGTTAATCAAAATGATAGAAAATTGAAATAAAATTTTCCTTTAATAAATAAACCAAATCATACACAGCATTTCTTTCCTTATATATATATATACACCGTATATATTATTTATTTATTTTTTTTTTTCACAATTTTTAGCCAGTGAAGATAGAAACCAATTTTCTGAAAAATCTGGATGTCAAAGAAATAAATGAAGTTCCTACAAACAAGTTTATACCAACTGTCTCTCCCATCCATTTTATTTATATATATATATATATTTTATATATATATATATATATATATACACAGTGTGTGGGGGAGGGGATAGGGTATCCTGTACCTTGAATACCCAACTACAGCACTAACTACTGAGTCCCATGGGTGTCCAGTCCAAGTGATAAGGAAAGCACTTGACCCCTATTGGAAATCGGGTAGACAAAATAAAAATATAAATGCTGAGAAAGTTCTTCTTGCTATGGAAGCCATTTAGAGGTAATAATTGTCCCATCCCTTTCAGGAAAAATACAAGCCCCACCAAAGCCTAACCATATACTCCAGAAGCCAATACAGTACAGTACTCATTCACTGGACTAGTAACCTAACATTTAGGGCATACAATAGAAAACCTTTCTTTTTAGCAGGAGCCTACTGGTAGTTCAAATTATATCTAGGCCTAGCAAAACAAAACAAATAAAAATAATTTATTTTTCTACAATAAGGTACACACAAAAGCTTCTTAAAAGAATAAACATCATCAAATTAGCATAAAGATTATATAAAAGGATGACAAAAAATGCATTGACATTTGTAGATACAAATAAGGTAAGTAACATATAAGAGTACAGTATCTGAGGACCTTGCAAATTTAGCATAAAGTTAAAATAACATTATACAAATTCAGGTTTTAAGATGAAATATAAATTTTTAAATAAAAATTACACAGTCTAACAAAATATAGGCCTACCCTGTGTATTCAATAGTGGGTACAGAAACAAGGAAATGGTAAAAAAAAAAAAAAAAATTAAAAGTTAAATCTAGGCCTATTGGAAAGCTTACAATATATAACTTATAATGTCTATTAACCCTCAACCTAAATGGTCAGATGAGGTATAACAAACCCTACTCAACTTGCTTTTAATGTGTTTTTCCAAAGGCTGACTAATTAATGGTTAAGATACATTATTTTTATAAGTGATAATGTCACCATTTTAATGTGATAATGGATAAATTTTAAACCAATATCACAGCAATTATCAGCAAGAAGAACAGCAAGGCTTCATAATAAGGGGATAAATGTTGACTGAATACACTCTAGACCTAAGTTAGGATTTATCTTTGGATGAAACTGGTTAAACACTCACAAGGCACCCAGTAGCCTACCATTAAAAAAAAAACTTATTGACCCATTGGGTGATTTGGTTCTTTAGACATGGATAATATAGAAAGATCCTGGTGGATCTGAATTACCCTCGTTTTAATCTAAACAGTACCACCAACTAATTTAAAACTTCAAACTGAAAATACGACTGAGGATAGGTTTCCACGAGCTAAAAATGACTTCTCTAACTTGAGGCATTAGCGTAGCTGCCTAATTTTGTTTAGATTGTCCTAACTCAAACTATGCATGTTCGCCTATTTAGACTCGTCTAGAGTTAGGCCTAACTTAACTACCAAACTAAACTCATACCAAACCTAAGTAGGCTCGTAGGCCTATATTTAAGACGTAAAGCGTAATATTTAAGACGTAAAGCGTATACAAAGAAGTCTAAGTCTAAACACTGGGTAAGTTTAAGGCTGTAGATTGTTACACCATAAGTTACCTAAGCGCGATTCTAATTTTTGAAAGAATGTTAGCGGCCCTGGGCCCCTAGGCTACGTTCTCAGGCAAACCTAACTAAGCTAGACACTGAAAATATAGTTAATAACAGTAGGACATGGCTACCCATAATAGGCTAACATTATGTACCCCGAGTTAAGGGCTTAAGGCCACGTTTTTATATTAACATAGTACTCTCGGTAAGTTTAATTTAATGGTTTATAATTAATGTGAATGTGCTACAACCCCTCTAAAAAGGCTTTTTCATTGTAAAATAAACTGCATTAGGCCTATGCCTAGCTTTCGGCGTACGTGACAGTGACTACATAAACATGGAACTCTGGCGACGAATTTTGTTACTAAGAGTAAAGCATTCTAAAATTAATCGTATCCGATCAAGATTTTGATCCATTAATTATTAAAAGTATAGTAATTTTAGAAAATGTGATTATTTGGCATTTCCCAGATAAACTATATGACTTGGTGTTTGACTATATATTGGTTTTAAAGTTAATTTTTTTATTTTAAATGTGTGTAGGAAAGGTACATATGAAAGCAATGTACTTGTACATAGGTTAAGAAGCCATCTTGGATTTGAAAGTTGGTTCGTGAAGTTCGGTGTATTGTCTTTGTGCATTTCATTAGTTTCTTCAAGTGTAAACTGGGTGTTGTATGTTCAACTGTTTAGGCACAACAAAGCATGGTATTAAGACTGTAATTAAGCTTTAATAAGTGAAGTTGCCTGTTGTACATTCAGTTTTGTGATTTCCATTTAGGCCCAGAACTACTTAGGTTTTAGCCCAAAGCACCGTCAACACAAAGGTTACTGGTGCGTTACGTACGTTTTAATGAAGTTACCCAGTCTCTGTGCTTTAATGTAACGAGGTTTGTTCTGCCCAGGGTAGAAAGCATAAAGGGTACTTGGCTCCTCCTCGTAGCCAGAGTAAGCCTACTATGGGATGCCATGTGTGATACTATGATATTGGGGACTCCCACGGGCAGGGAATCCTAGGGGCGTAGCCTCGTTGACCCTTTCGTTAATGTACCGTAGCTTAGCCCAAGCTTTTTGTAGGTCAGGTTTGAAGTTAGAGCTAGAGTTTCAAGGAGGCCCAGGCTATATCACGAAGTAGGTTGAAGACGCCTCTTCTGTCGAGTCTAAATTAAGTGGTTATTTTTGTAGAGTTCATAGTTTAGGCTATGGTAAACCTATTCAGTTTACTTTGCAAATTGTCAAGATCGTACAGGCCTATTATTGGAAGCCTAGCAAAATTTTTTTAAATCTACTTATAAGTTCAGAAGCTAACCTTAAAGGTTAGAGTAGATTAACTTAAAAGCTATTAATTTACATGATGGCTTAGGCTAAGCAAGTTTAAATTGGATTAGTCATCCAATAAAAGCCAAAAGATTAGTGTATTAACCTGCCCTGTAACCTTGTCAAAGTATAATGTTACCTTTCAATGTTACCTTTAGTGAATAGGCACTAAATACATGACACATATTAAGGAAGTTGACTTAAGATAATCTAGTCCAAACTTTATATCAGCTTATAAGAATAGCTTATTTTATAGGTAACCAATATTGCTTGTTATACAGTAGGCCAAAATACCACATTGCCTTCCTCAATAAATTTGACTATAGGACAGTGGGTAGTTTGATTAAAATGGAAGGTAACAAATTCTTATCTTATGTAGGTAAACAAAGTTAGGACTGGCTGCCTATTTGGCAATAGGCTTTGATTTATCTAAAATAAATTATGTAGGCCTACATAGCCTCTGACAAAACTGTATTCTAGGTGGATTTTGGCTGTTGGCATTAACACAGTAACTTAAAAGGATTAAGCCTCTATATTGCAGAGTTTTAACTAATTTATACCTTCACAACTTTACTCTTTTCTTGCTAGGCCAGTATTTTTTAATATAAATCAGGCTAGTCTTGTATCAAAGTTTTAGATGAAAGTGTCATGGGTTTAACCTGTTTGAAATTTTACCAATGTATCATTCATTAACTAGAATCTAAAATTTTTTTGTCAATACCATGGTTAAGCTTTGTTTATATTTTAAGTAGACTGTTTAGGCTGCTTGCTAGACTTATTCTCTAAGCAACCCTTTGTACAGTATATTTAAACAGAATATGACATTACAGGAGGTTATTCAACACAGTTAATTAACCTGTAGTTTTCTGGACTTGTTATAGAAGTTTTAAAATTATTTAACACTCTGCATGGATATACTCTACATTGGCTTGCACTGAACACTACTCTCTAGTAGGGAAGAAAGTTTGGTAAAATTCCAGAATTTAGATGCAGTTTAGAGACAGTTCATAATTACTAACCTAACCTAGTCAAATATAGGGCCTATTACTGAGTTGTCATAAACTCTGTATTCTGGAATTTTGCTGAAAGTTTTTTAATATATATATATTTGCTTATGAATGTTGTTGAGAAATTTAGTAAGCCCTATGGAATAGCATTTTACTCTACATCAAACCTTGTACCCAAGTTTTATAATGTAGCTACAGCCTATTAATACAGAATATCTATGCTGATGATATTTGGAAGTAAGTTAGTGTACAGTACTTCAAAAATAAGTCCTGACAGTAATGTAGATATTCACAAAAGCTAAATTCATTGAAAGTAAAAAATATTATTACAATGATGGGTAAATAAATAAAAAAATTTGGTAGGCTACCTACCTAATTATTTACAAGCTTAATATATATGCATAAACAAATCTATATAAACTACCATATTCAATAGGATCTTAGTATGTACCTCCATTCAACATATGGCAATTACAAGGAAGCTGACCTTAAATTGGCCATAGGATATTTCTTCAACTGAAAGGATGAAGCAGCCTTAACCATTCTCGGATACAAATGCCTTTCAATAAATACTGAGGCTCTCACAAACTGAATATAAATTATGCTTACTTTGAAAGAAACTGCTGCTGATGAAATAAATACTGTAGTTTTTGGTAATTTTAATGTGGTGTGCAAATTTTGAAACTGGCCTATTTGTATTATAAAGTACTGTATTACAATTTCTGGCTTTACTGAACTCTCAGCTTAAGGTAATAATGTAGCTATTTCATTATTATAATCATTGCTGTTATTAATATAGTCATTATTACTACCATTATTATTAGCTTCTGATATTAGTAGTTACACTATTATCGTAAGCTAAAATATTAAGGAATGAAGAATTATTGATAAATTGCTCCTATGCACAAAATGCACTTTTAAATATTTGATTCTAGCCTACTTCTCTATCATATATTAATGTTTTTGTACAGTACTAGGTAAGACTTGGAATATACTCTTTATATGTAGGCTACCTATATATTTATAAATACTTTTTTGTTAATATTTATAATTGATTTTATACCAGAGTTGTCAAAAAAGTTTTTTTTTTAATATTGATCAGGACAGTAGTCAAAGCTGCTTTAAACTGGTCAAAAGTGGTTAAAACAGTTTTTTTTTTTTCAAGTGTACATTCCCAAATATTTCTGAAGCTACTACTAAAATATTCTAGAACCAACTACAACATTTTAAACATTCCAAACCTTCTAGATTATGATAATTATACCTAACATTCTAGATTATTTTAGAAACTGGGAGGTTAGGAAATAGGAATAGTCTAATGTTTAGGAATGAGAAGTAGCTGCAGAGCAGCTTCTGTGATAAAGAATTTACTTTTAAACTTTTGTTACAATTATAAAAATTTTAGAATCTTCTATTAATTTTTGAATATTCTTGAATGAATAAGGAAGTTCCAGAAATTTCTGGATCATAAGTTCATCCCCATACCAGTCATTTTGAGTGTTTGTTGGTTTAACTGAAGCTTTTGAAGAGTAAGAAGGAATAGTGTTTGGTGTTTCTTCAAATGAAAAGCAAGGTTATTCAAAGTTGTTCAAAGTTTCCAGTATTATAAGTGAAAATGACACTGTAACTACTCTTTTTAGTGATCTCAAGCATTTTCTCATAGACACAATCATTGGGAAAAGTAATATTGAGGTTTCTTGCAGCACATCTTTCCCTCTTGCACTGAAAGCTAAAATAGATTATTTTTCCATATTAGATAGGTTTATTTCAGAACTTGACAGGTGCTTCTCAGAAAACATGTCCCTTTTAACAGCTATTTCTTCCATTGATTGTAACTGAGGAGACTTTTTAGAATTAGGGAAACTTAATTCTATTGCACACTCGTATCAGAGTAATGGTGTGGATGAAATCCTTTTGCAATCTCAAATTTCTGTTGCCAAAAGACACTTTTCTAACAAAAGTGAAAAGTCAAAGAATTTGATTCACTTGTATGAAGAGCTAAGACCTTTACAATTAGTTTATTTTGAAAATAATCATCACTCTTCCACTGCTAAGTAATGAGCAATTGTTTTCTGTGTTGAGTTTGGTGAAATACTACTTATGAACTATGATGAGAGATGATTGACTGAATAACTTGCTTCTGATGGCCTCTGAAAAAGAAGTGGTAAAAAACCTTAATTTTGATGATTTTGCAAAAATGAAGTCTAGAAGATAGATATCCTCTACTACATTAGGTGATACCAGACCCGTGCACAGGACACTTCATATGGGGGGCTGAAAGTTAACAAAAAGGGCACCATCTCCTCCACCCTCAAAAAAGAAAAGTCTCTCTACAGCATTTACACATTTATGGAAAAAAAGGGCACTTCTGAGGCATGAAGGGGCAAATGGGAGGGCTAAGCCCCTGTAGCCTCCCCCCTCTGCACATGCCTGGGTGATACTGTATAAATTTCATGATTTATTGCTTAACTTAATAATTTGATAGTTAACTGTAAATAACCAGTCTAGCTGATACCATTTAATCATTCTTGTTTATATTAATTTGATTATAAAGTAGCACTTAATAAATCTTGACATGTGAGGGGCCTCTTACTGCCTTCTTTAATTTGCAATGCTGAAACAAAAATAAAATTGATTGAAGACTTCAATTCTTTAGAGCAATATTGATACATGTCTTCAGCTGTCAAAATTTGATTTCCTATAGGTCTTTGTAGACTTGCTTTAGCAGTTGCTCTCTTTACAGTGCCTCCAGTTCTGTCACATGCATTTTTGCCATGTGATATAGCAAAAAAATTCCACTTAGCATCAACTCCAAAATCATCTCTGTGATAGCAAAGATTTAAAAAATTAAATTTGTTTTTATACTGAGCTGCACATCCATCAGAAAAATAATGAATTTTTGTTAGATATTGGTGTTTTGTACAAAGAGTATGGTACCGTAGGTATCAGCTTTTTGAGGAAAGAATACACAGTAACACTATTGTGTTTTAGGGAATCTGAAATAAAGTAATAACTCTCATGGTGAAGATTTCCAGACTGTTTCCAACAGAAAACAAATGGGTGTACTGTGTACTGTGAATTTTCCCATTGGAAACCTTGAGCAGCATCCTGAATGATAAATGACTAATTCTTTGCAAAATCCCCCACCAAATGACACTCATCTAATGGTAAACTATCCTTAAGATTTTTGAAATACTCTGCTTGACATTTACTGATGAGATGATGCCTCGTAAGACCAGCAATCCTATTACTCGATGAATCTACAAAATCACTGATGTTTTCAACTGTTTCTGTGATAGTGCAATGGTCTACTGTGACCCACTGTTTATAGTGAATCTCCGAGTCAGGCCAATTCTCTATTACATCTAATGCTTCTACGAAAGCCTTCACACCCTGCTGCCATGGGCAAGCTTGACATATATGCATCATACATGCCTCATTGCCGATATCACACACTGAAAGCCCCAAAAGTTTCTTGTAGTCCAGCCCCTTCAGTCCCAAAGCCCCTAGCTGCAATTTAGGATTTTGATGATATATACATGTGTGACATCCCTGTACATGATGGCTACTATATCTCCCTTTCTTTCTACTGTCAGGACTTGGTAATTTATTACCCTCTTCTATGTTTTAAAGTAACAGAATAAAAAATGATAGGTAATCCTGATTGAAAAATTTGCAGAAATAGCATTTTAACTTCTGTATTATACTATTTTTATTTTCAGATTTTCTTTTATCTTTTATATTTTTTAGGGGCCAAACTATCATGAGTAACAAACAAAGAGAATGCACTCTACATCATGCTAGATAGAGGAAGGCATAAAGACCCCATTTGGCAATTCTTTGAAGAATGAAGAGGGGATAAATATTTGGGGCAGCAATGCGTAAAAATGCCAAATGGGAAGCTGCTTTGAATGAAGTTGCTTGAAGAAAAATACGAGGGTAGTAATAACCAAGAAGATGAGAACTTCATAATGCGAGGTACTTTAGAATTACAATTAAGGAGTCACAGTTCCAACACAAAGTTTCCTCACACCATCAACATCATTGGGACCATCAGCTGAGGAATCCTATGTTTTCGGGTCTTGTAGCACCTGGAATGCTCCTTTGTGTATAAATAAAGTTGGCCTATCACTGGGCATTTGACAAGAACTTGAAGGAGAAAAAGATGAACTACATCTACATTAGGGTGTTCCTTATTTTCTAAAGTTGAAAATTCTATGCTCCCACCCTCTAGAATTATTCCTTTTGATGAAAAAATAATTGATGCAAAATATTTTACAAATTGAGTAAGATTTAGGTTACTCAATAACCTTGAAGTTTTACCCAGTGGTAGATTAGATGGGGGGCTGATGGGGCTGCAGCCCCAGGCCCACCAAGGAACATACACCCATCAAACAATGTGGGCCCACCAAGGAACGTAGGAACTGTATCAAGTTACTTGTAACGATACAGAATATACGCCTGCTTTGTTGAATATACTGGCCTATGTTTTCATACTCAGGATCAGAATCACATACATAATGTAATGAACATGAACAAACATAACTGTAGGCCCATTTGGATCATTCAGCCCCAGGCCTATTAGGCCATTAATCCACCACTCCACCCCTAGTATATACTAAATGAAGAAAATAAAAAAAATTATAAAGCGTATGAACTGATGAGATACGTAAAATTGAATAACAAAGAAATCAGTTAGAACTGGGACAATGCCATATGATGTGACAATCAGTAGTTAAAATTTCAGTGCTCTTGAGTGATCTCTAAATATTAATCAATTTAAAAGAAAATTGACAGTTTTTTCATCACATGGAACAATTTTGTGGGGTGGGACATTTAAATTAAAAAAAAATTTCATCCCTACAGCCAAGAAGCACCCTGTGGCTGTGGCTGAGTACTTTTACTCGTGTAATGTACCATTCAATCACTGAGAATTTATTTCAAGAAATGGCGAAAAATTTGAAGCCTGGGTATGAGCCACCTTCTTAAAAAAAGATGACCATTGATCTGTTGTTTAAAAGTAAGTGATGAATTTGAGCATGCAGCTAAAGGGGAACTAAAAAGACAGAATGTTACAGTAATTCAGGATGGCTGGTCAGCAGCTGGCCATAATAATTCTGTCATAGTCAACAGCATACTAACAGGATCAAAATAATTTATTTTAATCATTGGCCAATAGCATTGCAGTAATCATAAGGCATCAGAATAGTCTTAATTTTTGCTCTAGAAGCCATCAAAGAAGCAAAATTAAAGTATGACTGTAATGAGAAGAATTTTGTTAGTGACAATGAAAACTGAAAAAATTCACAAAGAACTCGGCAAGAAGCAGGTCTTGAATTTCTTATAAGCTACAGTTGGTTATGGTGCACACTTTATGAAGGCTATTATTAGTCAAGTGATAGAGAATCAGAAATACTTCTAAAACCACCATCCTCCAAAGACTACCTTAATTACTAAAAGGGAGTTCTTGCATCAAAATTGAAGATGAACATGAAGGTACCATTAATAACAAATATAGTCAGAATCAACAACAACAACACAGCTGAACAAAGAAGCAAACCATATCTGCTAATGACTAAAATTAATAGCAGTTGCACTTTACTGACTCCAGAGTGAGTTTGCCACAATTGCAGAAGTAGCCAATTCATGAGTGGTTACTTTTAATGAAAAATGAAAACCTGAAACTATGTATAAAGTACATCAAATCCAGGTTTAATGACTATGCAACTGTAACATACATGCTTTATCCACAGTATATGGGACTGGATTTAAATATAGAATTGCTTGAGAGTGGATTTTTGTAAGAAATTGATCCTGACCTTTTACCCTAATAATCAGTTCCATATATGTGAAATTCCATACCCTAAGTTGTCCTTCTCAGAGGTTGTAAGAATGAAAGTAAAACCAGTAACATGGTAATCTTCATAAAATAAATAGCTACTTGTATACCAAGTTTGTTGCCCTCATAAGCCTTTTACGAGTGTGTTGTAGCATTATCAGGACAGTTTAAACTGGCTAAAACCACAGTGGTCAAAACTGACCAACCCTGCTTTGTACTAAACTGACTGATTAAATATAAAACCTAATAAATGAAGATTTTAATGGAGTTTACACACACACACACACACACACACACACATATATATATATATATATATATATATATATATATATATATATATATATATATATATATATATATATATATATATATAATATATTATGGTTATGAGGACGTGTGCGTGAAGTTTATTAAGTGATATTTACAGGGACTTTAAATATTGGGAATAAAAATAGCCTATATTTTCTATTAATGTATATTTTGGGGTTAACCCCTTCTGAAAATAAACAGTATTCCTAATAATCTAATGTTTAACTAAGCCTATTTTTGCCAATACTTAAGGAAGTTGTCCTAATGCTGTATATGCTAGAGGTTGTAATTGTTAATTTAATGTATAACCATTCTAATGGAATACCCATGAGACTCGGATTCTGAGGAAAAATTAATCTCATGGGTGTGTAATAGTATCTTATAGAAATTGTAACTCATTGTTACAATAAAGATTGCCAGTGATGTTTTTACTTTACAACTAGCATTATTAATTTTGAGTAATATATATATCAGGTCATCCCATAAGTAATGTCGTTTTTTGGATCAGAATTTGAAGGAAAAAAAAAAACAACTGAAACTTTTTAATCTAGTATATATTTTCCATCGCAATCAATGACACTCTGCCAATGTTCTACAAGCTTTTTCAATGCCATGTTTATAAAATTCAGGCAGTTTTGAGGCAAAAAACGTACAAAGTTTGGGGTGCAGGTCATCTAAAGAAGTATACTGTTTCTCGTCAAGATAGTTTTGCAGACTCCTGAAGAGATGATAATTTGAAGGCACAAGGTCTGGAGGATGTGGAAGTTTTACCCACCCAAGCTCCTCAATTTTTGCAGAAGTGATCCGAGCAGTATGAGGATGTGCGTTGTCGTGGTGGAACATGATTCCTTTCGAATTAACCAAAGAAGGTCTCTTTTTCTTTTAGTGCAGTGTTCAAATCGATCCAGCTGTTGACAGTAGACTTGAGTGGTGATTGTTTGGTTGTGTGGTAAGGTTTCAAAGTGTATTACACCACCTTTTATCTCACCAAACACTAAGCAACACCTTCTGAGGGTGAAGATTTGGTTCTCTGGCACAAACCCACTGTGGACGGCGCTTAACATTCTGGTACAGTATCCACTTTTCATCACCAGTCACTAAATGGTGCAAAAATGGATCTTGGAGTTCACAGGAATGAAGAGCTGTGCTAATGTTTACCCGCACCCTCAGATTGTCGACCAACAATTCATGTGGCACCCATTTTCCTAACTTAGGCACTTTCCTGAGTTGTTGCAAATGTTGATGGATGGGGGATGAATTGAGTTTCTGGGCCAATTCTTCGACAGTTGTTGAACAGTTGTCTTCAAGTGTGGCTAACAGCAGGTCATCATCAAATCAGCAGGGCGTCCAGAGCGTGCTGTATCTGTCAAACAGCAGTCACCATTCCTAAACTTTTGAAACCATCTTTGACATTTCCTCACATGCAGAATATCATTGCCATAAACATCCTGAATGTTTCGCATTGCTTCAGTAGCACTATTCCCTTTTATGAACTCGTAAAGCATTATATGCCTGATATGCTCTTCTGATACCGCCATGTTTATGAGGGGTTCACATAAAGCAGGGGTCACCAACCTGGGTGGTAGCGCCCACTAGTGGGCTCACATTAAAGGTAATTAAACATTTTTCATTATTTATTTTATCGATTATGTTGATTTATTCTTTTTGATTTAAGGTGGGTGATAAACTTTTTTAATTTTCAAAAATCTTAAAAGTGGGTGGTGAACAAAAAAAAGGTTGGTGACCCTTGACATAAAGCAAAAGACACATCTTCACTGGACAAGGTCTGTAAAGTATGTAGTGAAATATGATAGATCTCCTCTTAGATATAACCTTTGGAAAATTTATGCTTAAACTGAGTAGGACTAATTTAAACTTAATCTATCGTAAAAAACAACATTACTTATGGGATATTAGGGTGGTCCAAATTTAGGATAAAAATTTGAAAGTTGTCTGAATCTAGTGAGCACATGGTGTTCTCATTGCACTTCATGTACAATAGCTTTGTATAAAATTTGAAGAAAATTGAATGATGTTCAGTGGTCTCGCAAAATGTTTAGTTATTTTAGTCTCATAAAATTCTAGCAAAATAGCCAATTTCTTTTAATTCTTTGAAAATTATTAGTTGTAGCCTATATCTTTCTATAGTTATGCTTATGAGACCTAATTTCTGTTTTTTGTGTCCACAGGTAGTGTTTTTGATTGGATAATGGATATGGTGACACGAAGTGGGACAGCCTTTTGGCTTGTTGGCCACCCAGACCCAGATATCATCAGTGCTCAATTGCCTTCCAGAGGCCAAGTGCTAAGGAAATATTACTTCCATCACTCTGTCATGAAGCAAATGAAAGCAGATGCTGCAAAAGCATCTATTCAAGCAGTGCTAGAGATATGGGAAAAGGCTAAAATTCCAACATCAACCCTGGCTTACAGCAAAGCCAAACTTTTGAAAATGATTGATGAGTATGACAAGCTCAAGAGCAATGTTCCAGGACCAGCTCGAGGATCTCTTTGATGTGGCTCACAAGGATGCGATGATTATCATGTCAAATGAAGAGGATAAGGCCTTCCTGGTGAGCCAAAGGGAAGATCAAATATCATCCTCCATGACCAGTATTGATGTTATTCACACCAAAGTCAGCGTGGAAAAGAGGAAACGAGAGGAGGTGATTAAGCAACAGAAGGAGAGAAGTGAAAATGAGAGGGCATTATTTGAAGTCTGATTCCTCGCAGATGGCACTGCCTTCCTCCTCAGAAACAGATACAGAAGAGAATGATGCTGAGTTTACGCTCAAAGATGTCAGGTCACTGCAATGAAGGAAGGAGAATCGACATGTTCTGCTCAGCCCAAAAGTGACTGCAGCCATGGATCGGTTCAACATCTCCGACAGGGCTGCCATGGGCCTTTCGGGAGCCCTGGCAAAGGCATCGGGGCAGAACCTGAAGATGACGATGCTCTCACAAAGTTCAATTTGACGACACAGGATGGCCAATAGGGAAGCATTCGCAAAGACAAATAAGAACCTGAACCTCCCTCCCAAAACCCCACTCCTCCTCCACTGGGATTCGAAGCTTCTTCCTGATGTATCCAAGTCCGAGAAGGTTGACAGGATTGCCATTCTGGTCACAGGAGGCAACCAAGAGATCCTTCTCTGGGTCCCCAAGATTGGTAGCAGCACAGGTGTGAACCAGTTGAATGCTTGCATCACTGCTCTTCAGGAGTGGAACCTCATGGATCATGTGCGAGGCTTGGTGTTCGACACCATGGCCTCAAACACTAGTCTGTCCGAGGGAGCTTGCAAGAAAATACAGGCTACCATCAACCGGGAGATTATTTGGATCGCTTGCCATCACCATATCCTGGAAGTTGTTCTCTCTGATGTCTTCAAGAAGGTGTACAGACCATCCAGCAGCCGCAATATCCCCTTGTTCATGCAGTTCCAAGAGCAGTGGAGATTCATTGATGGAACCCGCTGGAAGCCAGCAATGCACGATGAGAATATCATGGAAGAATTCTCTGGTCCCATGGCAGGATTCAAAGAAAGGGTGCTGAAGGACCTGAAGGTGGCAATCGAGTCAAAGGCTCACCTCAGGGATGATTACAAGGAACTCCTTGTTTGTCATACACCTTCTTGGGGGAAATTCCAGAGAGAGATATAAAGATTAGGGCACCTGGGGCCTTCCACCAAGCCAGATGGATGGCAAAGGCCATTTATGCTCTTAAGATCTTCCTCTTCAGAGAGCAGTTCACCCTCACTGCTCACAAAATGTGCAGAGTGCAGAATGTCAGCCTCTTCATTTCTCTGTTCTAAACCAGGTACTGGCATCAAACAACGATCGCATTATATGCCCCCAAAAATGACTTGATTTCATGAAGGATCTTGAGAGCGGAATTCTGAATCGTTAGCTGGCGAACACTGCCCTCACATCCTTCAAACACCACCTGTGGTATGTGTCTGAGGAATTGATCAGTCTTGCATTCTTTGATGACCGGATTGGAGAAGAGGAGAAAGTTGCAATGGTGGAAAATCTCAAGAAGAGAGAGCGGAAGGGACTGAAGAGAATTGATGGCAAGAGATTCTCTCCTCAAACACTGCTTCCTGACTTCGTGACTGCCAAGACCAAGAACATCTTCGACCTCATTCTCCTAAATGGTCGTCAAAAGTTGGAGTCCTTCCTCACCGAGCCACCTTCTTCTTGGAACAAAGATGAAACCTACCAACAATTCATGGCCTCCGTTGCTTCACTGAAGGTTGTGAATGACAGTGCTGAAAGAGGTATTGCTCTGATCACACAATTCAACTCATCCATCACCGAGGATGAGACCCAGAAGCAGTACCTCCTGGAAGTTGTAACTCAGCACAGGAAGGATATGCCCTCCATGTCAAAAGCTGTCTTCCTGAAATAAACTTAGAATCTACAATGATGCCTTTCCTTTTCTGTGAGCTTATTTGAGATAATTGTGTCAATTTTTTGTGATGACCGGGAAGTTGAAGTTTTGCAGGACCCCTGAATATTGAGATATGAAATTTTGCCTGAAGACATGTTTGGGGTAAAGGTATTAGGGTGATGTGTGTCTAAATTAAAAATCCAACTTTTAATTTTTTGGACCACCCTAATACATGACTCCAGATTCCTGGGATCTTGGGAGCATTGCTCCAGTAAATTTGGGTTTGGGTTTTGTTCATCCGCTAGATGTTATGCAATTTTTTTGCATATACATTCTTGTACAAACCAATTTTTTTAAATTACAAATTTAGTTATTTTAAGTTTAGTTGGTAATTCTATATTTAACAATTATTTTTATTTTTTGTTAAGCTTCAATGTTTTGATAATTAAAATTTTATTGAAATGTATATTTTTTTAATATAAAATTATCAGGATTGGACTATGTTCCATTGATCTCGGCCAGGTTTGATAAATTGGCCAGATAATTACTTGGCGGTTTTATAATCCACCATGACTCTAGAATTGAAAGTTTAGTTAAGTTTAAACTTACTTTTACTTACTTTAACTTACCTACTTTTACTTACTCTTCCTTACTTTTACTAAGTTTAAAGCACTTACTTTTACTTACTTTCATTGTACTATATTTACTTACTTTTACTCACTTTTACCATACTATATTTACTAACTTTTACTCACTTTTGTATTTTTTCAGGTAGTCAATAATCAATAATGGATCCTAATATTGATGAAGTTGGAGAGAAAAGTGAGGGTGTTAAAAGGGGTTACTTTTGTGGTCAATGCAAGAACAAATATTCAAAGAAGCAAAACTGGGAGGAACATTTTAATTCCAAAAAAAATATTTGTTACAATACAAGAGGTCCCAGAGTTTGGGCCCACAGCTTAGATATTGCAGTAAAGAAATACCAGGATGAAGTGCAGCAAAGAGATACGGCAAAGCAGTCATTTAGTTTGTTCACAAAATGTGCTAGTGCTAGACCTCAGAAAAATGAACCAACTTCATCAACTGCTAATCTAGAAAATGAAACTTTTTCACTAGATGTTTCACAGACTGAAGAAAGTGCTTCTCCTCCACCTAAGAAACAAAAGGTAAGTGAGGAATCTGCGCATCAGACTAACAAAACTGCTTTAGAGGAATTTGAAAATTCCCAAATCCAGAAGACATTGAATGCAATTTTGCGCCTAACAAAAGAAACTCACCAAGCTGTTGTGGTTAATAAAGAGAAGAGTCAAAATATGCCTTCAAGTTCAAGTGTTGCATCCAAATCTAATAAAGCAAAAGCAACAAATTTGACATTTCCATAGCCCATTTAAGCAAGTGTAAATCAATACAAGAAATCCTGAACAATGATTTGATCAAATCTACATTCAAATTGGTGGAAAAGAAGGATCTAGGGCATGCTGATGATTCATTTTCAGTACCAAGTGATATAATGGAAAACATTGCAAATAGTGACACTAATATGCCTGATGTAGATATAGCTGTTGAGGATGAAGATGATGATAATCAAGAAGATATTGATGATGCTTCTGATGATAAAATGTTTACATTATATTGCATAGCTTGCACAGACCCCAAAGCATGTGCTTCAGACAAACATTCTAACATAAAAGGTTACTTCAATGTTAATGATTTAACCTATGTATGCAAACAAGGAGAAAATCAAGAGAGATGGTTTAGAAATCTGAAAACCCACCTGAAGAGACATTTAATTAAACTTCAGCATCATCAAAGAGCTGCTGTTTATGAAGTGATGAAAACATCTTCTCGGAACACTACTAAACGCATAGAAGACTTATGTGGCAACATCTTATACTACATAATGAAAACAAACACTGCATGGGCTCTATATCCAGTACTTCTAGCTGTATTACATAGGTCAGGTTGTGAGGTTGGAAATTTGAATCATAGCACACATGCGTGCGAGACAACTTGTGAGCTATTAGATAATCAACTTAAAGAACAAACTGTAAAGTGGTTCTTAGAACAAACTTCAGTAACAATAACAGCTGACATTGGAACAATTTTGGGATTAAGCATGCTAGTTGTATTAGTTATGAGTGAAGAAGATAAGACTGTAAAACTTGCTGGGATAAATTTAGTACGCAGCAAATCAGGAGTTTATTTGGCCAATGAAATTTTTGATGTGTTGAAGTCTCCTAATCACTTGAAACTATCTGAAGAAGCAATTAAATCCAAGGTATCTGGAATGGTTGGGGATGGGGCTTTTTGTAAGGACAACAAGCCATTTAAAAATGAAATGAAAAAGTTGTTTGGAGAAAATTTCAAATTTCAATGGGACTTAATGCATCTTGTGAACAGAGCCCACATTGATGCATTGAAGAAAATTTGTAAACTAAGTGAGCTTTTAGACTTTATTCAGAATCACTCTTCAAATCTGAGATCAGGCCTTGACTATACCAATATGGTTCTTGACAATATCATTGGTTTTAAGAGACCAAAACTCAAATCTGATACTCGCATGGTTAATTACGAATTTGATCAATTTGACAGATTTGTGGAAAATTGTGTTTTTTGATCATCCACAAGAGAAAGAAATTAGTGCCAAGTTCTATGTATTGATTTCCTATGTAACAAAGATTATGTTGCAAGTAGCTCAAAAAACCACAGTTAGTGCAGAATTTGTAGAAAATATATTTTATAAAGGAGGAGGGAAAACTGTTATGTTAAGAGTGATGGAAACAATTTCCAAATTAGCTAATGGAGGAAATGCAAATGATGTAGTTTCTGAATTTAAGCACGATACCACAGGGCAGCAAAAGGAACTAACAGCTGAGGATTACATCCTAAATGAAGTTTACAAATACATCAAGAAACGTTCTGATTACTACCAGGTTGCTGAAGTTGCTAGACCATCCAGAACCAGATCTGAAAGTAGTTTTACAAAAGACTCAGTGATAAATTGGCTGACAGAATATATAGAACAGCTGTGGAAAGGAATCGCAGAGAAATTAAAGCATTTTGATAAAGATGGATCAACTGCCTGGAGTGAAGCACCAGCTGAAGGGACATTCTCCATTCTTGGTTACATTGTTGAACACAAAGGATCCATTAAACCATCTCATTTGACTAAGCTGTGCAGAATTGTGAAGGAGGGTCCAGCTCCAGGCACTAGATCTGCTGTAATGATCACACAGAAAGCCATTGATCAGTGGCCAAGCATACATGGCGGTAAATTCACAACAAATGCTTACATGCAAGGTCTAACATTGTCTACTGTTGCTGCTGCAATGAATAAATAAACTTAAGGTGAGTTATAAACTGTACATTATTGTATTATTATGTTTAGCTAAAACAATTTGTAATTGGTATGTCGTCAATTCAAGAGTTTACTATCATTAACCTATCTAGTGGTGTAAGGGGAAAAAAAAGTAAATTCAGAGCTGTGCTCCAGTAAATTTTTTCAAATCTGGAGTCATGCCCTAATATACATATACCGTACAGGGTGTTTCAGGATGAAAGGTCAATACTTCAGGAGGTGATAGTATCAGTCATTATGAGAAAAAAAGTTCATATGAACATGTGTCTAATTCTGAATGGTTACGGAGATAGAGCTGTTTGAATCTACAAATACAAAAGCATTGTTAATGGTAATCAAGAGAGAGGAACCAATTACTGTTTCTAACATTTAATGTTTAAACATTGGCATTTTGAATGGTATCAGATACAGAAATGACAAATTTGTTACAGTTTACAATATGTTTTCGAAAATCCCACTGTCAACCTCAATGCACTTTGCAACTCATGTGCAAAGATCGCGTGGTGTTCGTCCGAGTTGATCTTGACATTCCTTTATGCGGGCAGCAGCATCCAAAATGTGCGCGAGCAATTCGTCTTGTGTATCCACCTTTCTTTTGTAAACTTTACTTTTCATCCACCCCCACAAACAATAATCTAACTGAGAGAGGTCTGGAGACCTTGATGGCCATTGAATGGGACCACCGTGGCTGATCCATCGACCAGGGAAAGTTTGATTTAGGTATTGCATCACCAGACAGGTAGAATGTGGAGGAGCTCTGTCATGCTGAAAGTACATACCAGTGTGTGTAGCCAAAGGAACATCCTCCAATAGTCCTGGCAATTCATTTTCCAGAAATTCTAGTAACTTTGTCCTGTAAGATGATTCTCTAAAGTAACAGGGCCAATCAGCTGATCATCGATAATGCACCACACATTGGCAGAGAAGCGATGTTGAAAATTTGTTTCCACAGTGGCATTTGGATTTTCATCTGACCACTGATGAGAGTTACGAGTGTTATTGATACCATCACGGGTAAAAGTAGCTTCATCGGTGAACAGTATTAATTGAAGCAATCAACGATTAGCATTTACCCAATGATAAAATTCCAGTCGCATGGTAGCATCTCCAGGTTGAAGGTGTTGTACACACTGTACATGATATGGATGCAAGCCTTCCTCACGTAATGTTCGCCATACACTTGTGTGTGGTTCACTGAGATGTGTAGAAATTCAGATTCAAACAGCTCTATCTCCATAACCATTCAGAATTAGACACATGTTCATATGAGCTTTTTTTCTTAGAATGACTGATACTATCACCTTCCAAAGTATTGACCTTTCCTCCTGAAACACCCTGTATATATCAGACATGGGGTCATTATCATTGTAATGGTAATTAATTATAATTAATTACAAATCTCTTGTAATGATAATGAAAAATTTTAAGGTGATAATGGTAATGAAAGGTCTGTAATGAATCATTACATATCATTACATTTTCATTACAGTGTAATTTCAATATATATATATATGTGTGTGTGTGTGGCTTCTGATTCCTCCCATTCCCAGCCAGCACTAAAGTGGTGCAAGTTGTTCAATTTTATGGTCCTGCTCCAGCTCCCTCTACAGCTTCTCAGAACCCTATTGTCAGCCAGGTGGACAGCTACCTTGACCAGCCCTGCATTGATAAGGACTGCAATCCCTTGATATGGTGGAAGGACAATGCACATCTGTATCCTGACGTATCTGTTCTTGCTGCCAAGCATTTTTGCAATGTTTGCATCCCTGCCTCCAGTGCACTGGTGGAGCGCTTATTCAGTATATTCAGTATTGTAATGATCATTACAATGATAATGAAGGGCTTGTAATGATAATGTAATGATAATGAAACAAAAATGCTGTAATGGTGATGATAATGAAAAATTTCTGACCCCATGTCTGATATATATATATATATATATATATGAGGTAGAGTCAAATGTTTTGCTTGTCAGCCATACCTGTCATCATGGTGGGTTTTACTGCACAGTGCACACCACCTTGAAAGTAGTTTCTTTCTGCTGTCACACATTTCTGCCAGTGGCTGTACCACTGCTGTGGAAGCATTTCTGCAGGCCTTTTCCTGCAACCTTCTTAAGTGCTGCCATCATAGCCTCTTTCTTTCACCTCATCTGCTGGTTAGAACCTGCATCCCTTCAAGAGGGCTTTCATTCTTGGGAATAGGTACAGTAGTAGTTGGCAGGGATGAGATCTGGAGAGTAGGGAGGTTGTGCAACTATAGTGGTAGCATTCTTGGTCAGATACTCCTGTACCAAAAAAGACTGATGAGCTGGTGCATTGTCATGGTGGAGCAGCCAGTTTCTAGATTCCCAAAGATGCAGGCATTTATAGCAGATAGCGTCTCATAGATAGCAAAGGATGTCTGTATATGGTCTGGTTGATATTATGCCCTTCTGGTATGAACTCCTGGTGAACAATGTTCCCTCTAAGGTGTGCGTGTGTGCGCGCGCACACGCGTTGTGAAACCCGCACACACAGCAAAATAAAATGTGCACAGGCTCAAGCGTATCATGAGTCATGACAGTAAATGAAGTAATTTAAAAAATTTCAGTTTAATGAATTCTATAAAGAACAAATTAAGAAACCGCTTGAAAAAATCATTTGGACATGCTCATGCGAATTAAAAGTTACCTGAATGATGACGGATGTATTAATCTTCATAGAGTTTATTTGGAATGGGCATATGCTAAAGATCGTAGGGAGAAATCATAATCATACTTAAATGAAAGGCACTTTCATTAATGTTATTTTGATTATACTTTATTTTATTGAATTTTATTATTTTTTATTTTATTCCTATTTTGTGAATGGATAAAATCATGTATTAATCTTGATAGTCTATTTTAAATTGCTAAATGCTAAAAATTGTTTTGAGAAATGATAACTAAAATAGTCATTTTCAATTAGTTATTTTTATTTTATTTCTTTATTTTGTTGAATTTTATTTTACTATTTTTTATTTTATTCATATTTTTAGAATGGATAAAATGTTTTCTTTTTTAAGAACATATAATATTGTGAACAGTTTTTTAATATCCATTTAATAGTACAGTAATGATCAAGCTATGACCTTATGGAAATAATATTTATTAAGTATTTAATATTTATATATATTTAATTTTCAAGATAATAGCACTCAGAAAAGTTTGCACAATTTTTCACCATGAATCTAAATGTATGCACAACGAAAATTTCTTGCGCACATGGACTAAAAAAAATTAGAGGGAACATTGCTGGTGAATGATGCCCTGGATATTGAAGAACACCTTCCCCTTTGAGTGGTCTGCACAAAATGTCAGCTTTCTGGGTGATGAAGGTGACTTCCAGTATGAGGCTTGACATTTGGATTGTGGATTGAAAAGTTAGCATCACATTTCATTGCCCATGGTAACCCTGTTCAGAATACCTGGATCACTCTTTACTCTGTCACTCTTGTCCTTGCTAGTGAGGGACTATTCTTCATGCTGATCCTCTCTGAGATTTTGTATGACAATGTGGCCACACACAATGCATGTTAAGGTCATCATGTAGAATTTGATGGCATGTGCCATGCGACACATCAACAATTTTGGCGACTTTGTCAATAGTTCATCTACAGTCCTGTCGGATGATCTCACAAACACAGGCATTGTCTCCTCATTATTAGCTACCACTGGCCTTTCCTCCTGTGGGTCATCCTCCAGTGATTGTGTCAGCCACCCTTGAAATGCCTAAACCATTTGTACACTGCACCTGACATATGGCTTTATCCCTGTGGCTTTCCTGATCATGTCATAAGTTTGTGAGAATGTCTTGCCCAGTTGTACACAAAACTTAATGTTTCCTCGCTCCTCAAATTGTGATATCCTGGAGTGCTGAGTTCTGAAAATAAAATTCAGCAAAATGAATGGACAGTAGTGCCTTCCACACTGCATACTGACTGAGTGCACCTATGAGATGGAGTCTCTACCCACAACTTCCCTACATATCCACGCATACACAGACATGAAGGCTCACACAAGTACTGAGTCATTCAGTGGCTATTAAAAAAGTTCACAAAGTTTTTGACACTACTTCATAGGTATATACTCTATATACAGGGTGTCCTGTAAGTCTGGACCCATAGGGATTTATAATATATTTTTTTATTATGTTGCAGGTAAACCATGTCACTGACTAGAGAGGAGAGAGTTCAAGTTATTTTGCTGGTCGGGACCTGCAGTCACCGGGAAGTGGCCGAAGAATTCAACAATATGCATCCAGACCGCGCACCAATCACACACAGATGTGTTGGCAAGTTGATAGCCAAATTTAAGGAAACTGGATCTGTAGCTAACAAGCCTCGCAGAGGACCTTCAAGGACTGTTATGGAAGACGAAACCAGTACCAATGTGTTGGCTAGCTTCGCTGTCAGTCCCAAGAAGTCACTTCGACGCATGTCCAGCGAAACTGGGACTATTTTGTAATTTTATTAATTTTGCCCTATGGGTCCAGACTTACGGGACACCCTGTACATACACTGGTCCGCAAAAGTATTTATAAATCATAAGTTGTAATATATTTGGAATAAGAATGTATATATACTGTAATAAGATATTTAATTGTAATATAATAATATTTGATATATTTGACAATAAAACAGGTTAATAAAAGAAAAATACCATACTTATTTGTAAAAATTTATTTATAAAAACTTATGAAAATTAGTATCCTGTATGGCCACTAGGGTGTGTTTATGGTATATGGTGAAAAATGCGAAATGAAAATGCAAGGAAGCAGAACCCTTTATTTTGTGAGGATACATGAGAAAACAGAACAGGCAAAATTTCTTTGTAATCCAACAACATTTAGAGGTTGCCCACAGCTGATAGGTATTTTCAATTTATAGGGCAATGGAAATTTTAATTCTCAGTTTAAATGATAAATTGCATCTCCAATATACATCTCCAATAAGTATTCAGAACAAATATATCGTGTGAGTATATTCACTAAATTCATAATTAACGATTAAAGTACATGACACCTCGAGTGTTGGCGTTCATTTTTTCATCAAAGTGGCTTTGGAGGCTGTCGGCAAGACTTTACGATGTTCTTCGACGATTTGAATCATGAACTGCATCTGCTCTTCGTTCTGAGTCCTTCCAGCCTTCATGAATTCTTGAATCAATGCTATGCCTCACTCTGCTGCATCATTCACTACATTTAAGGAATCCACCCTGATCTTTGCTGAACCAAAGCTGGTGTTGTTTTCCCAGTTTGATGGATCCTCTTGCAGGAAATCGACCGGAAGATCTAGAAGGGTGAACAGATTGTACGTATTGGAAGAGCAAAAGTCTGCCAGGGTCTTTCCTCTTGGATCTGGAATCCAGACTCGTCGGGGGGGAGCTTCTGACCCTTCAATGGAATTCATATTCTCCACCATTTTCCGCTTCTCATCATCATCGACTGCAGGATCGAATAGTGCAAGGCCCACGTTTGCCTCATTGAGGTACCAGAGATGCCGATTAAAACTCTTGTACCCAGCGGCATTGGTGTTTTGCAACTTTTGAAGGAGGGCTAAGTCGCTTCGTGGAGCGCTTGCTGCTTCTCTTGCTGAAAACCACGGAAGGACGTAATCTTGAGCAACGAAGAGACAGAAGTCCCGCAACCCAGAAATCAGGCGGTCACTGCTACTTGCTCCACGAGATGTTGAAGGACATTGGTTCATGTGCATCGTGAACTGGTATCTGAACATCCAAATCTTGAAAGAGTAAATTCCACGCGCCATCCACCGTGCTCGGTGCAAAGCCCCTGGAGCCATGAACACAGGACTCCGACGTCTGTGAGGTACTCCTCCCAAGAAAATGACTACAAGTTCAAGAAGCTCTCTGTAGTCATCTCTGGGATGCTTCACTTTCAGAAGGTCATTTGCTTCATGAATCATCATCTCGGCCCAGGGACTGATCACTGCAGCCATGTCCTCTTCGTCCGCGGCAGTGGAGTATTCATTCAATTTCAGTTGTGGCCAAACATTACGGAAGCTCTGGAAAATCGTAATCTCAGGTCCTTTGGAAAGGTCTCCAACAAGGAAAGAAAATACTGCTTCAAGCAGCAGTTCCAGCACGTGATGTCGACACGCAAAGTAAATCATTTCACGCCCGAGAGCCTGCTCTACTCGCACACACACTCCTCCATGGATGCCGGTGTTGGTGGCTGTCGTGTCAACGCAAAGAGCTTTGATCTTCTGGCCAAGATCCCAGTTTTTGATGGTTTCGATGATGACGATTGCTGTCCTTTTGCCTGGAGTCTGGGAGTTTGGGGATGGCTAGAATCTTGCTCATCCCATCCCCGGTAACTAAAATGGCTAAACGGTCGATTTTGTCTCTTCCCATTAAGTCTGCCATAAGTTTTCCATCCCAGTGAAGAACAAGAGGGCATTCAGGCTTGTAGGAAGCTCTCACCTCTGCTTCGTGGGCTGATCTGTACCTGGATCTGCTGGCCTGAATAGCACTTGGACTGAGGCACATCTCACTTATGTCCTGACCCATTTGCATGCCAAAGGGGATGAGAACACGAGCAGCTGCCCTGTTGCTCATCCACGTGCGGTCCAATGCCGCAGCGACCTCCGAACTGATTGCCGTCGTCCCATGGCGATGTTTTGGAGCCGACGATGTAACTGGCTTTCTTTCGGGACTTGTTTCCTCACTTGATGATGCTGACAATGAGGTTTCCATAACAACGGTAGCAGAGATTTCTTCCATTTCCTGCACATGCCTGTCTTTCCGCTTCAATTCCTGAGCAGTTCTTTCTTGGGCCCTTGCGACTTTTTTGGCAATCTTCTTGTCGACATTTCCAATCCTTCCTCTCCGACCCTCCTCCCTTTGAGCAAGCAGGAAGTCCTTGTCCTCCTGAATTTTGATAAGATTTAGGGCATTTTGATGACCAATGTCGAAAAGGTTGTTCAAGCTTGACCTGAACGCAGCCTGGTTGTCCAAATTAGTCTTCGTTTTCCGCGAAATTCTCTTCTTCAAACCCTGCCATTCGTCATGCAATTTCCGGATGTGCTTCTTGACGTCGTGCGGATGTTTCGTCGGTAAACCTTCTGTCACCCAGATTTCAATGATGGCTTGTGATGTCGAGGACACACTCTCAGCTAAGGATTTCTTCTCTTCATTGTGGAGGTGGAAAAGGTACTTCAATACATCACCTCTTGAAGGTAATTGCTGACTGGCAATAGTAGGACTTGATGACCCCACAAGCCAGATTGATTTCTTCGATCTTGTACATGCCGCCATTGTTCACCAGTTATCTGTGAATAAGACAAAACAGTGAAATTGGTAAGTTAATTTAACCCATTCATGGATAAAGTACCTCAGGAAAATGTGTAGAAATAAGCCACCCTCTTTGTAACCGTAATCTGTGTTCAAACAATGATTGGCTGATAACCCATGAACACAATATGTATTAAAATTATAATAATTTTGCGAAATCATGCATACATAACCATTTACAGTATATCCACTCCATATATAAATTTAAAATAATTTATGGTACACTACACTATTTCACTCAGACGATGCGAAAAAAGATGATTGCAATACGCTGAAGCAGAGAGCGTCCAACTATTTTTGGAAACAAAAATATTGCTGGTAAAACAAGTCATTATACTTACAAACAATTCATAATACCATCCATTACAGTGCTAAGTAAAAAAAACGTTTGAAATATATGAATTATTTAAATAACACTTACCGTTATGAGAACTGTGATGCTTCTTGGCCACCATTACGTAAATGCACAAAAGACGTGAGTAATTAAGAGAAAACGATTTAGAATTAAAGAAAATTCATTTGTTGGTATACTGAAGTAAAGAAATATGGATTATCAGAACGCAATTGACAAATGCAATTTCTAATTTTGGGGATGCTGTGTATCAATGGGTTAATAAACACTAGAAGTGACTTAAAAAGGGCGCATAAATAAATGAGCATATGGGTAAAACTTTGGGGTCTTTGGGCAACCTCTAAATATTTGATGATTTTCCAAAAAAATCATGTGCTTTATTTGCTCCCGGAACCTCATCATTTGCGGGGTTCCGTGACCTGAAATTCACACTTTGTTTTTAAAAGCACCCTAATGGCCACCCTTGGTCTTTTGGACTAGTTCAAGATGCTGAGGCACTGAGTCAACCAACTTTATGCATGATTTAGGACTGATTTTATACCACTCTTCTTGAAGAACTCTCCATAAATCTTCTTTATTTTATCTTCTCTTGTTCTTACTTTTCTTGAAAGTTCACCCTAAAGATGTTCAATAGGATTTGAATCTGGAATCTGAGATGGCCATCCTAGCATTTTAAACTCTTTTTTTCTTCAAGTTTACTGTAGAGCTGTTTTAGTGATTTAGCACTATGCTTAGGATTGTTATCCTGTTGAAATATGAAGTTTGCATAATCTCCATGAAGTTCTTTAGCAGCTGGGATTGCAATATTAGTGAATAGATGCTTGAATACATATTGATCCATGTGACCATTTTCATTCCCAGTGATCCGGTGTAATTTTCCAACTCTCTTTGATGAGAAGCAGCCCCACACATTGATTCCCCCACCTTCTTTTTTCACTGTTGGAATAAGGCATTCATTCTTATATTCTTCACCAATTTGTCTATTAACAATTTTCTCTTTTTATCACTACCAAAAATTTTGAATCTGCTTTCATCACTCCATACAATTTTCGGCCAGTTTTCAGCATCCCAATCTTTGTGTTAAATAGCAAATTCTAATCATACTATTGCATTCTTCTTTGACAATAAAGGTGTTTTCTTACTGACTCTAGCAAATATTTTATTATCTGTTAACCTTCTTCTTACTGTATCAGCACTAACTTTTGTTTCTCCCACTTTCACTAATTCTTTACTTAAGTCATTTGCTGTCATAAATCTATTCTCCAAAGCCAGAAATTTTAGATGCCTTCCACTATGCTCTGACAAAACCCTCTTTCTTCCAGTTCAGACTAACTTGCAGGTACTTCCTTGGTTTAAAATACATTTCTTATGGTATCTGACTCTATTTTCACTTATCTTCAGTATTTTTGCAATACTTGTGTTGGAATAATTACCCATTTTAACAAGAGCCATCAATTCTCCTAAGTCTTGACTAGATAATTCACGTGTCTTAACCATCCTCTCAAATTGGAAATATATAAGTAAAAATTTTGTTGAACAGCGTTAAAATGAACCTTCCACTATTGAGGCTAACAGCGCACTAAACTGTGCATAGTCTGTACCACTAATTTCAAAATTAGAGGATTTTTAATTTAGCAATGCCAAATTATCAAAATATTGAAGAAACTGTGGGAATTAATTACAATGACTTTTAAAGTGGCAAAATATTGTATTTAATCTAATAATTACTGTCTTATACTAATTTATTTGTGTTCTGCATAACATGAATTACCATAAATATATTAACATAAAATAAATTTTGCTAAATCGCAAAAAATAAAGCTACCATTAATATCTGGATAATATATATACAAAGGTGGGCACCCGGGCCTCAAAAAAGACCGACAGTCCTGGTCCTTGCCTCAAACTGGACCGATGGTCCCGGTCACGGTCCTTGCCTCAAACTGGACCAATGGTCCCAGTCACAGTCCTTGCCTCAAACTGGACCGACGGTCCTGGTCCTTTCTGAAGATAGGACCTAGGAACGACTCGGTCCTCGGTCTTTATATATAAGTGAAAAATTTGATTAAAATGAAAAATTGCCGGGTTTAGTTCTTCCGCTAGGAGCTCCAGTTGCTTGACTTGAAGTTGAAGCACTAACATCAGTAGATTCTTCGTCTCCTCCAGGTGTTGAAACAAGTTTCAGTTCAGTCTCAGTCTCTTTCTGAGTCTTCTGGAGGAAACGATCCATCTTCTTTAGAACTTCAAATAATCACTAAACACACTAAAATCACTAAAAGAGACCGTCTGGACCGGACCATCTGGAATTGCTTAAAAATGGACCGTCGCTCCTCATTTCGGTCCTCACCGAGAAAAGGACTGACTTTCCCACTCATGGTCCTTAAAAAGTTTGGTCCTTTTGGAACTCAGTCCTGCCCACCTTTGTATATATATATATACAGGAATACCCCGCTTTACGATGCTTCGTTTTACGAAACCCCGGGTTTACGAAATTGTATTTGCGCTAAATAAAAAATTAAATGAAGAAATATAAAAGACAAAAATAAAATGTGTACATCGCGCATACCACAATCTAATATTCTGCATTACAGCAGTGCTTAGTTAGCTCGATTTTAAGACAAAAATAATATGCTTACGTCGCGCATACCATACTGTACTGTACTCTATTACGTATTCTGCATTACAGCGGTGCCAAGTTAGCTCGCTTTTAGCTCACTTTGCACTGTGGCAACGCAGCTGTTGTCAGTTTATATGTGCGCTTTGACAAGAGAGTTTGTGCTTTATTCACTCTCGCGCACGCTAAGTGTTTCACTGATATTCTTTTCGTACATTGCAATTACAGTACCCATCATCAATTATGCCAAAACGAAAGAGTGATAGTAAAGACTGTGACGTTAATCAGAAGAAATGAATCCAAAAGCATGTCTACTAACGCATCTATTAATGAAAACTAAATTTGCATATGTAATGTTTTGTACTATTTCTTTGTTCATTGCTTACATTTTTATTGTATTTCTTTGTTCATTACTTTCGTTTGTATTATTTCTTTGTTCATTGCTTTCATTTCTATGTTAATAAACATTTTTTTTCTGCAAAATTTGCTGTTTTATAACCTTTTTTTTTATATTTTTTAAGAAAAAAATGTAACCCAAAATATAACATTATATGTATGGGAAATAATGCTCTGCTTTACGAACACCTGCTTTACGAACGGGCGCTAGGAATGGAATAATTCGTAAAGTGGGGTATTCCTGTATATATATAGGCCTGTTTTCATGTAGGCTTATCATACATCATTTTATTATTCCCTGAGCAAAAAAATTGGAGGGCGGCCATACTCAATTACACTTGTTCATTGGCCACACTTTTGTGTCCAGGCTATAACTTTTGAACCACTCGACAGAAATGGCTGGAACTTGAAATGCGCATGGATGGTCACAGAATGATTTACCGTGAGTAAAAATCCTGTCATTGCATCAAAAGTTGAGTGCACAAAACAGCGAAAGGGGGGGGTTCACACAATAGCTTTTGAACCATTCACCCTAAATTAATGAAACTCCAACAGATGATTATAAAATGTTTTGAGCAAGACTTAGGTCCTTACATCAGAGATCAAGGTCACAGAGGTCAAAGGTCAAATGGAGGTCTGCATCCTAACTTTTGAACTGCTCTACTTAAATTGATGAAACTTAATACGTGTATGGATCATTACAAGATGATGACTTTCAAACAAGACTAGGGTCCCTGCATTAAAGGTCAAGATCATGGAGGTCAAATGAATGTCCATACCATAGTTTAACTAAATAACCTTTGGTTTGCTTCTGCCTGAATTGTTCATTCTAATGAAGGTCAAGCTTTTCACTCTATCTTAGACCTACAGTTTAATGTGGAATCCAAACCACACCCCACCAGCAGCCCAGTGTCTTAACCACTAGGCCACCCAGAGTACCCATTTATCTACCAACCACTTTCTTTATTGTATGGAAGGATGAACAGCTGGGTTTTGCTGCATGTCAGCTGCCATCACCAAGTCTCAATCCCAGGGCTGATGGATTTGTAGTCAGAGATGCTAACCGCTACACCACTGAGGCACATACTGAGTATTCAACATAAATATGGATGATCATAAGATGCTGTCTTGAGCAAGAGTCAGGTTCTTGCATCAAAGTTCAAGGTCACAAATATAGGAAAGGACATTGATTTTGTCATCATAGTTCTTGGTTTTAGTAAAGCCTCTAGTATTGTAATATGTACAGTATTTTGTCACTTTTTTATAGCCCTACTGTACTGCATAAGATTTGCTTGAGTCAGTTATAGCTAATGTTAGTGTATTCTACTGTACATATCAGGCTTGCAGTATAGGTATACAAAATTCAATAATGCATAATTATTAAGCATTTTTCTTATAACTTCAGGAGAACATATATCTTGAATGATACTCAATATGGTGAGCCTGTTAAAGTAATTATAAGGTAGTTCCCCTTGGAGAATAAGCTAGTCTTATTTAAAGGAGATCCTACTAAAAATAGTCTTGGTAACAGTAACTTAAGATACAAATTTAAATCACAAAGTCTGAAGCATTTAGGTAATAAAGTAGATCTGTATATATATTTAGGATCAGTGCCTCCTGCAGCATTCAAACACCATGCATCAGAACTCAAATTGTATTGGTAAGGAAAATTTCACTAACATGGATGTTAAGGGGTAAAATGTTTTTATGCTGATAGATCTCTTTTTTAGGAGAAAAGTAGATTTAAGTGGCATACTGTTTCATCAATTTCATGGCTTTAAATGAAAACAGTGTTTAAGTATACAACCCTTTTACTAAAACATTCTCAACACTTGCATAACATACGCTTAAAATTATTAGAATCACAAATATTTTTGTTAATAAGGGTGTGGTAAGTCAAGCTTTTTTCACCAATTAAAGATGGCATCAGTTTAGGATTTTGGTGGTAAGTACAAATGCAAACTGAGTGTGTGCCTTTCCCTTCTGGAATCATGCACCATTTAAGTCTCAAATTTGCAAATGATGAAAGATCTACACTATCATCAGTTTTCTTATATTTTATATAAAATTCTTTTAAATTGTCCAGTAGGAGCAATTTTTATACTAATACAATCAGATTTGCCTGCACACAACTGACTTGCTAGTACCTGTATGCATGCAGGATGATGTTTCCACCAGGTGATCATGAGGTAAACAGACTAAGCATGTGGTTGCATGTGCAGTTGCATTGGGGACTCCCATTTTCTACAGGGTGTGTATAAAGTAACGCAATTGAAGAGACAAATCTGATTTGAATCTGCTTGAACTAGTTTTGTAATGTGAATGAAGAGAGAAATCTGATTTGAAATGGTTTAAACTAGTTTAAATCATTTCAAATCAGATTTGTTTCTTCGCTTGTGTTGCGAAACTAGTTTAAGCCAGTTCAAATCAGATTTCTCTCTTCGCTCGCATTACTTTATACACACCCAGTATTTTTAAACCATGGTAAACTATGCTAAATTGAAATTTGCTACCACTCTAAAAGAGGCAAGTACTTGAAATGAAAATGTACTAACAGAAAGCACTCTAAATGGGGGGGATACCTGTTTTCTTCAGTGGCCTATATTTACATATCTATTTCTTAGGTGGGTATATATTTTTATTGTAGCTGAAGAAATGACTATACATCTGAATGAGGTGATTCTGGTCCAAATTTGTATATTTTTCAGTGAAATTAGCAATATTCAAACGTAAAAACACCACCTGTATATGCTAAAACAGTTTTTCTCACTTTCCACTGATGGAGAGAGAAAAAAAAAAAAAAAAAAAAATTCACATATCAAAAGGGGGGAGGGGGAATGCCATACACCAAATTAGAGGTAATTTTTTTTTTTCCCCATGATTTGTCCTGGAATGCCCTTTGTGTATAAATAATGTAGGCCTATATAATTAAAGTCATAATGAACATTTGATGATAAAAGGTTTTATGGTTTACCAAATCTAGTGAGGCGTGTAGGGAAATTTATAAAAAATTAATACTGTTTTTTCCCATCTTGTGTTGTGTTTGGGTAAGTTATTGTTGTCCATTTCATTTATGGTACAGTCCCATACTCTAATGTCAGTTTGAGGCAACATGTCATCATGTGTATAGTAATGAGGTTATCCTGTCTTTTTTTTTTTTTTTTTTTTTTTGAAAAGTGTCACCACATTCTATGGTAGGCCTATTGTAGTACAAAGTCTACCACCAGTGTAGCCTAAATAAAGATAGAATGGTAAAGCCTGCCATATTCTGTAGACAGAGTAGGATCTAGCCTAAGTTTTGCCTAGAATACTAATAATCCTATTAGGTAGGGTAGTTATCTTTACTTAAAATATTTCTTTTGCAGCTACAGTTATATTTTCTTGATCCGAGATACAAACCTGACAAAATGTGTATGAACATACTGTTAAGTGCTTAGTTGAGTAGTATCATTGGGAGACCCCATAAGCCTTTGCTATTCAGAGGTGAATCCTGCAAGATGGCACAGTCACAAGGTAAGAACTAAGGTGTAGCACAACATAAAGATTGTTTATTGTACAATCATTTTGAAATTTGCCTGTATTGGATAATTTGCCATTTGTATGAGGCCTGTAGCTTGGATTGTATTTATAAGACATTAAGGGCAGTTTTAGTTTTGAGTTACCATAAGCCTTTAGTACTTTATATTTTTTGGTTTATTAGGTCTCAAGGTAGCTTTATCATGTGAATCCTTGTTGTGGCAGACTAATATTTATGAAAAACAGTTGTGGCTTAAATGTTAGAAAATACTAAGTTTCTTCTTTAGACACAAATTGCAACGTAACCCTAATAGTGAATGAGTTGCTGTGTCTGAAAAATTTAATATACATAGAGTAGCTAAACCTAATCTGGAATATAGCTAATTCAGTAAGAAATGACAAGTTTAAAATATATGTTGACTAGAGAAATATTAAGTTATCTATAAGGTATCATTTTTCCCTTTAGTTAGGTAGGCCTACTAAATTTTCTATGTGATATATATTACACTATAACCTGACAAGTTACAATGTATCCTACACTGTAAGACCATATGTAAATCTGCAGAAGAGTAGACTACAAGTAGGAGTAGGATACAAGTAAAATAATACTAGTCCTATACAGTACTATCTTAACTAAATACTAATCTGTTCACAAACTTTAGATTGTAGACTGAGAAATGGCGTTTGGGTCTGGTAGGAAGTGTTGATAGATAGGGGCTAGGCCAAGAATACTGTATACACTATGGTATTAAGGTGTTTATATTTTTTATTTAAATCATGAGCAAGATTAGGATGCTGTTAGTACTGTTACAGCAAGCCATATATCAATATGATATGCACCAATTTAGAATCCATGAAGAATGCTGGCACAAGTACAGGACCCAGTGGTGGCAAAGGAGAAAGAAAAGAGAAGGTACAGTTGTACCAAAATAAGCTTTATTTTTACAAAATAAGCCTCTATATATATCAGAATTACAATTAGCATATTTATTTATGCAAAATTAGATTTTTTTTTTTTTTTTTTTTTTTTTTTTTTTAGTTCGGGAAGAACCGATTCGCCTCTATTTAAAGGGCATATCTCAGCGGAAAAACAAAGAAAGAGTGAGAGGAAAGACAGAGGAAAAAGAAAGGGTGTATGTTTATCTGTATTTGACTTTTGGACTTTCACCTATTCCTAATTATTTGCAATTACTCAATACAAAATGTTCAACTTGTTCTAATAGACAAATAATAGTGAGAAGTGATGAGTTACCTTTCAAAGCAAAGCACACAATCACTTCCTCAGTAATGATTTTCTTAACAGTATTCAATATAGAAGTATTAAATAAAGGTAGTGAGGCTTCCTCTACTAAGAAACTATGTTCAGTGATAACATTGAGGAGGGAAAATAAAACTGAGACAGAGAAACCTGATTAGGTGGAAGGCACGGAGGATAAGGATACCTTTACATCAATATTAGTTGATTTACATTAATAATATACAGTGATCCCCTGATCCGCATGAAGGTTCCATTCCTGAAAAAGTTTGTGCAGTGCAAAATTGTCAAGTTGGAACTACCGTATCTCCCCATAATATAAATGGAGTTAGGGGGATAAAAGTTTTAAAAAAATCATGTATAAAATAATTTTTACCTGAATAAAGGCTTTTAAGTCATTGTACAATAAATATATATAAATAATAACATGTAAAATAATATATAACAAGAACTATAAATAGTAAAAAATTAAAAAAGAAAACATTTCAAAAACATCACTAAAAATAATGTAATAATTCAGAGGAGCGTGAGAAAGAGTACTTGATATAAACTAGCCAGTTGTACAAGGGATGCACTAGTGGGCATGTTGCTGCCAGATGCAAGTGCTAAAGTACCATAAGTATTGTACGTATTGTACTGCATACATAAAAAAAAGTGTTGTCATTATTTAATATTTACCACAATTTTAAAAAACTTGTGCTGATATATCTTTGAATCTCAGCTCATGCAGATCAGAAAAAGGGTAGTGAAATGTTCTTGTCCTATTTCTGAATTCATGCAGGTTGGCAGATCACTGTAATATAAATTCTTACTGATGTTGCTAGGGTTTTCTTATTGCAATCTTCCCTCCAGTCTTAAAGATAGCTCCTAGTATATAGTACCAATAGTAACTCACCTTTCACTATTATAGTAGTTGATGAAAATAAGATAGAGTTTGACAAATGATACTCAAGTATAACAAAAATAATAAAATATTTAATAATGCTTATTTGCTAAAGCTTTTAACAAAATATTTATGAATGCTTCTGAAAACAAAAATAATTATAGCATTTCATATAAATAACTAAGCTAGAACTGAATGAATATAATAATAATACGTAATATAAATTAATACATAGCAATGTTGTCCATCTCAGTACTGCTAGGCCCAGTCAGGGGCGGATTAACTGTACTTGGGGCCTGAGGCTAATTTTATTTTGGGGGGTACTTTTCTATAGATTTTTATTAACAATACATGTATGGTGCTTAGGCTAATTGAGAAATAAACTTAAAAGAACCTTAACACAGTGTATTTTGCCATTTGCCAAAACAAAATAGTATTAAACAAACTTTACTTTAGGGCTTATAAAACATAAAATAAAACGGAATTTGTCAGTTTGTGTACTCTGTAATATTTAATCAGAGAAGTTTGCGAAGTCTTGAATTATATCATCAAAACTCAGTTGATTGGGGGCCTGAGGCTTCAGCCTCAAATGCCTCAATGATAATCTGCCACTGGGCCCAGTTAGCCTAATTAAGAAGTGATGAGGTGTAAATCGCGCTACTTGATAGACCTGAGTAATAGTAGTTAAGCTTAGTAGGCATGACCCAACTGTTAATAATTAAAAAAAAATTTTCCTCAGGAGTCCACCAAAAGCTTGAGCAGCTAAAAGCTTACATTCCATTTGTAGAAAGAATGATAAGTAAGTTGGAGTCCAGATCTAATCATGACAAAGGGGAACACCTTGAGAAGCTAAAAGGTCTCCACAAGTTTTTAACTAATCCAGATTCAAGATTGTAAGTAACTTTTTGCTTCCCATGCTATTGATATATAAATAACAAATAGGCTCTCTGCCATTTATCCTAGTCTAGGCGAGTTAGAAAAGAGGACATTCTGCAGTTAAAATTGCTATGCAAAATCCTAATTGATATTAATTATTTACTTATATTTCTTTTGTAAGCTCATCATAATGATTTTGATCAATTTTAAGTTTTATAGGAATGTAAGTAGGTCCTAGCTTTTAATTTTATAAATGAACCCCGTGCAAATGCCTCGCATATGCTGAAGACCACCTTCACATGCACAAAACCCACCTTCACATGCACAAAACCCACCTTCACATGCACAAAACCCACCTTCACATGCACAAAACCCAATTTACAATTTAAAAAAAAACTTTCCTTCATTAAACTCTGTAAAGGTTATTGGTAGATTTTTAAAATTATACTTTACATAAATATAAAGTTATCACTGTCAAACACCTGGGCTGCAATGGTACCAGTGCCTAGGGCTTTAGTAAAACAATTAGAGACCTACATGCACTTTTTTTTTTTTTTTTGACAGGTAGGCCTATCCATAACTAGGCGTGTAAGTACTGTGGCATATATAGAAGTTTTATAATTATAGGTATTATTTATGAAGACAGGTAGACAGTATTAAGATTGTGTGAAGTATAGAGTTCCTATAAAAATTAAAAGTGCTGTGTAGTGTACCATATCTATAGTAGTGATTTAAAAAAAAAAATTGACTTCTCATGAACAGCTGTTCACAGTCAACTTACACACCCACACCTTGTACAATTCCTGTATTTTTGCTTTTATACTATTAATCACTCCAAATCATTGATACTGACTGTAGCTAACATCCATATTAGTTCATCTCATTTTTCCTTGAATATCAATATTTAAGTTTTGGTAAACTTTTGTTACGTAATGACCTGGGAATGTTAATACTGTACTTTTAATTAATTTTTAGAAGTACAAGAACTTAAATTAATATGTGAAGTTCATATTTTTATGCATTAAAGATATTTGGCTTAATGGTTTTAATTTAATGTTTTGTGCTCAATAGTTGCAAGATGTTTTCAGTATGGCCATGTACAATCTTGTTGCCATTCTGACATACTGTGTAGGAGCATTTTCCTTCTAGTTTGTTTGAGAAAATTTAGGCTAAAGTTGCGAGCATTTTGCCATTGTAAAGGAGTGTTAAATGAAATTAATTTGAAAATTATGATAACTGAGTTCAAGGTATTATGATTACAATTTTTTTTTACCAGTAGCATCTTAAAAACTAAATTCTGGTTAGATTTTATCCATTAAATATTTACTTGCAGCATTTTTTCCTCTTGTGTGTATGGGCAAGTAAGTGCTCGTAGAATTAAAGTAGATCAGATACACTAGATTAGGGACTAGTTATCAAACCAGGGTGTCTACTAGTCTGGAAAACCTGGATAATCTGGAAAAGTCAAGGAATTTATTTTAGGCCTGGAAAACCTGGAAATGTCATGGAATTTTGATGGTTAACCTGGAAAAAGAAAGACAGACAGACAGAATAAAGAAAGTAATGGAAAGTCCAAAAAGAGAGATTGCTGTTATGACTAAAGAAATTAATGAATTCAAGAAGACTGTATAACTTTTTTATTTAGATTATTAAGAGAATATCTAAACTGTGTAAGCCAGTTGTTATATAGAAGCCATTGTTACCTTTTTGTGCCAAAAAGTTTTTTCTGGTTAATTATTATTATTTTTATTTGCATACTATGTTTGTTTTCTAGCTATCTGTATAATATACCTAGTACTAAATTATATAGCTATGTAATGTACTTTCTTTTCAAGTTATTAACTGTTTGCTCATTTACTGTCACGGTACTTTCATACATAGTTGTTAACGCAAGATTTAATGTGCCTATAGCTACTTTTTTGTTCTCTATATAATAGATATTTTTCTGTACAGTTCTTTTCATTCTCAATAAAAGACAAAAGGGTGGTAGCCACGGTGGATTAAAAAAATACAAAACTTATTATTTCTAGGGATGCACTGGAACAAACATTTTAAGTTACAGCTGGAACTGGAACTGACCGGAACTTTAAAAAGTAACCAGCTGGTTACTCTTTTATAGCTCTATATAGGCCTAGTCATATTATGTAGGTGTACATTTATTAATGTAGCTGTGGGATAATTTTTAGTGAATATGGTATATTATAAGAAGCTGGCAGCCCTGGGTGTTACTTAGTACAGTAATGATAATGAATCAAATTCAGGTTTTATTCAGATATCATTTGAAGTTTAAAGTAAATTTTCTATAAAGTCCTTTTTAAATAATGCATGTAGAGCTCAATTGTTTATTACATCATAATATTATCATTAGCCATTGACTAATACGGAAGCATTATGTCCTTTATTTGGAATCTCTTTTCCGTAGAAGATCAAGCTGATGAAGTTGTAGAATGCAAATGATGTAAAAAAGGCATAAGGAGAGGTGGAAAAGGTTGTCTTCCTAAAAACTTAGTACTACACCATTACATAAGCATATGAAAGCAAAACATATGCTTCAATAGAAAACTATATGAACACCCCTTCCATTGATAGAGAAATGAACCCATTACAGTCAGGGTTGGCCTGATTGGACCCGACCCAGTTGTCCCCAGTGGGTTTTTTCAGAAAAAGCCCACCTGAAAAAAACAAACAATTAAAACCCACTCAAGTGGGGGTTTTCAGATATTTTAAAACAATGAGTTAGGTACTGTAATAAGCTAATTAAAATATAATAGTCAATACCATGTATTTAAGAGTCATTGCAGTCATGTAGGACTTTGTTTTATTTAATAAATAACAAACCCACAAAGCTTAACTCATCTTCAACTTTATTTTTAATTAAAACTGAACTCCAAAATATTTTATTAAATGAAGTGCCCTGTAAAAGTAATAAACCAATTAAATTCAGATAGCAATCATAGTTAAGTATTTATTTATTAAGCACCGGCACATCTCAAAGTAATCAAACTTCATCTTCATTAAGTTCACTTCCACTATGCAAATATTTGTATATTTTGACCAGCTTTCCTGCTTTTTCTGTCCCAAGCTTGTTGCGTAACTTGGACCAGATGTGTCCAAATGTTGAGAAAACTCTCTCAGTGGCAGTTGAACTTGGGGTACAACTCGGTAGATGTTCACAAAAGTTGCAGAAATCTTCCATACCAATAGCATTTCTTTTTGCAGTTTGTACTTTCATCAGTTGCCACCAAGTAGAGGAAGACTTTCTATACAGTTGAATGACTTGATTATTAAACACTGATACTGAGAAAAGGTTCTTGTCTTTTATTTTGAAAGCCAGAAAATATGCTAGATATTAAGGCTTGTTGCTGATTATCCACTGTTCTGCTGCCATTGCTTGCTCTTCATCAAGTTCTACTCCTGTTAATGCATACATATATATATATATATATATATATATATATATATATATATATAACTGAGAAATTTCAGCTATTACGGTATGGAAAAAAAGACCTAAAATCCATGGAATATTATACCCCAAATGGACAGGAAATTCAGAGAAATTCCAGAGCAAAAGATTTAGGGGTTGTAATGACAGATGATGCAAAATTTGAAACACAAAATAAGATAGCAGTAAACAGAACAAACAGAACAAAGAGAATAACGGGTCAGATATTGAGAACCTTTTTAAAACGAAGGGATAGGAATGTAATGATTCCTCTACTGAAAACCCTGATAATACCCAAATTGGAATACTGCTCAGTCCTAACATCCCCATATAAAAAAGAAGACATTAGACAGCTGGAGGGGATCCAAAGAAGTTTCACAGACAAGATCAATGGATGCAAAGCACTAAATTACTGGGAAAGGTTACGAGAACTAGACCTATATTCACTGGAAAGGAGAAAAGAGACACACACCATTATTTACACTTGGAAAATAATGGAGAAACTAGTCCCTAATCTTACTCTGAATCCCATAACTCCCCAAACAATGGTGGAAAGTTGAAGTGGTAGACTCGTATTCCCAAATTGAAGGTGAGACAGGGAACATCCTTAACCCTGAAAGAAAATAGTTTTGCAGTGAGAGGACCAAAACTGTTTAATCAATTGCCCAAAGACCTAAGAAACATGAAGAGCACAAGAATCCAACTCACTACTTCACCAGGCCAACTCGAGAGGAGGGGTGACAAGCTTGACCTTCGCGAAATGAGAAATCATCCTTTGGAACCTTTGTAAGGTATATATTACTATTTCTATGAAAACAGAAAGAATATATTGTAAATAGATTATAAATATTGATACTGACCCATGTATTGAGGGTCCATGAAGTATGCTACATAAAAGAATGGTTCCACAGCATCAGTCATTTGTTTTTTAATTTGATCTCTGTATGGCATGAGGTCTTCACTTTGCAAGAGCTGTATCCATGTTTCAACAGCAGTTGACAAAGTTGCTGAATCACTTTGAAGCTGCAAAAATTTGATTACAATGATATATAATAATAAATCCCACAACAAAGTATAAATAAAATTTTTACTCAAAGCATTAATTAATTAAAATAAAACTAGAGTAGGTATTAAAATAATTAAGTAGCAGATGTACCATACTTAAAAATGTAAAAAATTTTCGTAAGTAGCTAAGTATACCTCATCAAGTGCAATAGCAACTTCCTCTCGCTGCTTCTGAAGGTGAAGGGGGTCTCTGTATAAGCCTGTTGTTCAGGGCAGTGGCAGTTTTTCCATCAATTTCTTGCTCAGTATTGATTTCCATGTATTTATGAAATTTTTTTTGTAAATGTGTCTACACAAGCTTCCTTTGAGTTCCACCAAGTATCATTTGGCATTAGTCCTCCCTTGTCCTTCAGCCATCTCTGATTAACAAAATAAAAGGATTTGGAGAGAACATATAAAATATATATATATATAGAGGTGTCCCAATTTTTTTGTTCCTGAAGTTTGTCATGCACACACCCCTAATTTTTCCATCATGAAAACATGCCCAGCAAGATAAATTTCATTCGTGTTCTTTAATTTTAAGGGTCCCCTCAAACCAGTGTCCTATTGCTGAACGGCTACTCTAACCTTTATACTAATGGTAGCATATTTCTTTTCAGGTTATGGATAAGAAAGCAGGAGACTGTGTGGTTGGTGGGGGGTGTTGCGAAATGAACCCTGGAAATCCTGTGTCAACTCCCGACAGTGGGAGATGTCTTCGCCGTCTGTTGTTTTTCACTGGAAGAAAAATATCCACGGCGGAAGCTGCTAATGTGGTAGCTGATGAGGTTATGGTGGTGTGGGCTTGGGCATCTATTCCGACCTCCCACAAGCCCAAGTGCGTCGAGAGGATCAAGGCCCTCTCCACGGACTACGAGAAGGTTGCCAGAAACTGAAACCGTGGGGGAAAGAAGCAACTGGAGCGGGAAAAGGGATTCCAAGCCAACCTGAATACACTGTTCGAAACAGCTCATGCCAACGCCATGAAACTCATCAAACTCGCCGAAGATCGAGACTTTCTGAATGACCAGCGAACCGTGCGGAAGATGTACATCGGAGGAGAGGACCTGGAGTTTGCTCGCAGGGCAGCGGAGTGGGAGAAACGCCGAGCAGCTGAAGAGAAGAGGAAGAAGAAAAGCCGCGAAGAGATGGACTCACTGCAAGCAAAAGGAACGGTGAAAAGTGGGTCTTCTTCTTCTTCGGAGTCCATGGCCGAAGCATCCAATGATGATGTCCAATATTCCTCTCCTGGTCCTTCGGCTCCTCGATCCGCTCCCAAGGACGGCCAAGTGTCGGCAAGGAGGATCATCCAATATCCCAATTTTGCTGCAGCCCTGAATCGAACTGGAACCTCAGTACGCCAAGCGATGCACATTGTGGCTCCAGCACTCGTGCCGCGGGAGTTGAGTTATCCTCGGTCACCTTGTCCAAATCAAGTCTTCACCATTCACGGCAGAAGTCCAGGAAGAACTTGGCAGCCAGAATCAAGACCGAGTTCAATCCTGATACGCTGCTTGTCGTCCACTTTGATGGCAAACTCCTCCCTGATTCGGATGGAGGGAAATCGGATCGCATACCAGTGCTGGTCAGCGGGAAGAATCTTGAGAAGTGTTGGCGATCCCAAAAATCCCTGACAGCACGGGACAGCGGATGGCTGGAGCTGTTCTGAAGGTGCTGGACGATTGGCCGCAAGTTCAACATGGAGGCCGGTGTCTGCTTCGACACAACAGCGGCGAATACCGGTATTCACAGCGGCGCTTGTACGATTATCCAGGACCAAATGGACCGCCGCGTTCTTTTCCTGGCTTGCAGACCACATGATGGAATTGGTAATCACCTCAGTCTTTGACCTGTTCTTCAGGTCTTCTGGCCGTGAAATTGCGCTGTTCGCTCGCTTCAAAGCCCAATGGGAGTTCATCAACCAGAAGCAGGCTTCTCTGTTCAACGGCGATGGCCCAAGCGACATCCTTTCAGAATGGGTGGCGTTGAAAAAAGAGCAGATTGTCCACTTCATTGAAGACCAGCTTGAAGTGGCCACCCAAGAGACGATTACCGGGAGTTCCGATCCTCGCTCTGGTCTTCCTCGATGGTCATGGCAAACGAGATCTCCGGTACAATCATCCTGGAGCATACCCCAGGCCAGGTGGATGGCCAAAGGCATTTACTGTCTTAAGATGTTCTTCTTCCGAAGCCAATTCCACCTGACCGCTCATGAGGTCCGGTCACTACGCAGGATAAACGTCTTTGCCGTCACCATCTACCTCCAGAGGTGGTTCGAGGCTCCATTGATGGCGGACGCGCCGTCAATGACATGGAGCTGTTGGAGGACCTAGAGCGGTACAAGGCGGTGGATCATGATGTAGGTACCGCCGCATTGACGAAATTCCGGGGCCACCTCTGGTACCTAAGCGAAGATTAGCGGACTCGCTATGTTCTCCTCCAAAACCACCGATGCAGAGAAGACGGCCATGCTCCAAAACCTGCACAAGAAGACCGAAAACCCAAAAGATCTGCGTTGGCTGGAGGGAAAGAGTGTCTTGACCGTGAGACGGTTGGATTTGAGCACCTTGGTCACGAAAAGGACTCAAAACCTTTTTCATTGCCTGAAGCTACCGGTTCCAAAAACCCAAAGATCTCGAAGGATGTGCACCATCGTTGAAGTCTGTGAACGCCGCGGCAGAACGGGCGGTGAAACTGGCGGAAGATTTCAACGAGGGCCTGACAAAAAATGAGGAGGAATGGCAGCTCGTGTACCAAGTCGTCGAATACCACCGCCAGCAGTTCCCTCAGCAGACAAAAAGATCCTCTGTCCCCAAAATGAAAGTGCCATTAGGAAGAATTTCTATTTCCTTTAATTTAGTCATTAGAAAGAATTTACATTTCATTCTTCCATTCTAGAATGATTAATGGAGCATTTACGTTTGTTCATATAGGGTCGAATAAACAAGGTCAATGAGGGGACCCTTCCCCTCCTAATAGGCCAATGAAATTTCGCCCATGTTTTTCTCTCTTCAAGTGGAATTAAATAAAGGGGTGTGCGATTTGACTCTTGCAAATTTTATTTTCACATGTGAGGCTGGGACACCCTAATATATATATATATAAGAAAAATTATTTCACGAAAGTGACACGTGAAAAGTATTTATGATGAATAAAACCACGAAGGAAAAAGAAACACAAAGGGGTGTTTCTTTTTCCTTCGTGGTTTTATTCATATAATATAATAATATAATATAATATATAATATAATATATACTCTAGTATCTCTAGATTACAGCATCTATCTTTCTCTCTCTACCAATCTATCTGTATATAAACTTTATAAAGATTATCATTTTTATAAATATTTCTCAAAACATTCTGTGCCCACATTGAAATTTTATATATATATATAAGCAAACAACCACAGGGAAAAGGAAACACAAAGTCCGAGCGCTTTCGTGATATATTCACATTATCAAGGAGGAACAGAAAATAGAGAGTAGGGTGGTCCACTCTTATAGGGGTAGAATTTTTTTTTGTGATTTGTTTTTATTGCTGGGTTGTAACTTATGAGGATGGATGAGAAAACACCTCTGGGAAAGTTTTATTTGAATCAGTAATGTAAGGGGTAGCACATGACACTTGAAGTTTTGGTATAATCTGAAAATCACAGCAAAGTTTAATCTTGGTGACAGTACATGACTATTAGGTAACTAACAATTCCAAAATGAATTGACTAACAATTCCCTCTGCACCTCATTTGATCTTTGTTTTCTCACACAGTTGCCAGGCTGACTTCATTGGTTGAGGAAAATGCTTCCTGTAGTGTAGTTAGCAAACAACTTGCAGGAGATACTGCAGTTGTTCCTCATTCCTGGATGTGGCAGCCATTGTATTTCATAATGAGGAGCAAACCCCCCTCTCTGCATGATCGTTCACGACAGAGAGGTTTGCACTGATTTCTTCGCTATTTGGTAATCAGGATCACTGTCCCAATCCCGCACCTCCTTCCTCAGGTATCCCACACCTGACCCCAGCATGACTCCAGATTCCTGGGATCTTGGGAGCATTGCTCCAGTAAATTTGACCATGAGAAAAAGTAAATTTGGGTTTGGGTTTTGTTCATCCGCTAGACGTTATGCAATTTTTTTGCGTATACGTTCTTGTACAAACCAATTTTTTAAAATTACAAATTTAGTTATTTTAAGTTTAGTTGGTAATTCCATATTTAACAATTATTTTTATTTTTTGTTAAGCTTCAATGTTTTGATAATTAAAATTTTATTAAAACGTATATTTTTTTAATATAAAATTATCAGGATTGGACTATGTTCCATTGATCTCGGCCAGGTTTGATAAATTGGCCAGATAATTACTTGTGCGGTTTTAAGTAATCCACCATGACTCTAGAATTGAAAAGTTTAGTTAAGTTTAAACTTACTTTTACTTACTTTAACTTACCTACTTTTACTTACTCTTCCTTACTTTTACTAAGTTTAAAGCACTTACTTTTACTTACTTTCATTGTACTATATTTACTTACTTTTACTCACTTTTACCATACTATATTTACTAACTTTTACTTATTTTGTATTTTTTCAGGTAGTCAATAATCAATAATGGATCCTAATATTGATGAAGTTGGAGAGAAAAGTGAGGGTGTTAAAAGGGGTTACTTTTGTGGTCAATGCAAGAACAAATATTCAAAGAAGCAAAACTGGGAGGAACATTTTAATTCCAAAAAAAATATTTGTTACAATACAAGAGGTCCCAGAGTTTGGGCCCACAGCTTAGATATTGCAGTAAAGAAATACCAGGATGAAGTGCAGCAAAGAGATACGGCAAAGCAGTCATTTAGTTTGTTCACAAAATGTGCTAGTGCTAGACCTCAGAAAAATGAACCAACTTCATCAACTGCTAATCTAGAAAATGAAACTTTTTCACTAGATGTTTCACAGACTGAAGAAAGTGCTTCTCCTCCACCTAAGAAACAAAAGGTAAGTGAGGAATCTGCGCATCAGACTAACAAAACTGCTTTAGAGGAATTTGAAAATTCCCAAATCCAGAAGACATTGAATGCAATTTTGCGCCTAACAAAAGAAACTCACCAAGCTGTTGTGGTTAATAAAGAGAAGAGTCAAAATATGCCTTCAAGTTCAAGTGTTGCATCCAAATCTAATAAAGCAAAAAGCAACAAATTTGACATTTCCATAGCCCATTTAAGCAAGTGTAAATCAATACAAGAAATCCTGAACAATGATTTGATCAAATCTACATTCAAATTGGTGGAAAAGAAGGATCTAGGGCATGCTGATGATTCATTTTCAGTACCAAGTGATATAATGGAAAACATTGCAAATAGTGACACTAATATGCCTGATGTAGATATAGCTGTTGAGGATGAAGATGATGATAATCAAGAAGATATTGATGATGCTTCTGATGATAAAATGTTTACATTATATTGCATAGCTTGCACAGACCCCAAAGCATGTGCTTCAGACAAACATTCTAACATAAAAGGTTACTTCAATGTTAAAGATTTAACCTATGTATGCAAACAAGGAGAAAATCAAGAGAGATGGTTTAGAAATCTGAAAACCCACCTGAAGAGACATTTAATTAAACTTCAGCATCATCAAAGAGCTGCTGTTTATGAAGTGATGAAAACATCTTCTCGGAACACTACTAAACGCATAGAAGACTTATGTGGCAACATCTTATACTACATAATGAAAACAAACACTGCATGGGCTCTATATCCAGTACTTCTAGCTGTATTACATAGGTCAGGTTGTGAGGTTGGAAATTTGAATCATAGCACACATGCGTGCGAGACAATTTGTGAGCTATTAGATAACACTAGGCAACAAATTTCAACTTTTTTTTTGTTACAGACACGTGAACTACTGATTCCTACTAAAGCGCTGATGCTGATTTCAGATCTGATATCAAAATTTCTCTATCACGTCCAGATTTTGTGTAACCGAAAACCCCTATTTTTCATTTTTTTTCTCACCCGCTTCTATTACGAAAGCCGTCTAAGCTACTTTTCCGTGCCACGTTTTATGTTAAGCATACTTAAATAATTAGTGAACAGGGATGTCTTTCCTCCTTTATTCTGGCTTAAGACAGCGGAATTCCGCTGGCGGAGTTACCACCCCTGCGCCCAACCATCCACCCAAAGCGCGTTAGTATTTTGTTGTTACTACTGAAAGGCAAATTCCTGTTCTTAAGTGAAACTTTGGTGTGTCCTCTTCCTTTGTCGCTTGTAGGATGACGAGCTCTCCTTCTGCAGGAACCAACAATAATCTCCCATCATATTTGGGTTGAAATTACCTTGGTATCTGTTTTCCATAACTGAGATCTGTTGGTGGAAGCGCTCACCATGCTCGTCACTTACAGCCCCAAGGTTGGCCGGGAAGAAGTCAAGATGAGAATGTAAAAAATGAATTTTCAAAGACATTCTGCATCCCATTATTTCATAAGATTTAAGCATGTTTTCTACGAGTTTACGGTGGTTTTCAGCTTTGTGGTTTCCAAGAAAATTTTTGACAACTTCAACGAAAGATGTCCATGCTCCTAGTTCATTCTCATTTAGGTTAGATGGAAACGATGAGTCGTGGATGACACTGCGGATCTGTGGTCCAGTGAAAACTCCAGCTTCTAGCTTAGCATCTGTCAATATTCCTTTGAATTTATCCTTTAAATATTGGAAACCACTACCTTGATGATCCATACCCTTCACGAAATTTTTCATAAGGCCAAGTTTAATGTGAAGTGGTGGAAGATGTACTTTCTGAGGGTCAATAAGTGCTGGGTGTTTCACATTGTATTTACCAACAACATGTTCAGTTCTAGATGGCCAATCATGTTTTTTGTAGTGGTTCTTGTCATCTCTGCTGTTCCATAGACACAAAAAGCACATATGCTTTGTGTAGCCCAACTGTAACCCAAGAAGTAATGATACAACTTTAAGGTCGCCACAAATATTCCATGTGTGGTCCTTATATTTGATGAGTCTTAGCAGCAGTTTCATCGATTCATAAGTCTCATTAAGGCCAGTGGCATGTGCTACAGGTATTGAAGGTTTTTCATTGCCGTTGTGCAGTAATACAGCTTTAAGGCTAGCTTTACTAGAGTCAATGAACAGTCTCCATTCTTTTGGATCATAGCGACAGCCAATCCCTTGCATCAGACCACTGATATCGTGGCAGAAACAAACGTTTTCTTCCTGTAAGTAAAATGATGAAAACTGCAAATGGCGATGGCGGAAATGGGAAACTTTGGTGTTTGGTTGGAGAAGATTAAATTCTTGAAGTCTTGAACCAAGCAACTCTGCCTTTTCTTTTGGTAATTCCAAATCGCGCACTAAGTCATTTAACTCCGCTTGACTTAACAAATGTGGGGAAATATTTGCATCTGGAACATATATGCCATCTTTCCCTGTTTCTATATCACTAGCAGAATCTTCAGATGAACTGCTGTCTGTTATCGTTGCTGGTGGAACTGGTGGTGGATTTGTTTCATCATGTGGTACTGGTTTCATTGCTGATTCGCAGTTTGGGTACGTGATCTTTGATTTGTTTTTCTTTGTGAAACCAGCAATCTTTGTCAAACAAAAATAACAATCATTGAAGTGATTTTTCGGCTCACGCCAAACCATGGGGACTGAGAACGGCATAGCTTTTCTTTTACCATTCATCCAAGCTATTAACATTGCATTGCACTGTGCACAGCAAATATGTGGTGCCCAGTCCCTCTGTTGGTCTCCTAACTTACAGTCAAAATAACACTTGTAGGCAAGTTTAATCTTTGTTGTTATGTTTCTACGTTGTGGCTTAGGTGTATATTGTCCACAGACAAAGCAGAAGTTGTCTGGGTGATTTACACAAGCACGTCTATTTGATGCCATTTTGAATTACCATACAATATCTGAAAAAACGTAGAAAGTAATTATTACGATGTGCAAAATAAAAAGAAATACACACCGTAGTACAAAACAAATGCTATAAAAACACACAAGTCACCACAACCTGTCACTTGCTCATCAGCAGAGAGCTTCAACAACCGTTCTGCTTGACTGTCACGTAGCGACTGACCGTTGGGCCGTTGCCCGTTACTATGCTCTTGACTCAGTGTTGCCAACTCGGGATAAATTTTATTTATCAAAATTGTTCGAATTTGTATATAGTTGGCAAAAAAAATTGCTTTAACCTTGAAAAGCAAGTTTCATATTACTGGCATTAAGCCGATTAAAACCAAAATCTGGACGTGGTAGAAAATTTTACTAAAAGTGATTTGCATTTTACACAAAATCTAGACGTGATAGAAAAAATCTAATTATAGATTTGAAATCAGCATACCGAAATTAGCTAGGTAACAAAATCTTTGTTGCCTAGTGTAATCAACTTAAAGAACAAACTGTAAAGTGGTTCTTAGAATAAACTTCAGTAACAATAACAGCTGACATTGGAACAATTTTGGGATTAAGCATGCTAGTTGTATTAGTTATGAGTGAAGAAGATAAAACTAAAACTTGCTGGGATAAATTTAGTACGCAGCAAATCAGGAGTTTATTTGGCCAATGAAATTTTTGATGTGTTGAAGTCTCCTAATCACTTGAAACTATCTGAAGAAGCAATTAAATCCAAGGTATCTGGAATGGTTGGAGATGGGCTTTTTGTAAGGACAACGAGCCATTTAAAAACGAAAAAAAAGTTGTTTGGAGAAAATTTCAATGGGACTTAATGCATCTTGTGAACAGAGCCCACGTTGATGCATTGAAGAAAATTTGTAAACTAAGTGAGCTTTTAGACTTATTCAGAATCACTCTTCAAATCTGAGATCAGGCCTTGACTATACCAATATGGTTCTTGACAATATCATTGGTTTTAAGAGACCAAAACTCAAATCTGATACTCGCATGGTTAATTACGAATTTGATCAATTTGACAGATTTGTGGAAAATTGTGTTTTTGATCATCCACAAGAGAAAGAAATTAGTGCCAAGTTCTATGTATTGATTTCCTATGTAACAAAGATTATGTTGCAAGTAGCTCAAAAAAACCACAGTTAGTGCAGAATTTGTAGAAAAATATTTTATAAAGGAGGAGGGAAAACTGTTATGTTAAGAGTGATGGAAACAATTTCCAAATTAGCTAATGGAGGAAATGCAAATGATGTAGTTCTGAATTTAAGCACGATACCACAGGGCAGCAAAAGGAACTAACAGCTGAGGATTACATCCTAAATGAAGTTTACAAATACATCAAGAAACGTTCTGATTACTACCAGGTTGCTGAAGTTGCTAGACCATCCAGAACCAGATCTGAAAGTAGTTTTACAAAAGACTCAGTGATAAATTGGCTGACAGAATATATAGAACAGCTGTGGAAAGGAATCACAGAGAGATTAAAGCATTTTGATAAAGATGGATCAACTGCCTGGAGTGAAGCACCAGCTGAAGGGACATTCTCCATTCTTGGTTACATTGTTGAACACAAAGGATCCATTAAGCCATCTCATTTGACTAAGCTGTGCAGAATTGTGAAGGAGGGTCCAGCTCCAGGCACTAGATCTGCTGTAATGATCACACAGAAAGCCATTGATCAGTGGCCAAGCATACATGGCGGTAAATTCACAACAAATGCCTACATGCAAGGTCTAACATCGTCCACTGTTGCTGCTGCAATGAATAAATAAACTTAAGGTGAGTTATAAACTGTACATTATTGTATTATTATGTTTAGCTAAAACAATTTGTAATTGGTATGTCGTCAATTCAAGAGTTTACTATCATTAACCTATCTAGTGGTGTAAGGGAAAAAAAAGTAAATTCAGAGCTGTGCTCCAGTAAATTTTTTCAAATCTGGAGTCATGGGTCACCCCAGAGACAACAGCAGTCTTTTTGAGTTTGCTGTTGCTAGTGACTCGATTGAAGCCCCCTCAGCAACACCTTTCCTTCTCTTCTGGCAATCAGGCTTTCCTTCAACTTCCTCCATCGCCTTCACCATTGCTGTTTTAGTCTCTTCAGACACCTCAGGATCGAAAATCGCGAGGCCCACCATCTCCTCCGAAAGATACCAAAGATGACCGCTGAGTTTTTTTAATGCCACTTCCGAAATTTTGGGGTCATGGTATTCCCGAAGACTCTGCAGAAGACAGGTTGCTGCGAGGCGCAGCAGCAGCTATTGGCGCTGTCATCCATGCCTGCAGGTAGATGGAAACAGCGAAGACACTGACATCCTTAAGACACTTTTGCTCTCGTGGAGTGAGGGCTGGGATTTTTCCCCTGAACAGCCACATCTTCAATGAATAGATCACCTTAGATAACCATCTGGCTTGGTGCATGGGGCCAGGTCGCTTGAAGGTGTAGTTGTCAATGCTCCCTCCCAAGAAAATGATGGACAGATCGAGGAATTCCTGATAGTCATCTCGAAAGGATTTTGAGGAGTGTTTTTCCTCAGCAAAGCGGAGAATCCAATCTCTAATGGGGGCCAAGAGTCAATGCACCTCTTCATCATCCCATCCAGTGCCGTATGTTCCTGTGTTGATGAAGGTCCATTTGCTCTGAAACCTGCTGAACAATGGAACATCAGGTCCACTCATTGGGCCATAGCAAGCAGTGAAAACTCCACCGATCATCACTTCCATGATGTGATGACGGCAGGCAAAATGGAGAAGGTCTTTCTTCAACTTCTGCTCCAACAACACACACGCTCCATTCAAACGACCAGCATTGGAGGCAGTGGTGTCGAAACACATCCCCATGACAGATTCTTCGAGGCCCCAATCAGTCAATAATTCAAAAACTACGCTGGCTTGGTGTTCTCCTGATCCAGTTGGTATTTTGGGGACTCCAAAGAGCTGAGATTGACCCGAAAAGGAGGAAATGAGCACAGGCAGCCGATCCACATGCGCATGGTCTCTGGTGTTGAGGAGGTCTGGAATAAGTTTTCCATCCCAGTGGATGATTGCAGGACGGACTGAAAGGAAGCTTTTAGGCTACTGCAGATCATGATCCGATGTCGTTCTCTCTGCCGTTTGATGGAGGTCCGGGTGATGTTAAAATTCATTGGGCTGTGGCAAGGCTCAATGCAGTCTCTGCTATTATGTAGGTTGCCATCCTGTCCGTAGTGTGTGTCCGATCTAGGGCAGCAGCTAGATTTGATGTTATCACATTCTTGACTCTTTTCACCTGTTTTGGAGGTCGCTTTCCACCTTTTGCCCATTCATCTTTGGTGGAGGATGACTCGTCAGTGACTGAGGATTCTGTGAGGACACACAATACTGCTGTAACCCGACGTTGATGCACCTTCATTGACTGCCTGCAATACAATCAAAGAAAATGGACAATTAGTGTTAACGAACAACCTAATCATTGCAATCAAATGAAAGTAGGAATTTGAAGAACAATCTCACCTTTCTCTTTCGCATCTCCTCCTCCATCTTCCTGTGAGCAGCTTGTTTTTCTTTTCTGCTGTTTTTCTGTCACTCCCACCATGCATCCCCGTTCCAGGCTCTCGCTGGGCCAGCAAGAAGGCCTTGTCTTCTGGGTTTTTGATTAGAGACAAGGCATCAGCATGTGCCATATCAAATAGGTTCCGAAGTGTCTCCTTGAATCCCTCTTCGTTGTACACCTAAATATAAATAATAAATATATATAATATATATATGATAAATGTATTGACTATTGTACAGTATAATATGTCATACTCTCGAGAAACTATTTTATTTATCATTTATCATTGATCATCCAACTCACCTGCTTCTGGCTCCTCCTCATTCGTCCTTTTTTTATTTTGATCCAATCTTGGTGAAGGTCCAAGATCTTTTGGATTCCTTTGTATTTTTCCCTTGTTGGGATTCGAGCTTTGTTCCAAAATATTTCAAGTTGACCCCACACTACTTGAGCACTTTCCTTCAACTCCTCCTTGAGATTAGTGTGGTGATGAAGGAAGCATGACAATACTTCTCCACGTGATGGTAATTTGCTTCCAAGAAGCTTGTCCTTCACTTTATCTCCTTCAAGGAGATAAAAGCAAGAGCTTCGAACTTGAGTCATCATATATCCAACCACTAAACACAACCAATGAACACTACACCAATAATCTGTCAAGGAAAAGATGTATTACTGGAACTGGAACATAATATACAAGTAAATCTACTAGGTAGTGCAAAAGTGCAAAAATGAAGTACTGTGTGCTACCCCTAAAAAGTGATTGATTTGGGAAAAAATTGGCCAGAGGTGTTTTCTCATTCATCCTCACAAGTTACCGCCCGGCAATAACAAAAAATCAAAACTTCAATTTTATGGACCACCCTAATAGAGAGAGATTACAAAGTAAATGAGTTAAATAGACAAGCAAAAAATTCACAATCGGCACCTCAAATTAAAGGCCTTAAAGCCCTCTAAAGATTTTTTCAATTGATAACATAATCTGTAGGCTGCTAAATTACTAAATATAAAAGAAGTATATAGATGAAATTAGACAAAAAACCAATACAGAGAACAAAAATTATTATAATGGTTATTAACACTAATATTTAATTAAAGCAGGCAATTAATTGGCAAGAATTTAATGAAAAACGAATAGATAACGTAGATAACAAATAGATAACATAATCTGTAGGCTGCTAAATTACTAAATATAAAAGGACTATATACAGGGTGGGCGGAAAGTAGCTCCCTATTTTGGATTGGTAAAAAAATATGTATATTATCCATTTATTTCAGAAGAAATAATATGAAAAGGTAGGCATACATGGTAGTTTTCTCTAAAATTCAATGTGGGCTCCAACTCTTTCCACCAGCTTCTGGAGCGCCCAGGAATGGCGTCCACTGACTTTAGCAGGAACTCCGGCGGGATGGAGGACATAACTTCCCGAATTCAGTCCTCCAGTTCTTCCAATGTCCTCGGTTTGGTGCGGTAGACTTCTTCCTTTACCCACCCCCAAAGAAAGAAGTCGCACGGTGTCAAGTCGGGGCTCCTGGCTGGCCATTGATGTGGACCCGACGACCCATCCAACGCCCAGGGAAGTGGGCATCCAGCCACTCACGGACAACAAGAGCGAAGTGCGGAGGGCGCCATCTTGCATAAATATCAGATCGTCGATGTTCTCCCATGTGCTGACAACCGGCCAGACCTCGTTTCGCAACATAGCAAGGTACCGCTCAGCATTCATGGTGTTGCGCAGAAGGAACGGGCCCACAACCTGATCTGAGGTCATACCACACCACACCGTTACACTGAACCGATTCTGCCGTTTTTCAGCGGTAACCGTGCGACTTCTTTCTTTGGGGGTGGGTAAAGGAGAAGTCTACCGCACCAAACGAGGACATTGGAAGAACTGGAGGACCGAATTCGGGAAGTCATGTCCTCCATCCCGCCGGAGTTCCTGCTAAAGTCAGTGGACGCCATTCCTGGGCGGCTCCAGAAGCTGGTGGAAAGAGTTGGAGCCCACATTGAATTTTAGAGAAAACCTACCATGTATGCCTACCTTTTCATATTATTTCTTCTGAAATAAATGGATAATATACGTATTTTTTTACCAATCCAAAATAGGGAGCTACTTTCCGCCCACCCTGTAGATGAAATTAGACAAAACATCAGTACAGAAAACAAAAATTATAATAATGGTTATTAACACTAATATTTAATTAAAGTAGGAAATTATATGTTAACAGTTCTTACAATAATATTTATTTATTTAACCAGGGCAAACCATTAAGGGGCAAGAATGCAGTCAAGAAAACAGTAGGCGCTTCGCCAGCTTTCTGACAATGCACGAATCTAATTTATACAACCCAGGACTAATATTAAGGACCAAATCCGCATTATTCTTGATCACACTTGATTCCAGTATATTTCTGCTAACAATAGATTTACTAAACCTTAATTTGGAAGCATTTTTCCAATCAATGGGATGATTAGTATCTCTACGTGAATGAAAATGGCGTTAGATTCCTGGCCACTTCTTATACTGTGTTGATGCTGTTTAATATGTAACTCAAGGGTCTTACCAGTTTGGCCAATGTAAAATTTATTACATATTGTGCAAGGGATTTTATATACACAACCATGTTCACTTAACGGGGAGTTCTTAATCAATGAATTCTTAATTACATCTAAATTTTTGAACGCAATATTTACGTTAAAAGTCCTCAGCAGATTTGGCAGATCAAGGAAATTTTCTCTGAATGGTAACACTAAAACATTTTTTGTGTTATAAGGAATCTTATCCTTTACTTCGTAGAAGGTTTTCTTTGCCATTTTTAAGGACTTATCTATACAGTTCTTTGTATATTTTACTAATTTTGTCGTCAATGAACTCTGGGCTACAAATTCGTAGACCTCTTAGGAACAAAGTAGAAAGAACGGATCATTTTACATTAATGTGGTGATCAGAATAATAATGTATATAGGAACAATTATTAGTGGGTTTTCTGTAAATATTGTACTTAAACTTTTTCCAGACCTATATATTAAAACATCTAAAAAAGGGATCGAAGAATCTTTTTCTATTTCAACTGTAAAATTGATAGAGGGAGTTAAATTATTAAGTTTGGGTAAGAATTCATTGAGATTTAAAGTCACTGGCCAAAGACAAAGAACATCATCTACATATCTAAACCATGGAACATAATTTGGCAGAATCTTCCTTAATAACTTACTTTCAAAAAACTCCATATATAAGTTACTCAAAATGGGGGAGGGAGGGTTTCCCATCGCCATACCAAATTTCTGCCTAAAATATTCATTATTGAACACAAATTTTGAGTCTACTATGCACAGCTTAATTAATTCTATAATTGTAGCCACAGGTAATGGCAAATTATGCTTAACCAATTCTTCCGAAAGAAACACTAATAGATCCTCCACCGGGACTCTTGTAAATAAAGCGGTAACATCAAAGCTTACCAATATAAAATTGTAATTGACACTGATACTATTTAATTTTTCCACCAGGTCTACATTATTATTTGTGTGTGATTGTGAAATTGTGCCAAGGAGAGGATTAAGAATGGAGACAAGCCATTTGGATAGCTTATATGAGATAGATCCTATAGAACTAACAATAGGCCTTGCAGGATTATTTGGCTTATGAGTTTTAATCAGGCCATACATATAGGGTAATGATGGTGAAGTACTCAAAAACTGTTTAAGTAACCTTTCATTCCCCTTCAAAAGTTGTTTAATTTTCTTGTTAAATGCACTGTTCACAGTTTCAAGAGGATTGTTCCTTAATTTCATGTAAGTGTCCGCATCATTCAAAAGATCATACATTTTTCCTAGATAAACGTCTTTATTGAGGATCACTAAGGCATTTGATTTATCAGCTTTGGTTATATGTAGATTCTGATCTTTTCTTAAAGCTTCATAAGAGTCGAAAAACCTTTGTGGACAATTTGGAATAGAGGGTTTAGACATGGCACTATATACTATACCTTTACAAATACTCACATCCTCTATAGGTAAATCATTATATGTTTCTAAATTACAGAAAGCCTTAGCTATTTCTACATAGTCCACCTCCTTTTTAGCTGCTGAAAAATTTATTCCATATCCAAGAGCCGTAACCATATTTTTATTTAACACTTTGATAAATTTATCACAAATCCGGGGTTAGCATCCTTAGTCCAATCACTTCTTTCAATTAGAGTTTGTAATTTAATATCCAGTTTCCTTTCCACTACACTACATTCTCGTCTAAGTTTGTTATAACAATAGTCCAGTAACCGTTGTTTCCATTCAGGTGGAATTGCCATATCAAAACTATATCTTCTCGCCCTAGTAACTTTAAAAGTTTCTTCGACTTCAATCTTAGTAATTTCTATATGCTTCTGCAACACTATTCTCTGGAATTCATCGAAGGGGCATTCTCTCAAATTCAAAAGTCTATTAGGG